>JAWNNX010000387.1:5000-499352 GCA_035044505.1 Zaprionus lineosus
AAATATTAACTTTCGATTTGATTATCTGAGTTTCAATTAATTTCACAAAGCATTTTTGTGTTTATTTACTATTTTCGTTGTAAATTTAATTTCAACAAATAGAATACAAGTTGTAATTCGCAAAATTCAAAGTTTGCTACTGATTTTGAAAGAAAACTAATGAAAATGTATAGAAAACTTTTTAGGGATACTCGACTGTTAAAAGAGAATATTCAGGATAATATTGAAAAACTTTAATGAAAATTTTAATAAATTTATCATTAAGTGCAGATTTTAGCTTTAGGTTTTGATTTAATTATTTGATCTCAGGAAAAAAGTTTAGAAATAAAAGTTAAAATTTTTGTAAAAATTCTATTATATTAAAAGTTTAGAAATAAAAGTTAAAATTTTTGTAAAAATTCTATTATAGCAGATAAAAGAAATAATCCAAAATTTATTAATAAGATAAGCTATACATTTTTAAATATCACAGAGATTTTATAAAAATTTTGATAATTGTAATAATTTAATTTCAACTTATTAAAAGCGTATCTAAAAATTAAAGCAAAGCTACATTAAAATTGTCATTAAAGCGTATGACCAACTATGAACAATATGTTGATAGAGAAATAACATTTCTGGGACAATTAATCACTTTATGATTAACAGTCGATTAACCGAAATATTTAATTTGAATTGAATGAAAATATAAAAAACTCTATACATATATTTTGAATTTATATATATTCAGTGAATTTATCATTTGATTTCTTTAAATTTTAATTTATTTTCTATTGCTTGAGACTTTACTTTTTCCAACACCACATACACTCACTATCGGAATTTGTTAGGATTAAACCAAATTTATACATAGCTTAAAAGCTATGCAGGCTATGTAAATAAAAAAAACTAATTTAAAATTAATGAAATTCTCCAAATTATGTATTTTAGACACTGTACACTTATCAAAGTTACATTCGCAATTTAAATGCCAACACATACACATACATGTTCATACATGTATATTCCAGTCGCTTTGAAAATCCGGGACTAACTTAATTTAAGGAATCAAAAATCTAACAACAGCAAAAGATTTTTTTTTTACATGAAAAGAAAATTGATGGGTTGATTGTAAAGTATAAAGATAAATGTTGAAATATAAGCTTTTACTTCACAGGCAGTTCTGGCAACTTTTCAAACACCCCTCAACTAAACATATTTTGGTATAAAAAAATGCTCCTTTTTTGTCTGTAGCCGTAAAATCATAAAATACATTTTTAATAGCCACAAAAGAAGATTCCAAAGAACAACGTTTGTCACGCGTTGCCATTGAGAGTAATTCCTGGAATATGCATTAATGTCAATTAAGATCTATTATCGTCTCCCTTTATTAGCGGAATTTGTCTAATTCACATGCAAAAGCGGGAACGCAAATTGAACAATTCGTAACATAAGGATATTTCATAAAGTGAAAATGAAGAGTAATCTAAGGTCCTTAAATTTTATGCGGAGGGTGAATGGAACAGAAGTACGCCAAAATAAAAGATATAAACTCACTTTCTAAATAAATTTTTATGCGACATCCTTGCTGGAATACTTCTCTTTTTTGTGCGCCGAACGCAGCAGCCGGTCCGCTGGCATTTAAACGTCATGTTGGCCGTGGCTTACCTTAAAGTAGAAGACAATTTAAGACAGACCCTCAAGGAAGTAATTATATAAAAATGTATCATTACTAGTTAAGTAGACTAACACTAAGCAATATTGCACCCTAAGAAGAACAAGATGAACTAACAGAGAGCAACATTGACGCGATTCTATAAATTAGCCCTTAGTCACCATCATTTTAGTTAAGTCAAAGCAACAATGAAGCTGTGTTACGCCACCTTCAACTGAAGATTAAAGTGTTAAGATTATATAAATATATATATTTTATTTATAATTATATAAATATGTATTATAAATAAGAGATACGACCGAGCCAATAGTATCGGACCGTACATCCACCATAAACTTTCACCAGGTTCTTTATCTTAAAGTCGGTCGTCGACCGTCGGCGTCCTTGAATCGTTGTCATTTCAAGGACTATAAATCAAAGCGAAACTGAATTTACAAAACACCCAAACCTAAAGCAATATATGTAATTTTCTAATTTCAAGAGACGTACCACCCTACGAACTCGCGCAAGACGTGGCGGGCATTTCAAAGCAACCACCAAGACCTTGTATTTTAATCCTTTCAGGGCAAAGATTCTGACTATGCGTACATACATATACATTTATATATATGTATATACATATATACATATACATACTCATATACATATACATATACATATACATATACATATACATATACATATACATATACATATACATATACATATGCATATACATATACATATGCATATACATATACATATACATATGCATATACATATTTATATACATATATATGATTCGCGGGATTCTTGTGATTGTGGCATGTTAAACGCGTTTTCCTTTTCAATTTGCTTAAATCAACTCCAAATATTTTTGAATATCCTTTGAATTGCCAGATTCTCTGGACCGTCACCGCTGGAAGTGAGCAGGAGAACAAAGCAATAAAACAAACTAACAGCATCTGCGTGACATTCATACAAATGCAGGTTTACTTTCCAGAGGAAGCTGCCAAAACAGTTGGACCGAATCCAGTTACACGTTACATGCTACACGTTATACGTTACACTTGGCGTTACCAACTGTCTGTCTGGAATTTCTAGCTAATTGCATGGGTAGATTATAATGAAATGTGTTTATCTCAAGTGCACAGCAGCTATAAGTCGGTGCTTAAAATAATACAGCTTAAAATCGGCCATTTTTAATAATTGCGTAAATGACCTTAAACAGTGCCCAGAGATATAATGAAAAATAAACTAAGCTCAACTCCTTTGTAGACCCTCGGCAGTGGGCAAGTGCAATAATATTGTTCGTAGGTAAATAAAAACTCTTGCCCAAAAGTTTCGAATTAAAATCAGTTTTCGAAAGTTCATTTAAAGGGAATTTTTGTAAAAACGAATACCCAGATTTCAGCTGCCTTTTAGCCAGCTGTCAGGCGGGTCAGGTCATCCGCAGGGTCAGAGGCTGCCTGCGAGTTTGTTTAGGCTATAAAACGGTTTCATGGCTCAAAACAACTAAAATTAATTAAGTCGAAAAAGTCGGTAATAAATTAGAAGTGCCTGTGCTCCTCAACGACTGTCAATAAAACGTTTTTCAATGTATCTTTTCTTTGTTTACTTGCTTCTCTTTGCCATTTTCTTTTTCCTTTTCCTTTTTCTTTTTCCCTTTTCCCTATTTCATTTTCAATTTTCCACTTTCTCTGTTTGGCTTAGGGCGGTCATTGAAAATCAGGCAGAAGATTTTTTAAATGGTGAAAGGTGTTGCCCGCTTAAACAGTTTTTTGATCAATAACATTTTATTAATAATAAAAGGTTCATTAATTTTTTATATCTTATATTTATTTTATATTGAAAGTATAAGTATATTTTGTCGTGTATATCCAAGGAGTTTGCCCATTTATAGACTTTTCGAAATAAAAAAACATTTAAAGTCCCATTTGCCGGTCATAAGCTGCGGTTATGTAAATTTGAAAAGAAATGAACATCACTTGGGTTAAGAATAAAGTGTGAAGGATTCGCCAGAGGGTACCAGAGTCCCTGTGACCCGGACACACAGACAGACTAAAAAAGGGGGAGAAAACTCAGTGTTGGATTCCGTCAACGACGCTCATTTAAATTCAATTAAGTTGCTAAATTATTATCAAAAAATAAAGAACCTCTCGAAAAAAGGAGGTAAACAAAGCAGCATTCTTACAATTTAAGCGCTGAAGGTCACAGTATTTCTGCTGGAGCATTTTTTAAAATGCTAGCCACACCCCACCCCACACACCACACACCACACACCATGGACACCATACACCCCACAAGCACCCCACTCCCCACTCCCCACAACCACCCCACACCCCATATCACGCGATTTTCAGCCTAAAGCTCAAAACCTCACCACCAACTCGAGCCCGAGGTCCACAATCTCCAATTTCCCTATCCGCTTAAGTGCTATACAAATTTGCAAATTCCACAAATTGCTCGCTAATACGAGACACACACACACAAAACCGGAATTATTAGATATAACGCTGTCAAGAGCCAACCCGCTGACCCGCCAACCCTTTGACCCGATCGACCCATTTTTCATGGTTTGCAATTAAAGCGAGCAACACAAATGGAGAATAATTTTGTGTTCAGGGGTGAGGAGCACAAATATTTATATATATATGTAAATGTATGTATGTATATATGTATCTGTATTTAGACATGTATATCTGTATATATGTATGTATATATATATATATGTATATATCTATATATGTATATATGTATATATGTATATATGTATATATGTATATATGTATATATGTATATATGTATATATGTATATATGTATATATGTATATATGTATATATGTATATATGTATATATGTATATATGTATATATGTATAAATGTATATATGTATATATGTATATATGTATATCTCCCTATATGTATATCTGTATGTGTGTAAACGTTGAGAGGCATTACCCGCTGCGGCAAGCCACAAGTGCTTTTTTTGGGAAGCAGATTGGCGCTCGGAAGATACCAATGGAATAGGTTTCGACACGCAGAGCAACTCTCCCAAAACGATAAAAATTAATAACAAAAATTTGTTAAGCTTTAGACGTTTGGAGGTGGGGAAAGGTACTTCAGGTTCATTGAACTAGTTCATTCGAATTGTTAGAAGTATGTTAAATATTAGTTTCTTTTGTATCGTGACACAAATAAATTTACCAAATCGCCCAAAAGAATAAAAGAAATTTCTCTGCCCATCGTTAGATTTATGCGTCGCAAGGACAAATTATGAGAATGTTTTTAACAGGGAGAAAACATATTGAAATTCTCCGACCAATTCTCAGACCAATTGCCAAATTACTTATGGGGACAGCAAAGTCGGCAAGCTGTCAAAGTTTAATTTATGCCGATATCAACATGTGTAAGAGAAGGGATCGTCGACGAGGGAGGAGGTGGAATGATAGCTAGAGTGATAAAGAAAAATCCAATTCTCGTTGAGCTGACAGGATAACAATAAAAATCAGCAAATAAATCCTCAAGCTTGTCTGCTGCCGTTTAAATACGCGGAATATTTTAATCGCGTATACAACGTTAAGTCTCCGCCTTCCACTGCAATTAATTTGCTGGTCGTTAAGCAAATGCCTCAGAACGCAGGCTGAAGGATCATAAAAACACTATGCTGACAAATTCATTTATGCCAATTTCCATTTGTTTTATTTCCCATTTAGTTTTTCTTTATTCCTTTACTTATTTTTAATACAATATATCGCTTTCGCCATTGGCACTGGCACTGGCATTGCGTTCGTTTTTATTTGATTCTGTTTTTATTTTGATGCTTATTTTTATTTGCCGACTAACGTTCTGACGTCGACGCCAGAAGTCGATATGTGATTTGGACATGCACCATTTGCCGGCTGGAATCAAAAGGGAAAGGTGGCGATGGAAATGGTAGCCACGATGTAGGGGGAGTGGGAGGAAGGGAAATCATCAAATTTATTGCCAGCGTAGGCTTATTCCTATTGGCATATGAATTTAATGACATTCAATTTAAATGCCCCAAACACGCGTCCATAAATGTTAAGACGATGCCAATTTTGGGTCATTGTTCTTGAAGCCAACAACAATTGAATAGGAATTTAAGACTGAGGCGGCTACAACGACTCAGGACTAAGAACAGCTGACATTTTGGCGGGTTTTTCAACTGGAAGTACGAACAGAGTCGACGCCAGTCAAGCGTTCGGAATGGAAGCTTAACAGTGGTCTGCTAACTGGCACTGGCCAGAAGCGGCAGAAGCGAATCGCTATGTTACTGAGGGGCCTTAACAGTTGGAATGCTCTGGTCAGCGTGGGACGTTCGTGTTTGACGTCCGTGGGGCAAGGACGAATGATTGACACGCAATTTATACTGAAGTTGTCTTTTTATTAGCTGTACCGTTATTTTCTTTTCACCAAAGTGACACGGCGAATCACGTTGACGTTGTCAGACCGGCAACACCCACGAAGACAGTCGCAGGATTAGAGACCCTGGAAGGATGCCACGTCCGTCCACGTTCATTTGAGCGTGCAAAATATTGGGAATTAAAACACCTTCAGATCTCGGGCACTCCCGTTCGCAGTATAGAATGTTATCAGATTTCGTTGAAATTGCCATCATCCATTTTCCGGTCTACTTCTTTCCCCTTGTCAATTCCCCACCACCGATTTCCCTTTAGTGTACCTTGGGTGTTTCTTGGTATATTTTGCATATGCTCTCTCGTTAAGACCCGTCCGTCTAAGGCAGTTGACATGTTTGACAGGCTTTTTGTGTGGCGGTCCTGTGCATTACTGAAAAGGGTTGAAAAGGACCAATCATCTTGGGTTCATGGCCTATTGCGGTTCGAAATATGCGACAATCAAATTGACAACTTGTAGACATAAGCCATGGGGACTCAACTCCTTACCGATTACCTGATTCACCGATTCCTTGATTTTCAATGCTGAATAATCCTTTAATCCATTTCAATGAGCATTGCTAATTAACTTTGATACTTTTGGATTTAGGTGCTAACTAACTGCATCCTTAATTAGTTGAAAGCTTCGTATGCTAATTTAATTCATTCGTATACTCTGCAAGCTAGCTAATTCTTTCACTCACTCCCTCTTCCTCTCTATCTATCCCTCTTCCTATTGCAGGTAGTCATTCCGTTCATTCTGTCATCATTCTTTGTGCGCTTCCGATGAAATAATTTAAGGAGATATTGTTCTCTTTTCCTATTAAATCATAATTAGCTTGTCCTATATATGAATGCAAAGGATATTTCTGAGCTTTGTTGTAAGTCCTGTTGTCCACTCGGCTAGTGTTCCACAATTTATATCACCGCCTACTCACACATTGTGGTAGGTAAGGTATTTATGGCCATTGTCTACACTCTTTACAGTTGGTTCCATGCGCAACTCACAACCAGTTGGCTCGCTGCCAGGTCAGCAGCACGATGGACACTTGGTCCACGGATAGAAGCTTAACTGTTCTGTCTGTTCTATAATTACGCATCACTCCGACTGCTCTATTCTCTAACTTAACGTAAATAACTAAAAGGAGCAGCAACAAAGTTATCACTGCTGTGTTTAATGGATGGTTCATAGAAGGTACGACGCTTTGAGTGACGGTAAACTGAAAGTGGTGTTGGTGGTGCCGTAGGTGGAGGTGAGGAAGTATGCAGGATGGCAGAGGTGGTAGCTATGTCTATCCTATTTTTGTCTCATAATCAAAATGTCGCCCGTGACGTTATTTGCATAGCTTTACATAAGACTGAGGAGCACAACGACAATGACAACAACAAGGACGACTACGACGACAATGAGAGTGACGATGATACGGATTAGAATGAGAATGAAAATGGGAATGGTCAAAGGGAAAAGGGAAAGGGAAAGGGGAAAGGGGATGAGGATAATTTTGATGGGGAGGGCAAAGCGTGAATGGAACCAATGGGGGACACAAAAATAACAGACAATGAAATTCTGCAATGGCTGTCAGATAAGTGTATAATTAATTTCATTGGAGCATGTTCAGGACATGGTATTTGGCGGACTGTGTTGTGGATAGAGAAGCACCCGAAAGGCACCCAAAAGGCACCCTCAAGTAAAGTGGAATCGAAAGCGAATAACGCAAATGGGAAATGAAAGTGTGCAGGACCTTTCTGGCTTGTCTAGATGGTGTAATAAGTGAGCATGATAGACTACATAGGGGAAAGACAAATTGTTGCGGCAGACACCGTTGCAAGTGTCGCTATCAGAAGTTATTGAGAAAAAATGCACGAATTCGCGTAAATTTTGCCCTCATAAATGGTATGCCGGTCCCTTGATTAATAAATCAACGCTCAACATTTCAAACCCCTCGACGATAGCAACAGGACAACAGGCAGGACAGCAACATGACTACAAAAACGCGAATGAAGGAAAAATGCATATTTAATTGTTGTTTCAACATTTCAAGCATAAGAATACCAAGCAGTCAGTAGCCAGCCGCCAGCCGCCAGCCGCCAGTGGCATGCAACCCGCTCGTTCACGGACGATGTCAAATATTAAACGGAAATGAAAAATTGTCATCTTTATGACAGGCCAACAATTGTGACCGGAGCATCATTTATTTGATTACCGTGACAAGCCGAATTGACTCTGAGCTCTATATATTTGATTTTGTTTTTCATATTTAAATTTTCCTGATTTTTAATTTCCTTTTTTTTTTTGTTTGTATCTCTCTCATTCATGCATTTTGCTTTTTTGCTGTAAAGAGGAATGCGTTATTCGAGGCTCCGGCCTATAATAGCACATGAAATGTTGTCATTTAACGAGACAAAGTAATTGTTATCCTTGATGGAACGTTCATTGAATACCCTAACAGAATGCAACGACGATCTTCAAAAAGGTCTTTAAGTATTTTGGGGGCAATTAATAATATTTATAGTATTTATAATTTATATTAATAATACTATCTACACTGATAAATCAGGAATTTAATTATCAGTTGACTAAAAAGTATTTACCACAGAAACTAAGTCTTAAAACAAGATCCACTTTGGGTCAAAAGCTCAATAAGAATTGCAATAAAATTGTTACCATCGCAATAGAAAGATAATAAAAAACTAAATACAATATACAGATATACAATATATATATATATATATATATAATAAATATAACTCAAGTCGGATATGCTGATTGTTCCGATAAACGTTTTAACATGAAATATGCAATATGCAATATGCAATATGACGAACAAAGATGGAATCCTTGCCTGCCACCATTTATATGGATACGCCTTATGAAGTTGATATACATTTTTTTAAACGGATTTCACAATTCGTGACAAAATTATAATTCTCCCTGTCAGAGAAATAAAAGTAAAAATAAGCCGTTGGAATAGTAAAGCGTTTGGCGACTCTCAATGTGATACTCGGGGCTTCGGTATGCAAAATATTTTACAGGAGGAATAAATATTTTTACCAGGGACTGCCCGCTGCTTGTTAAGGGCAGATAAATAATACATGTGATTATATTTGTTCTAGCGCAGGTATTAAAGTGGATTTTTAATGGCCGTCGTTTTGCTTTATTTTTTATTTAGCACAATTGAATATTTTATTGAAAGTTTGCATAAGTGTTTTCCATGAAATATGCCCAGCAGTCCAAAAGGACTCGTATATTTTTTGTATCGTTTACAGGTGGCAATTTTGAAAGTGTCTGTTCTTGACATTATATTTGAGTCTGTTGATGTTGTTAGTGTTTTTGTTCTTGTTGTTTTTATTGTTGCTGTAACTGTTCGTACTCACAAAACCTTAAATAATAGAAAAGCTTCCAGTGTGTAACTGCACTTTGTTACTGCGGTGCTAATAGTTACTCAAGAAGTGCAGCCACAAACATAACCCAAGTACAGGTCACAGTCTCTCCTAGTCCTACGTCTGATCCTGTGCTGTCTGCTGACTTAGTAGTGACTGCAATAAAGGGCAGAAAGGGGGGTAAAACAACAAGAAAAGCATGGGGTGGGTGAGCAGAGTGCAGTGTAACAAGATTCTAGAAGGTATTAAGTGGACACAGTTGACTTCACGGAAGCGAGTCCACTTGGGCTTAGAGCTTCTTGTGGGGAATGGGGTGGCTTCGGTACAAATGGATTATAGGAACAAAGCAGATGAAAGAGAGAGAGAGAGTGAGTGTGAGGGAGAGAGTGAGTAAGAAATGGCAGAGGTGGAAAGCGCGGCAGGTAGGAAAATTGTTAGAGGGCCTAGCTAGGTAAACTAATTTTGTTCTGCGGTGCTGGTCCTGGGGCTGCTTCTAACTGCCAACTAAATTAATTTATAATAAGCGCAGCTTGATTAAAGTGAATTTCAGGAGATGAATAGTGGCAGCAGCTGCTCGAGCTTATGAAACTGCAGGCTGAACTGTATGGAGTATTTTATTCTTCCTATAAGTCATGACTAGCAATACAATTTTGATTTTTGAGTGAGTCCCTTAAACTTTTCGAAACAGAAACAAGATTAACAATTTATGTGAAGCTTGAAGTCTCTCCTGGATCCACTAATCCATTAGAAAGGTAAGAGACATCTGGGACTCCTTGGATATATGAATATATATAATATATATATATATATATATATATATATAAAATATAGCTTTTTGGGTTAGGTGCTGACCGCGTCATTCTCACATAATTAGTTTCGTTGACATTTGAACTGTGAACTCGATGGGACACGCATACTTATACGCACACTCACATATATATTCGGCGAGCAGCACAGAAAAGCAACACAAAACAATAACAACAAGTGACCCCAAGCGTTGTTAGTTGAATGGGGCATAATTTGTAAATTTTCCCCAACATGAAATAAAGAGAATATCCAACAAGCCAACGCATAAAACCTGAAACTGCAACAGCTGACCAACTGACCAACTGACGGCCATGTAAGACAATCAAGGACCTTTACAACAACTTGGAGCCAAAAACATAAAGACTCAAACCCAAGATAAGCGCTGGCGACATCTTAACCGTCCCAAATACAATTGGGCCAACTTTGCAAAAGCTGTTGACCATCCAAGGAGGAAACAGGCAAGTTTACACATCAAAGCGCTTCAGTCTGGCCGATCGATGTCCAGCGGACAATGGATGCTGCTTGGTTGCTTTTGAGGATGTCTGCTTGTAAAATATTTAATATAAAATGGGTTGCTTGGGCCCAGTTTATTGAATTATATATACTATGTATATACATATATATACTAATATATGCATGTGTATATACATATGCGTGTTGGCGTATACATAAAAAACTACCCGGAGCTATGAAAAATGAGGCGAGTTAAGCGCCTGCTGAAAAATAATGAGCGTCATGCGACGTCGGCTTCGCCTCGCTGTCGACGTAAGCGTCGACTGAGAGTGCGACAGCGACGCCTTGATAAATATACTAACAAATTTATAAGGGCAACAGTTGTTGGTGCCATAATAACCTCAGGCAATAAATTTTTGAACTCATTCATGTGTATATGTATATGAATATAGGTTTCTGCTTGCTAGGTATACGTGGCTGTAGATGTGAGTGTGTGTGTGCAGTTATTATTTTTTTTTTATTTTTTAATAAAGTTAATTCGTAGGGACTTATGCAACACTTTAATACAGGACAATTGCTATATTGTGCATAAAATGGATAATAGTAATAATAATAATAATATAATTACACATATCAAGATAGAACACAAACATATGTATATGAGCTAACAGTATATACTAAAGACTGAAATCTTTATATTGATATTAAAGTTAGCTACTACGACTTGTGGCCTCATTCGCCTGGACTTGTTTCATTATTCTAATGATGAGGTTTTGCCTCTTCTCCAAGTGTTCTTGTCCGAGAGCATGGTTATCAGGAGTTTTCTGCAGTTTAGTGAAGGACCCGTCAGTGCCTTTAACTTCTCTGTCTTCTGACGGAATCTCGTACATCGCTGGCCTTTCGTCATGAGTCGTGCGTGTGCAGGGGTTATTGACGATATCATCTTGATTTCTAAATCGGTTGGTGGCATACACGCCAGGACAAGAGCCACATCCTCGAAGACCCTCCTGTAAGGACCATGCACCAAGCACCTATAGCTGTAATTGCTATGTCGTCCGCATAGAAGTGTAGCTCCACTTCTCAGGGTCTTCTAATAATCAATACCCCATCGTACATTATATTTTACAGCATGGCACCGAGCACGGACCCCTATGGAACTCCGGTAAAAACCGTATGGATTTTTATGCCACTGTCAGTTTGGATTCGCGGTCCGCGAAATAGTTGCCAACTATAAATTTAAGATATTCTGGGATGTGCATCCTTTTCATGTCGTCCAGTATGCAGGGCCACCTTGCGAAATTACATTTTTAACATCGAGGGTTACAACCTTACAGTATTCCATCGATCCCCCGAGCCAACTACAGCCTGCCAACGCACTCCGAGTATTGAATCGGAATTTGAAACGCTTAAAATAGGCGCATGGTAGTTGATCGTAGCAAGAGTGACCTCTGGCCCTTTGCGTTTAAACAATTTTTTTGCAGTCCCATGCGTTGAAGCGTTCAAATCTCTAGTTGTTCATTTTGGGCGTCTTCCCTTTTCGTGATTCACTACTTGAGCTAGTTTCAATAATATGGAAACTGTCCAGATTTTCGCTTGGTGGGGAGTAGCAATTGTAGAGGTTCACTCTCTTGGTTTGTAAATAAGCGGAACCGATTCTTGCTGGAGACGTTTCGCCGTCCACGGCTGGAGCACTGCACCATATAGTTACCGCCTTGCCGGATCCGTCCAGAATGCTCATTAGCATCAGGTTTGAGTTAGGAGGCTCTGGCAGTCATGCAGTGGTTCACGTCTGTATTATTCTTAGGATATTCTGCATAGCAGTGAGCCTCTATTCATTGTATAGTCTTTGACTTTTTGCACGATGGGCACGTTCGTTCGCCTGTTGGGTGGTTTCTGTCAAGCCCGCCGCTGCATGGCAAGCTTTGTGTCCCTTAACACCGCATCGCAGATACTATTCCGAGTGGCCTTTCCCTATGAAATATATAGCGAGATGCCCATACCCGAGACACTTGAAACATCTTTCTCTCTCATCGTTGGAAAGACGACACTGCGATCAGCCAACAGTAATCATATTCCTCTTAAGGGTCGTAATTGCACTGTCCATTAGCAGCGAGACAGTTGCTACCTATGTGCCATCCCGAAGCCTGCGAAGTTCGCGAAAATCAACTGGGCTGATTGACACGCCGTGAACTTGCGAGGATAGGCAACAAGCGAGGCTTTTAGGATTTTAGCCACGCTCGTATAAATCACATGGTTTGGTCAGTTTCCACATTCTCCGTTAAAACCTATCTGGGGTTCCTTTATTGACCTTAGGGACTGGGCCGCTTTTCCTGTTCTGCTAGACGTATGTCTGGGTACCAACACTTTTAGTGGGGGCCTCCCTCAAGCTGTCCAATTGCAGCTATATTGCTCTGTTGAAAAGATGAAAGTTTTGCCATAGTGCCCTTCGTCTCTCGGATGACGTTACGCTGTGTCTCAAAAGCCATCGTAGGGAGGCTGACTTAGATGCTGTAGAGACCAAGTGTGCCATCTCCGGGGGTTCGCTTGCTCACCCCTCACAGTCACCCCGATACGGGGTTTCTGACTCCCTTCACCGTAGTCTCTACAGTATCTATAACTTTCATATCTCGTTACAATAACCCTTCTGTCAAGAGCATCTAACGTGGTGCAACGTTGGAATAAAGTCACTTAATCAGAATGCCTACCAAAACGAGTGCAGATGCATTTTGGATTTGGACCACCTTCTCTATCATCATTTTGGCCAACTATTGGTCGGGTGACAGAAGAGCTGTTAGCAGAGACGCCACGTAGAGGCGATGAGGTGCTTGAGTATTGATTAGAATGGATCGTACCGAGCTTTGTCAACTTAAAGCCGACACTTTGTCATGCCAACCCCATCCGTGGGGTGTATATGTAGGTGTTGATGTGGGTGTTTTTTTTTGTTGTGTGTGTAAATGTGTCTTTAGCAACTGTTGCAGCTGTTAGGCATTTAAACTCTTTTAAAATATGGAAATTGTTTTATTCTGATTTATGGCTATGTGCAGTTCGATTGATTACAAGATGTAAAACATTTCATTATTTTATGGCAACAAAATTCTATGTATATATAAATTATAAAAATATAATATTATATTATACTAAAGCCCGAGCTGTTATTTGCAAGCTGAAAGTTATGTAAGGGCAGCGAATTCAGGCCAGGCCAGTAAAAATACTTAGGGAAATCAATCTTCTGCTCCGAAAGTTGTGATTGCACATTAGTATACGTTTGGTACATTTTAGAGTCGTGTAAGCCTTGGTAATAGTCAAAATTGAATGTGAGGTCCGACCGAAACGAGCTAATTGCATGCAGTTTTTGGATTGTCGAAAACATAAATACTTTGCCATATTGCAGGGCTTGCAGGTTGCATTTAACATGAATGGGGTCGAGGTCCCGTGTGGCAGTTGCCCCAATTGCCCCCATGGCCTGCCACTGATTGCCCCGCCATTCATTTATTTGAAAAGTAAATTTTGCAAACGCTTTCGTTCAACTTCTGTTGCATACTTATAAGGGGACCCAGAACGCCATGAAGTCATCGTCAAACAACATTAACAACACCCAATAGAAAAATGGGTTAATTGCCGTTGTGTATGACAATCGGCCATTTTCTATTTGCCGAATGGAGAGGGGCAAAGGGAGGCGTGTGCATGTAATGTATGCTCATATATACATATACATATATGTAAATTTACATATTGTCATTCACTTTGGTGTCGCCCACCGCCCACCGCCCACCGCTAGACGTCAGACGTCAGACGTCAGAATTTGCATAGACTTCATCGACGCATCGTCGGCGCTTTTAAAATAAATGTTACGGTTAAGTTGTAAATTTATATCAGAGCGTAAGCTTTGAAGCCGTCGGGCTCGACCTTGGATTCGCCGAATCCTGGCGAAAGTTGAATAGATTCCGATTTATGGCATTTTTATGAACTCAGCCATCCAACAACAGACTGTAGCCAATTACTTGAACTTTGTGTTTTATTGCGGCTTTAAGTTTGAGTCTCGTCTCGAAACAAAACTCTTTGACGGCGTCAAATCCATTTGGCTTGTGCGTGGCTTGCTCTGCGCAGTACCCTACCAGAAACTATAGTGAATATGTCATGGAATATGTAACATTAACAGTTTGCCATAAAATAGTAAGGTAAGAAGAAAGAGTTGTTGTTGTTATTGTAACGTAATTGTAATTATAACGACTAGTGTTAATGTAATGTTAATTAACAGACAAGTTGTAGCTGCTGGGCTTTCCACCAACAGAGTATATATTTATGATTAATAATAGAAATTTATTCATCATATTCATTCATATATATCTTCTATATATTATTGTTTATTATACGCCTAGGATCTGCAGAATATAGAATTTACAGCTTGGCAGCCAAGCGATCGCTTGGTTTATATTAAGTTAAACACTTTAGTTATTAATCAATTGTATCAAACATTATCCTAGTTAAAATTGTGTTTTTTATATTTTATTTATTTATAGAAGATATGTCAATTATGAGCTAGTGTGTTGGGAGTTCGTCTTATCCTGAGCAAGGGCTCGCACACTTTATGTTTCAATGCCCTATTTTTTGTTGTACTTTATTTGATTCATGACCATAGTTGGCATGTCTGTGGGCTCTCGTCCTGGTCTCTCCGTGTTGGTTTCGTTTAGTGCCTCCCTGAACCAGTCCCACAATTTATCTAAGTTGTCTAGCCGAGGTCGTGTTGCCAATATGTTTGCCTCAACAAAAACTGACAAGTTGATGACTTAAGCGCACTGAAGCGTTGGACAGGCAGAAAAATGTGATCCGGCCATGGGCCACACAGAGAACTAATCAAAATCCTGTGAAATAAAAGTCTTTTCGCTTTCACTGCATCTCACCGCCCCTCCGATTAACAATATGGCTTTCTAAGGTGAGCTTGTGAGCTATAGACGAACAATGAATGAACACGGCCGACAGCCAGTTTATTAGACGTTAACAGCTCTGAAATATGTCGAGAGCCTGCCCCATAGGTCTAAGCATGAGTGATGAATTAAGCCACGGCTCCAGAAGCGGCGAAACTTTATAAAATCTTGGAAATAACAGTTCGTTTTTAACACACTCAGAGTTTGCTTAAAATCAAAAGAGAACTTTCAAATGTTTATATAACTGTGTGTGCGTATGTATTGAGTGTGAGGGTGTGGGTGTGGGTGTGTGCCCGAGTGAGTGTTGTTCATACTAACTTATATAGTCAAATTTTTTAATATTTCTTTATTGCTAAAAACATGACAAAATCCTGTTGTACATGTCAGTGTCACATTCCCCAAATACATATATGCACACACAAACACAAAAACACAAAAACACAAAAACACACACACGCACACACACTCTTATTAGACTTCGAATGCGGCCTTGTTGTGCAACACTTAAGCTGCAACTTGGGTCCAGAAGCTTTGGAGCTCCATTGTTGGGATATTGCGTTCTGCTGCATGGGGAAAAGAGGAGGCAAATAATAATATTTAAAAATATTATGAAATATTTAAGCTGCTACAAATTGGTTTTTATTAGACATGAAACTCACAACAAAAATAACAACTCTTTTTTCAATTTAAAGTTCTTATTGGAAACGCAAATGTTTATGCTTATAAAATGATTTCACATTTTGTAAATCCTATCGTCGGAAATCCTTTTTTACTTTTACGTCAAATTTCTTTCTTTCGTATGACTAAGGGATTTTATCTTTTTGCTCGAAGAGCAAAAGGTTCAACTTTTCCAAAATGACTTTAAAGGAAGCCTAGTTTAGGATGTTTGACTCTTCATTCGGAAGCAATGCAGAGTTGACTCATTCACCACGTTTTGCAGTTAAGACAATTTGTAATTTATGAATAAAGAAATTACTTAAATATAATTTATATTCAAATTTTGGAAAGTTTTCTTTTTATTGAAGGAAAAACACAGAGATATTAAGTAAGAATGAGATTTTCTTGGGTTGATTTAAGAAAATATTCGGTAAATATAAAATTTGGTCCCCAAGGCTAAAAATGCATTCGAAAATTTACAACAACCTTATGAAAACTTTAATTGGGGCCCAAACCTAATCCTACGAGATCTGACATCAAGATGTATGAAGGCTTCAGCTGATGCTAAACCATCAACCATCAACATTTGAGAAAATAAATTGTGATGCGCTGTCAACCACAGGCAGTTCATTGTTTTATAACAAGTCCTTTTCATTAAACATTTAAATATGCACATTATTAATTTTAATTGGTATTATTTTCACTCAGCTTTCGAGGCACGTACCGTTTTCCTGCAATTCACTTCGGAGCCTTGAATAATTATAACTAGCAAAAATTTCAATCTGCGAAGTAAAATTTAAATATAATTTGAAGAAACCTGAAGCAGCCAGAATAAACAACCAATGCATCAAACAAACAACCACACACACACACACACACACACTCTCTAATATACATAGCTGAAAAGATTTCTATTCGCTTTTGTTTCTTCGTTCCCTGCAGTCAATGCTTCTTCTTTTGTTATTCCTATTTTTATTAGGATTTTTCAAAGCTGATTAAATTATGACTTCCCTTTAGAAGTTAACTTTGCATGTGCTTAGTTTCAAGAGGATAGTTTTAAATAAGAAAAAAATGTTAAATATTATTAGTGATCAATTAATAGTTACCTTTAAAAAACAATTAAAAATGTATATATATTTAATTTAAAACCGAGATTTTAAGGCCCTAGAAATTATCAGTTAGAACAGGCTGATTTTACATGTCGCTCAAAAATGAAGCACCCTATCCCTGAGTCAAATAGAAGATATTCCATTAGGTAAGTCGCTCATTGCTCAGACTGAGGAAATGATCCCGGATCTAGATCTTAGTGTTAAGTGCCACATATTCCCTACTTGTCTGCCGTTGGCAGCGTCTCAAGAAGCCATAATAAATTGTAAGTAGTAAATCAACCTTCAGCTTCCAAGCTAACAATTGATCAACAAAAAGGACAACGCTCCCTTTTAGAAATAAGGAATGCCAACTTTGAGACATTGCAGGCGAAGGGATCAGCTGATTCCAAGGAAGTCTGTTTGTGCTTCCGCCGACTGCCAATGGTACAAATTAAGAAAACTGATCACTTCAGTTGATAAGGAATTAAATGGATTTAATGTCGGAGTCCTCTTAAGTCGGAATTATTATATTATTATATTATTATATTATTATATTATTATATTATTATATTATTATATTATTATATTATTATATTATTATATTATTATATTATTATATTATTATATTATTATATTATTATATTATTATATTATTATATTATTATATTATTATATTATTATATTATTATATTATTATATTATTATATTATTATATTATTATATTATTATATTATTATATTATTATATTATTATATTATTATATTATTATATTATTATATTATTATATTATTATATTATTATATTATTATATTATTATATTATTATATTATTATATTATTATATTATTATATTATTATATTATTATATTATTATATTACTATATTATCATATTATTTCATTATTATATTATTATATATATTGTTGAATAATTTATTAACTTTAGTTGGTTACGAATTTTCATAAATTTGATATACATTTACATACATATTTACGGCAAATGTGTTTACTTTTCAATACATTATTTCAATAAATTTCCTTATGCATTTCCCTTTGCCAACAGACACATCATAGAAACTTACCCATTTTAATGGGATACATCAAATACACTCGAGAAGTGGGTCTCATATATTGGGTAATTTTATGCTTGGCTGCTAAGCAAATACGTACAGTTGTTGCCTTTGGGCCTCCCCAACTGCTCATTAAAGATGCTCATCCTTCGTTCTTTAAATTGAAAACTCCCCTCGAAAAAATTTATTCAGTGCTTTTGAAGGCTCTTGTTATTGCTTTAATGTGCTCCGCAGTTTCTTAGTTAAAGCAAACACAAAACGGAAATATTTATAAAGGCTGCCTTGCATTTTGCTAACTCCACCCCCAGGGGCTACCCTTATCCTAACAGTGCTGGCGCTTTAAATGCTATCCCATCCCTCTGTCCCTTCGAACACGCTTGGAATATTATTAGTTTGCGTTTAGGGTTTTGGATCGTAATGTCGCCCTATCCGAGTCCAAAAAGCATTCCGCTCCATTGTGAACCCCTTGCGAGGGTTACCCCTGCTACTCGCAGGAAGGCATAGAAAATTAAGACCTCGACCAATGTCAGGAGATCCGGAAATAAATTTGTAAGAGGGTTCAATTTGCTGCAAAAATTGATTTAAACTAAGTTGATTTCTCTTGATTATAGAGTCAATGAGCAGCCATCGCATCCCTGCTGCAGGCAAGCTTAGGCCACCTCAATAGACCTGCAAATAGCAAAGTGTGTTTTGCAGCCACCAAGCACTCGGCTTAGTTCAAGGATCGAATCTGCGTAAACAGAATCTCTGTAATGTGTATCGGTATTCAAATTAAAGTTGCCTTTTGGCCTAAACTGCTGGCCCAAAGTGCTGGCAATGATGCGTCTCATTTGAATACTACGCCAATGTTTTGAAAAAGCTCAGAAAAACTTCACATGCTTGAAGGACAGGCTCATCGCAACCGAAACTTGAGTACATCAGTTATGTGATGTCGTTTGTCATTCCATTATATATGTTTATATTTCTATTATAAAATTTCAAGAAGATTTTCTATATAAACAGAGATTTTTTATTTCGATTTAGGTGTTATTTGCATTGAGAGGGTAAAACTGGTTTCGGATTCACTCAATTGATTCCTATCCGGTTTTTGCTGCTCCGGAAAAGCGAAATCAACAAAATCCTAATAAAAGGACCATAACAGTACTGCCAATGGAGAAAGAGTGTGTGTGTGAGAGAGAGAGTAAAAGATAGTGAGGGGAAAAGAAGTAAAGTAAAAAGTGAGTAAGAAAACAGGAAAGGCCAGAAACAAGCGAAAAGATTAAGGATGAAGGTTAAAAAAAGGCCAAAACGAACGTTTAGGCAAGAAGAAGATAAACTCCCCAGTCCCCGCAAAGTAAACAAAAAAAAAAAAAGAATTGAAGTGATAAAAAAATAAACATAAAAAATTGAAATGCAAAAAGCAAAAAGCAAACATAAGAAGCGTTTAGATAAGCCACCGCAAGAAAAACGCGACACATACGCCGACAAGGACAATAATGACACAAATGGCGCTCAGACCGGAAATAGATACGATGCCCCTTCACTGGTCCCACACCGCGCTTTCGACATGTAATGATGGCTTACATGTGCCATGTGGCATGCGGTATGCGATATGCGGTTTGCGATGTGCGACGGACAGACATGTGTGCAGCTGTAGTTATTTCTATGGCCTCTCGCAAGTTCATTGCAAATAAAAAAAAATAGATTTCATTCTTTTAATGCGACTTTTAATTTCGATTAACGCCAAGTCAAGGGACCTCCGAGGACAATTCGGGTCACTCGAAATTGTGGTTACTTAGGGTAAAGCAGAATTTATATGCATTCAAAAGATTCCAAAGGACTTAAGAAGCAGATTTATTTGAACAGAATTCATTGCAAAGGATAATTGCCTAGCGAACGAGTTCAATGCAAAGATCAATGAACAAATCCCCAGCGCTAAGTGAACGGATTTACAGGTAGACGAGGCTAAGGCTATTTATAAGTTTATTAATTCGCAGGTATAAATATATATGAATATGTTTATATAATTATGTATTTATAAATACGTACACACAAATATGTTAATATCTATGTATATTGTATATATTTCAGGCTTAGGTACATTACATCCAATAATCCGAAGCGTTTCTGTGAATTCGCACAAATCAAAGGTTAATTTATATGCAGCACAACAACAAAGTCATGAATGGAGACCATGCAATTTGATTAAAAAAAAAAAATAAATTTACTTCCATAACCAAACAAGCAAACTGATTTTATAGTAGGGAAGGACTTTGGGGTGCGGTATATGCAGTGCTTAACAAACATCCAATTATTGATTGACTCTGAAAAATGAATTCACTTTATCCAAGGAACAATTTAAGCTGGATTAAAAATATCAGAATCTCAAACCATCCTGAAAAAGAGAAGTCTCTTTACAAGAAGGCACAATAAATATTATTTAAAATATAAAGAAATCATTCCGACTTAAGGATGTCTAAAAGGGGGATTTAGTGAAATCCATACCTCTGTTCGTCCCAAATGAGAAGAGCAGCCTATGTATAAATAATATTACTTGTTTTTGGTTAGCCAACAGCTTCTGCTTTTTCTATGTATTACGAATTTTAGATTTTCCTTAAAGATTCCTAAATTTGATCTGCCATCAGACTCACAATTAAATATACTATAGGACTGTCAAGCAATACTCATGAGAGACAGCAAAACGAGGACCGAAGATTAAAGTTCCTTTCAAAGTGGATTAAAGTTGACTTTTTGCCTAAACAATTAGAGTCTATAAGGGTTGAATGGGCATTAACAATATATAAGATATGTACCGTTTATTAAAGTAACTATCGGTAATATCGGTACAAGTATCGGTATATGTTCACACAAACGGATCTCATAGGTATTGAAGCCTTAAATATGACGAAACAGACACTCGTTCATTCGTTCTGAAGATACATTCTGTTATAAATGAATGTATTTTATGTAATGAGAAAGATACCTTAAATAATACATAAATTAAAAATAAAAAAAAAAAAAAAATATTTCCCGAGCTTTCCTACCCAAGTAAATGAACGTGTGTGAATTATATTAATTAATAGGATTCGGGGGACGATTTTCACTAGGCGAAGACAAAGAAGGTGAAGAGTGTAATTACGTTGTGTGTACGCGTTTAAGTTTGCGTGTGTTTCTATGTATTGGTAAACTAAGATGTTTATTAGCCTTAGTCGAACAAAAGCTGAGAATACGCGAGTTATTCTGTATGCCATATTTTACATATGTATTCGTGAGTGGCAGGGCTGCATATATACCCGTGTTTATAGTATTTGTATGTACGCGCGGGTTTGTGTGTATTTGTGTGTACCCAGGCAGCCTAATGTGGTCAGCATGTGTGAAATATCAGCAACCAATTTATGGCGCTTGTGTGGCGCTTGTGTGGCGCTTGTGTGGTGCTTGTTTGGTGCTTGCTTTTGTTTATAAATTGCTGCTTACACACTCTGTACACCCGCTAAGCGGGCATTCAGCCACCAAACTACCTTTCGCCCGTCACTCTCTGCCATTTACCTTGCATCTGGCCTCCGACCGCCACTCGAACACCACCCGACAGCCCGGCACTTTTTTGCTCACCTACAGAGACGTCACCAAATTAAATTTAATGAGTAAGTGCCACAGCAGCCGCCCGGCCAAAAATAAAAGGTTCACTCAGCAGAGGGACTAATTCAAATTAACATTCAGCCCGAAATTGATGATTAATATACAAGGGAATATCATGAAAGGGGAAGTATGAAAGACAGACAGAGAGAGAGAGAGGGAGAGAGAGAGAGAGAGAGAGAGAGAGAGAGAGAGAGAGAGAGAGAGAGAGAGAGAGAGGGAGTAAGATTGTCGTTATGAGTAGGGAAGGGACAGATAGAGAGCCATCGGACCCATTAAATACTCCATGACGTGCTTCGCAAATAATTCGCGTAAATTACAGTAATTGTCCCAAGCTGTGACAGCGCTACACCCACACATACGCATCCGTTGTGACTTCGATATAAAAGAAAGAGCAGCTTGGGGCGAGGGAATAAAAGGAAGTCAGATATTGCATAGTGTGAGACTTGACTTGATAAGTTGAAGGCAATATTTTATTAAAAAATACCGTTGGTTATTGTAGCCAAAGTCAAAAAGGACGGAGCAATTTGAATAGATACAAATTTTTTAATAAATAAATGACAAGCGAACCTTTGTTTTCAGTATTCAGTGCTCTTTAAGTCTCCGTTTTCTTCATCCTATCTATTTAATTCTTAATGGCTATTTTGATATTATAAATAGGATATTTTGCTACGGCTTATCTCGCAGTAACGCTTAAATAGTCAGAGCTTGAGTATATATTTATTTTGTATAAGTAAATATAACAAATAAAATGATATTTAAAAATATAATAAATGTATATAAAAAACAATGGTCTTATCATATTTGTATAATATATTTTATTTAAAATGCAATGCAATAAATCATTTAAACTTTCCAATCGGCTTCCACATAATAATATAATCTATACAAACCAATAGCTCTTCGACTTTTCCTATGTCAGGAATTAATCATAACTAACGCCCAAAAGCAACTTAAATTTATTTGACCTATAAATGTGCACACTTTTTATAAGGATAATCATTTGACTTAAACAGAACGGAGATCACAAGGAAACTTTAAAAAATTTCAAAAGATGAATATCCCAGAGACTTTCATATCTGCTTTAAAGTTAGAGGCAGGATAAAGGGAGACGACCAGTGAGAGGTATACGGCTTGGAGTGAGCGCGACAGCTGCAGACCTATGTCTTAGCTGCTCTAACACGCATGCAGGGCTCAACAAAGGTACCAGGCACTTAAATATACATATTACAGTATGCATTTATTTATCCGCGCAAATATTTTCCCTACATGCATTTCGACCAATTCAGGACCCATTCATTTTTCTGCATATAAAGCTTTTTGTTGAGTTTTGTTTGTGTAATCGATCGCTTGTGTACCCACGGTTCGCATACTCGCTTGTTGATGGTTACAATTTTACAATTATGGTTGATTTTATGGTTGAACAAAGCGATGTACTGCATAGCAGAGCCGCAATCTGTATGGCATACATTCAAACAGACTTTTCAATGTCCAATTTCCAATTCAACTTAAGCCCTTTACCATATATGCAATGGTTTTTTTTATTCTTAACTCAAGCAAATGCGTCTGCATGTATGCAATTTGATTGGAATCGTTTTTCCTCTTGTTTGCATACACTCGCCCAGTTGTAAATTACACTTTTTAACCACTTTAAGAACAACTGAAAATGGACAAAGCCCCCTTTAAAAATGCATACGAAGGACTGTGCTTAAAATGAATTGTTTCCCAATGAAGAATCGATAAAAGTGACTTATCAGCATCACTTCAATTCGACACAAGTGGCACATCCATTAAAAGCGAGGAATTATTTACGAAACTTTATGGTTTCGCCAATTTTGGCGTGGGGAGTAATGAACGGGTGGGGGGGAAGAAGCCTTAGACGTACAGAAAAACAGTGACTTAGCCCGACTGTTAACCCTGAACATTTGTTACCGCCGGATGGCAAATGTGGAAACAGAACTATAAATAATATGTAGAAAATATGGAACGATGTCAGTGAATGTATATGCATGTAAGTGTGTAGGTGAGAAGGGGTGAGAGGGGGCCAGACACCCGAGCAGAGATGCCAACACTTGTTCAGCTCTTAAGAAGCGCAGCTCGCAATCATAAATCAAAGTAAATGGCAACGATTAATTTCTAGTTCGTTTGGACAAAACAAACGCAGGAAGCCGACACACGTCTTTTGACTGGCACAACCCCAGCTATAGTAGGATGGATACTTGGGGGGTTAGAGGATTGGGCGGTTGGGCAGTTGGGCGAGAGTCTCAAACTTATATAATAGGCTCCATAACAAATTAGCCAAATTAAAATGCTGCTAAAAGGTTGATTGCCTCCAAGATTGTAAACAGCCTCCTTCCTCCTGGAGACACTGGATAACGAACTCGTATATCACACGCGTCGGCTCCCATGTAGGGGGACTCTACTCAGCCACAAGCACCTACAGGTGTAGACTGACGTTGGAAGGTTAGGCTCGGGTGAAGTTTACTAAAGAATTGTCAGCAGCTCCGACGCTATAGACCACTCGTTACCCCCCACCCTGGCGTAATTATGATGAATGAGACGAGTTCTGCTGTCAAGTTAATTTTCTAGGGCTTTTTTGGAATGAGACGGCAGCTATGCTCCTTTACCCAGGATCCCTGTGTATGCCAGCATTAATTCATAACGGATACATGTGTTTCCACAGTGCCAGTCCAGAGTCCCGATGCAGGAATCCCTAGAGGCGACTATAAAATACTCTTCCATTGAAACTAATCGGATTACATATGTATATATATATAAGGATATTATTTGTGAATTCGAATATATGCCACCCACTTCATATTATAATCCTGATTAGTCACATACTTCAATATTGATGTTGTATGTAAAGCTTCTAGCTTCAAAATATATTTAAGACTAAGAGCATATATCTAATTTAAGCCAAATTGAATTGAGTTGCCAATTCGCTTGTTAATGCATTATTTACAGTTTATATAACATTTTTCATATCCTCGTATGTTATATCCGGTTATGTTAACCTTAAACTATTGCCTGCCTTCAGTTTTTCAGGACATTAAAGAGTAACAGCAGTCGTTAGAGCTCAATTCGCTCGATGGGCGGAGGGCACAAGCGGCATTAATTATGCTGCGGCAATGTAAATATGTATATTTACTGTATATAGACAGGACTGGTATGGCGCAGGAGGTTGATTAATGAAATAGCTCGCAGGACACCTAAATGCACGATTATGACATACATATTTTCATCGGGCAAAATGTTACTTCCCTATATTAGACGGCATTGTATTGCCAATTCAAAAGAACTAACTATGTATGGTCTATATATATACATATATATACATATATATATATACATATATATTTATATACAATATATAATCTAGATCCATTATACTTTTATAGGCAAAGAAACTGGAGCATATCGTGATAATCCAAACGACTTGAAGCTATTCACATTAACATATCCTTGGCGATAACGGCATTCGATCAATGTCCTTTAAGTCTTTAGTCTTTAGTCTATTCCTGACAGCAAGCGAAGCGTATGTTAACTGAAAAACTGTTCAGGACACGCAATGGGTTATGCATTGAATAGTTTCATAGCCACCCCCTCAAATTTGTATGGGTCCCATTTAAGTGAGTGCCTTGTGGACTGACAACTGTTGATTGCGTCTTTGACTTATATTTATTTCAATCAACTTCAGAGACAGGAGCAGTTATCGCTGTGGTGAACTGAGTGCACATACAGTTACATATACATCAACATTATTACCTTTAATCAATAAGGATATACTGATATTTTAGTTAGTAACTCAAGGCTACATTTTAATTTCATGGTTGAATCTGATTACTTAATCCCAAGCCCTGACCTTAAGGAATTGTTGCTAAGATCGAATGTTTCTTTTGTATTAGTATAATATAATGTGGTGTCCTTTGGGTCACTTGGCGATCGACTTGTCATGTTGATATATTTATCTATATTTAAATAAAATATAATAAAATTCCCAATTGCTCCTTACACATACACATTGCCATACATAGAAAAAGATTCTGGCGGCTTTTGAGGATAAGTAACTTTACCAAACAATTTAGAAGCACCAAGATTTAAGAAGCTTAAGTGGAATGTTATGTCAGCCGCTATAAAATAACTGCTATAAAAAATGTTACTTCACTTTTACATAATATGAGTAACCAAGCATAAGGATTGTTGTGCTTTGTCTATTGTTGTTTTCCCTTCGTGTTCATTGTCTCAAATATAAAGGCTGAAAGTAAACAATGCGAAGTAAAGTTTATTTTGATAAACAGTTTCAGGACGACAGGAAGAAAACTCTGTGAGCTGCAAAGCTGCGTAGACGGGCTAAAGGACTAACTCAATATGTATATAGATTAGACAGATTTGAGAAATTCATTCCAGTTGATATAATATAATATAATGGATAACATATATTTAATAGATATATATAAGGAAAACTAGAAAATTATTAAAAAACAACTTTTGTTTCCTCCAAACAAAAAAAGTAATTAATCAACGAACGAAAAGTTCTAAATATTAATATATGTTTTAACATATATTTAAACATATCTATACATACACAAATATACATACATATGCACATATACATACATACATATACCGCTTGATAAGTAAAAGTCCGTTGTTTTTTATATAATGGACAAAAACTTAAAAGTCAAAAACCTGATAAGTATCAAAGACTCTGAAGAAGCAAAAAAAAAATGTTTATTTTACACAATATTTATTTATGTAACAAAATAAAAAAATGAAGCTTGTTCCTATGCTATGTACTATTCGGGTTTGGCACCCAGGACTCCTACTGCCCATTCCTTAAGTCGTACTAAGAGGGTCGCACATTCATCGTCAAGTGTGGAGAAGCGATCTCCGAAGTCAAAACGATTCAAGCTGCTGTTCGCCAAGAAAGTGTACTAGGTCCTTTACTATACAATGCATACACGGCTGAAAATCCCAACCTAATGGCAGCCACTTACGCCGACGACACCGCATTCTTGACCTTAGCAGGAGAAGCTTCTAATATTATGCATGCCCAGCTTGACATGCTCAACTCTTGGCACAAGTGGAACATAGTCATAAACAGTGACAAATCCACCGCTACCACATTTTCTCTGCGGCCCGGCAACTGCCCTTTAGTCAATCTTAAATACAACCTGTTCCCAGAGGAAGCCACTACCCGATACCTTCGCATAACCCTAGATAGGAGGTTCACCGGAAAACCGCACCTGTTGAGGAAGCGCAAACAGGCTAAAGAACACCTCAAAGCCTTCTACTGGTTAATGGGTAGAAGGTCTAAATTACCAACTTCTTCTCGCTACTTACAGACATTCGGAAATAAAACGCTCCGAATCGTTACAAATGCCCACTTATTCCACGATAACACCACCATACACAAGGTCCTTAAGCTCCCATGGGTGAAGGACGAAACTACCAAAAGCAGCAGACGCAATGCTTGTACAACCCTAGCCATTTGTCTGCTGTATAACAGCCTACAGAGAAGAAGGCTTTGTAGAACCTACCCGCTAGATCTCTCCTGGAAATGTCTCCCCTCTCGATTTGACCTCTTTCTCTTATTCATTTTTAAATCATAGACTGAGAAACCTGTAAAATAACACGCTAAGTTTAGATTATATAATATTATAAAAATTTATGAAAAATTAAAAATACTATAAAAAGATTTGTCTCATACCGTTACTTTTCCCTGAACGACATTTGGCCCAAAAATGATTACCTGCAAGTTAATAAATTGATGTATAAATTAAGAATGTTTTGTCCCGCTCTCACCAATAGCGGCAAACGGGCTTAGACTGCTACCTACTCCCAGTGCATTTAGATGAATACATTTCTGAATATCTGTGTAAACATTCATAAATGACACAAATAATTATGTTCAATGCAATCTTTGAATAATTTATGTTCAATTGGAATTTCTCCTTGGCCTAGACAAAGAGGCAACAAGTTATAAAGCCAAATTTAATACCTAAGCCTGGAATGTAAATTACACACAAGCTTCAAAGAGTTACCATTCAGGGACATTTGAATAAAGTGATTAATATTCAAAACACAACAACTTCATTTTTTTTCTTATATTGTGATTAGCCTGCAGCACTGACAAATGAAAATGTGAAGTTCTAAGTGGCGTCTGAGCTAATTATTAGAATCGATTTTATGCGGTGGCCACTTTCGTATTGTGAGGGTTCTGTTTATTATTGTCTGGGCTTTGGGAACGAGCAGACTGTAACGAATCCGTATGAGTGAATTAATTAATTAATTAAATTGAGTGAATATTAAAATTGTTTTGATTATTGAAAATTACTGCTTATCGGCTGACTGTAGTGCTTCCTGCGTCCTTATGGATTTCCACTTCAAAGTTCTCCTCTTCCTTCTTCACGGACTGACCAAAATTTTTGGAATCAACGAATTTCGAATTTCATGCAACGAGTGGAAGTTTTCGGTGTCCACCGCCTGGCACATTTATCTAAAGCTCTGGCATTTTCTATTCGTGTTTCCATGCTGTCTTTTTGTACTGTTATTCTTTTATAACGAGAAACTCTCATATAACCTAGACCTTATGCGTATAAGGTTACGCATTTTCTACATTACATTAATCATTAGATATTTCGGAATCGCAATGTTTGGATGGGTAATAGTTTATGAGCGTTCAAAACTCTTGGATCTGTTGAATCTGTTCCTGCGGATTGGACGAATGCATCGTCAACTCTTCGGAAGATCAATTCATGTGTCGTTAATATCCTTGGCATCCTATTTGGCCCGAGAAATTTGTGGTTGCCTTTTTATTGGCGGCATACCTCCAATAAGTTTTTGGTTTATGGCACTTCATGGCCTCCGGACTGTGATATTATACTATGTAATCGATGTCTCAATGATGGTTCACGCGCAACTAATAAGATCATTGATATTGCACCTGAAGGAGCCTCGTCATTCAAGTAAAGCCGAGCGCTCCCGTTGCCTTATATATTTTGAGAATCTTCTTACTTTGCGTCGACAGTCGCAGGATTTCACATGGACATTTATTACGACTCGACTAGTTGTGGAAATACTTTTTATAACCGTAAACGCACTGAAGTTCTATTGGTCAGCTGACCAAAACCACTTTATATCCTCTGTGATTGCCTGCTTTCTGTTCACAAATATGTTCAATGTCACAGGAATTGCGAGGCAGATAGAAAGCATGGAACTCAAAATCCTGAATCGGATGATGGAACATGAGCTGCTCTTAGAGCTTAAGAATCCTTCGAATGCGCGAAACTGGCGTTTGATAAAGGTGAAATCCTTTGAAAATTATATAACACTTTATTTTATTATTTACTTGCTTATCCCAAAGCTCGAACAAATGCATCTGAAGCACTCCACACTCTCGGAACGTTCACATAACATCTATAACTACATCTACAAGAGGCGGTCCCTGCAGCTGGAGATCCTTGATTTTATTTTAATTAATTCCCTTCTATTAATAAGTTTTACTCTTAAATATGCTTGGAAATACAATTTACCCGCTACACTGCAAAATCACATAAACAATTAATATTACTTAATTTATGTAGTTAACGTTTACTTTATATATAATTAATATAAATATAAGTAATTAGTGACAAAACTAAAGATTTCTTTTATAGGGGCTCACCTTGAGCAAGGAGAAGGTCACCATTAACAGTGCCACAGCGGATATAGTCCAAGCCCTAATTGCAGTATATAATTACCGTTATACTGTATATCATTTCAGAATTAAATACTTGAAATATTATTTTTTAAATTCATAAACATTATTTGAACAGAATCTGTACTCAATTTTAACGCAATCCATGTAGTTATATAGCTATGCGATTTCAAGGGAAGTGTCGGTGTTCAGAATTAAGAAATATTTTGGGGACACACATAGAAGCCATTGCCTCTTCCTATTCTAATAAATAATAATGTAGCACAGGACCCTATTAGGAATGTCCTCAATATAACCAAAATGAAATGTTATTAATTTAAGCAAATAAGTCATTTATTGGCCATAGTTTCTTATGGCTTCACTATCCCACGACGATTCCTGAGGCAGTATCAACTTTTTCTCAGGTTATAAAAGCTCAATTATATTCGGGATCAACGAATTTCCCTGTCCGCGCAAGGCGGAGGAAGTATCTCGTATTTTCAATGTTTATGTATGAAATTGTATATTTGATAGTATATTTTCAGCAATGATCGAATCTGTTTACGCATCGGAGCTAGTGTAACGAACTATTTGGCCTTGCCCTTCTCTATCAATACAGAAGGCTGTACGAGTTGCTGAAACTGTGCCTGGGAGCAGGAAGCTCGAAGAACGCTTTACCAGCAGCTCTTTGGGCATTCAACTTCACTCCATCATTTGGGTACACATCCTAACCGCAGACCGTACATATTAAATATAGTTAAACCAACACCGTGTGGGAGGAATATATTATATATGATATGATGACATCATATCGCCATATCTTTTTGTTATTTGACATTTGCAATAGAAAATCGTTTGGAAATAGTCGTAAGTTTCATAGTTCAAGCATTTTATTATTTGAAGCTACTAGCTTAGTAAATAAATATGAATATTAAATTTAAAACCAAAAGTTAAAACTGAATGGAAGTTAATTGACTTAGATAGATACTAGATACTAAATAATTAATATTATATTAAGTTGCATTGATATTTGAGTTCCTTGCATGCAAATTATGCATAGGAACGAATTTGCTGAGTTCAAATGTTATGGGAACCAGGCATTCCGCTCTCTGTAGCAGAGAACAACATTTGTTTATGCAAATATTTGAATAATTCATCATAGTCGAAATTTTGAAAATTCCTTTCAAACATAAAAAAACAATGAATTGTGCCGAAGATGAATGGAAATAAAATCGTTGAGCTGCTAAAAAGATTGATTTTCAAATTTGTATTTGTTTTTGTTTTCATTTGAATAAATAAATAATCAGGAATTTTTCTCCCTCTGCGTTTGTGCTTATGAAACATTCCAATTAACTTCATATCTCTATTTGTAGAACGAGTAAATTACGTTTCAAATTTAATTCCTCAATTTATTTTTATCCTTTTTTGAGGCACTTCAAGTGTCTGGTCGATAATTAAGCTCTCTTGTCCCGCATTAAATATGAGGTAATAAAATATAAGCTTAAGTCATGAATTACTTTAGTCGATAAGCAGGCGGCAAGTTCAATTTAAAACATAATACACTCCATTCAAGGATTTTATTTTTGAGCTGAATTTAAATAATTTTGCGCATTTGTTGTGAAAATGATTAATCGCAAGAGGCTTAATTATATGTACAAACATATGAGAACGAAAACAAATATTGAAAATCGAGTTAATTAAATTTGGCTTAAACTCGATGTTATGCGAAAATTGTTTATATTGTGGCAATAAATGGAAATGAGTTTCCGTTTGAACAACCACCTTAAAGTCCTTCCCATGCGTCCACTTGGTTTGGCATGGAAGAGTCGTTTCTGGGCCCAACATTTAAATTGCTATTGTGCTATTGGGGAAGATATTATATATATATATATATATATATATAAGCTGATTCTGAAGACAATTTTCGATTCGAAGTGAACTTGAATATTTATCTTTGAAAAGTTGAAAAGCTTTACGATTACCAAACGACCAACGCCCTTTCTTTCGGGGTGACCATAAAAATGGTTGGGGGCTTGCTTGGTCGTCAGGTGTCGGCAGTTGTTGACAGGTGTTACTTACACGCAGGCAGACAAACACACACACACACACACACACACACAGATATATACATCCATAGACACTGCACCACTGACCATGCATCGAAGTGTAGGTAATTGCAATTCCGTTTTCTCACGTTTCACCTGTTCTGTGATTTTATTTACAGTTAAACTGAAAGCAGGAGCACGCCCAAAGCTGCTGAAGGAGTGTGAGTGTTCGCTAGACGAAGAAGTAATGAGCTTACACGTATGTTGATTTTATGTGTATATATTATCAACAGTCCAACCAGTCTGAGGTGAAGGTATAAAAAGTGATACTGAAATAAAAACATACTTCGAACAAGGAGCAAGGATAAGTTAAGCATTTGCCTAGAGCAGGGTACCTAAGAAAAACTTACTTAATATTCCTTTAATTTAGTTGCCGCAGCTCCTGTTGTTTCTTAAAGATCTTCGACACAGGAACAGATTTTAACTTCGTTGACTTGGGTTTCGCTTTGACCTTGGTCTATAACTTTTAATTCTCATTTATTCAGATTGGCAACAGTAGACACCCTTCCGGTAGGGTGATCATTACGACAGTTATATGATTATATTAAAAGGAGAGCTCAATGCTATTATATTACTATTCAGTATTATTTTACTATACAGTAAAAACGTTGAATGGAATATAAATTAGTTAAATTAAATTATAAAATCAAAAACAACCAAGTAAAAAGATTGCAATAAGTTGAAAGCAACTCCCCTTTAAACATTTCACTACTCACAGTTTCAAAAGTTGTGCTCTGCGATTTCAAAGTATGTAAGGAAATTTATCAAAGAAGGTCTAAGGACCTGCATTTCGAGATTCCGAGATTTAAGCTAACATTTATCAGATGAATATTTAATTAATCTTCTGATTTTCTAAAATGTTTTGACGCATAAACCTGAAAATTGCCTCCCACCCGCGTCTTGTTTATTGGCATCGTTTCTCGTATCGTATCTTCTATATCCTGAAACTCCATTTTGTGTGCACTCAAGCGATTTGTAATATTTAAATTGCATTCCCAGGAACATACACACGTGCACCGACACACCCACACACCCACACACCCACACACCCACACACCCACACAGTCACAGAGCCACACATCAACAGACCTACACACACTTGCACACCCACACGTATTTACACAAGTTGAAGAGTGCTTCATCGAAATAGAACCACACCGAAGTGTAAGAGTTAAGGGCCAAAGGATAAATTGTAGGCTAAGTAAGGTTTACAATTTTTAGAGCAGGCATTTCAACGATGCCTAATCACTCTTTTGTGCACATTTGTTGGCCTAGCTAAATGGTGGCCTTGCTACCCCCAGGGCCCCCCTCTGCCCCTGTCCCATATACTATTTGTTTTTCCTGTCGTATTCTGAATACGAGAGAAGCCCTAAGCGGGGAAGCAGCATACGTTTTAAGCTCTTTACATCAATTACTTTGAATGCTTTTGTGGCTCAGATAAAACAGAGAGAAAGATGGAGATAATACAAGAGAGAGAGAGAGATTGATAGAGAGAATGAGAGGGATATAGAATGAAAGATAGAAAGAGAGAGAGAACGATCCCACGTGTGGCGCCCCCATCGGTTTGTTTCCCCTCCTTTTTGGCACTTTTCAATTGAACAAATGCGAGGCTCGAACACTCAAAAGGCAGCGGAAGGAGTGTAATTTCGCGCCATGTGAACGCTGGTCACTGGAGGGGGAGGTACGGGGCTGTTTGTGGCTTGCGTGGGATTTTAATGGTCGCTGATTTCTTTCGAATTTTTAATTTTACGCCGCGTTACTGGTCAAAAGGATTTGGCCAAGCATATAAATTAAATGATGGCCGGAACGTTGGTCGATTGAAATTAGGCTATAACTATAGTTCGACACTGATACTCTACACACACACCCCACACACACACCTCACACATCCCACATTTGCGTGAGGTGAGTAACGTTTCTCTCCATTCGGATGCTTGCTCCCAAATGATTTAGCAATCCAACAGATTTTATTATTACCCATGTGGTCGCTCGCACTGCACTCTGTCCCACATATTCGACTACATAAATTGCCGGGCTGATAGCTTGAGAGCTAGAATATCATCTGGGGCATATATCATCCATAACGATGCTCTGCAATTTTGGCTGCAATTGGCGGACTCGAATACTGCTCAATGCAATGAGAATTTTGAAAATGAGTTTATGGGCACAATTCAGCAGTTGGAAAAAGCACAAATCGATTTTCACAGCATTTTCCAAGCTTAAAGGTCGCTTTAAACCTTGGGAAAATAGGCCTCTCGATTGGAACAATAGTTGCTGGGAATACCTAAGATCATCCACATACATTTTCGATACTATCCGCTACACACATATATTAAGAGAGCGACAGAGACAGATATATATTATTGTGTGAAGGTTTCTAGGAACGACTTGCCTTCCCGTGCTTGCCTTCCCGTGCGTTGGTTCAGAAGACGAGGTTAAACTTTGCGACAATATATAAAAAGTAAATGAAAAGAAAATTGTAAAAGTAATATTTAAAAAAATAATTTAAAAATAATTTATTAACTCATTAATTATAAACTGGAAAATGGTAAACTTGTCTAATTGTATGATTGAAGTGGTTTCTATTCTCTTATTGTGGGGACTTTCAATGTAAAATGAAGCTAATTAAAAAGTAATTGGCAAGAAAGCTACTGCTTAAAAATGCGAAAAAATGTAATTTCCAGGGTGTGTTCGATTCATCACATGCTTGGCAGTTGAAACTGCCTCCAAGCCGCAGGACCTCTGCTACAATTAGCACTTGTCTCTGGCGACACATTAGAACTTCGTAAAGGCGTTTAGGTTAAAGTGCGACAATTTAATGTTCAGTAAATTGAGCTATCACATTAAGGCCTAGCCGACCACAGGTTGGGCGAGACGAGACAAAGTGGGAGGAGGCGTGGAGTGGGAAAGTTGAAGCGTAATGACCCTCGGCACGTGCAATGTCACGAAAATTGGCGAGAGCTTAGTGCATGCTACGGACGCGATGACCCAAAAAGGTGAGCAGGTGCGGGGCCAATCTTTAGAAGCTGTGAAAGTCGCCTCTCAGACGTCAGGCAGCTGACAACGAGAACGAGAACGATGCGGGGGACAAGCAGGACAAGAACGAAGACAAAGACGATGAACGTCGCGAAATGCGAACATCAGCGAGTTGTCACTGTACCCATTAGACGCGCTGTCAAAGCCGCTTGCACATATTGGCACAGAACGGGGGTTGACCGGGGTGGTATATGTGTTTATGTGTTTATGCGTAAATGAGTGTATGAGTGTATGAGTGTATGAGTGTATGAGTGTATGAGTTTGTGTATGATTACACACATGCAAATTATATGCAGGTCTGGAAAGAGCTTCAAAGGGTTTTTCAGACAAGATGGCCAAATGGCCAAAAGACCAAATGTAGTCCAGCAGCCAATCGTCTGTCGGAGCCATCCGTCCGTAGGGAGAGGTCAGCAGGGCTACTTAACGAGCAGCTGTCTTGTTGGCTTGATGCGTCGCTTGAATGCCAGCATCACATACTGGCGGAAATTGCTTTAAAAGCACCCACATAGGCGGTACACCAAGAAATATTTTTAAGTTGTCCAGTTATTAAGACGGCTAAACTTAATTTGTACCAAGACCTTTTTAAAATTATTTATAATTAATTTTTAACCAACAGAATAAATAAAGTTCAATTCTTCATTCCTTTTTTTGTCTTGTCTACTCAGTGAAGTTTGTCAATTTTTACCAGTGTAGTCACCTTACGGTTCCGCTCCTTGCACAGCCTTACATGCCATTCGCTGACTTTACGTATACGCCATGAACGCCATGAACGATGCGGATGTCGTGGATGTCGTGGGTGTCGTGAATGTCGTGGACGTGGTAGACGTGGTGGACGCCCGCGTTTCTCTCACATATTGACAATAGTTTACAATTGGGTTAATTGTACATTGGTCCGCTCTCACTTGTCGCTTAACTGTTGTGGGTGTTAATGTGGGTCATTGGGTTAGAAGTGGTAAGTGGAAATTGGTGGTTGCTTCTGGCATTTCACTCGCTTGAACGCCTTTGGACCTACCAATAAAAATGACCATTGGAATGCTGCTATTTGCCAACTATAATTTCAAGTAATACTGGAAACATTTCTTCCATTCAATGGGAGTCAATTGCTCGTCTAAACTGTCACTTGCTCTCGTTCCCAATTACTTGTTTTATTGTGAATTGTAGTTTTAATGAGCCTTAACTTTATTGAAGGAATGAATGTTCTTTTCTGCTTAAAGATTAAATTTGATTTTTATTTATTTGTTTATAAGTCACGCAAATTGATTTTAAAAGTAATCCCATCCAAAAATCCCGAAGAGTGTCACTAGCTCTCATTTGTGACCAATCATAATTTATATACGCTTCGATGCACTGCCGCACTTTCGACAACTGTAGCCCATTTGATCCTCATGCCCCGAAAGTCAACGAGTTATATTTGCTCGTCAATATTGCCAAGCTTTCGTTCAAATATTTTTGCTCTCGCTCCCTTCCTCTCGTTAGTTTATCACGCTCTACAGCACAACCAATCCCAAGCCTTGACACGCGTAACCATCATTTATTGTACACACACGCCGCTTTCCAATGGCGCCCTCTCTTCTTCTCTCGTTCCTTAGCCCACTGCTTGATCCGCTTCTGTGCCATAAATATGCAAATATATTACGTGATATCTTTCAGAGTTCTGTTCATAATGGCTTGCCGAATGACTAGTCCAGTGCAACGGCGAGTGGAATTTCTGAGAATGGAAAACTTTGTAAATGCGGAAGGGCGATAAATTGCCGGGAATACTCGGAATCATGCTTAATAGAGGCAGGCCTCTGCAAGGACAAACGCGTAGGACTGCCGAAAAATTTGAAAAATTAATGGTTCCGCCCGAAAACAGGACATGCGGAATGTGCAATGGCCAATGGATAATGGTCAATAGTCAATGGTCAGTGGGCAACGAACAATAGAAATATGAGATAAGTGGAACTCGTCAAGCCACCAAGAGAGTTTAATTAATTTAAAACCCACTCATGACACACAACACATCAACAACATTTACTTAACGTTAACGCTCCTTAATATTTATGCCTTTCAATTAAATGTTAATTAGCACGTCGTTGCATTTTATTTTTGTATAATATTGAAAATGCATTTAATGAGCTCGCAAATTTGCACAGTTAATGCAAGTTGCTACGCCCTCGGGGCTCTTGAGGCCCTCGACGGCTGATAAATGTTGAATCAAAGCTCGGCAGCGAGTACAGAGCAGCAGCAACAGCAATAGCCAACACAACAACAGCAGCAACAACAAACACTACAACAACAGCAACAACAACAACAACAACAACAACAACAACAACAACAACAAATAAATAAATTAAAACAAAAATCACCGACGGAAGTCATTTTATACACAGAGCAGAACCTGAATCCACAAAGTTAATAACGGTGCAGAGGCTTGAAGAAGGCAAAGAGTGTGAGGAGGCAGCAGGTGGATAGCTGAATGCCTGGCCAGGGGGATAGCGGGTCGGGTGGCTGTGTGTGGCCAGCTGCAGCGGCATATGCCTCGGCGTGTAATTTCCATGAATCGTACATGAAACAAAACGGCGTGCAATTTAAAGTGAATTAATGGAGCGGGCAATTTATGAAAAGAGCATCTGAAGACAACATGTGTCCTGCCGAGGAGATCCTGGGTGGGTTGGAAGGAAGTAAGCGGAACTACATATACAGGCGACTATAGAAACGGACAGGAAGGATGTTGCACTTAAGTCCAGTTTCAGCAGCTCATGCATCAAAAAAGGCAAAAAGTTATTGGCACTGGATTGGAGTGGGGCAACTCGTCCTTTAAGAAGATACTAAAAATTTAAATGGCTGAATATAAGGATATTCTTTGAAATTTTTGGTTAAATAATCATTTTTTTTTGTACTTACTTTTTTTATTTTTTGGTTTTTGAACTTAACTTAAATAAGCGCTCATTTTGCGGCCTCACCGGACTTTGACTTGAAGGAATTTTACAACTGACATCAAAAAATTTATGCTCATGGCTTGAGCCAAGGATCCTTCATCGTTAACTATTAACATGCTCGGAGGTAAGGTCCTGCGGGAATACTGTGCCTGTTCCTACTGGAGTCGCTCGGCTGCCGTTGCTTCTGTTGCAACTTTTTAACGCATCAATTTAATGTGTTTCAGCTAATTTGCTTTTTACTAAGGATGCTCCCTGCTCTGCGTCACTCCCTCTGTCACGGCCGCCCGACACTCAACGGACGCGTACACACCTCTCACGCCCCTTTGAGAGTCATCATCAAAAAACAAGTGCTATGGGCAGGATAAGGAAATACAGTGTGTGTACGTGAGTAATTGAGTGTGTGGGTGTGCGGGTGTGTGGGTGCAAGTGTGTCAGTGTGCCTTGTGGCCAGAGAGCACTAAGCGTGTGCCTGTTCAAGTGTAGCCAACACCCAAACAACATGTCCAACATTTGCTGCTTACAGTTTATTATACTCTCAATAAAATCAAGGAATGAGAAAACCGCGAAAAGTTGACAAACGATCAAATACTCTGTTATTAATCAATGTACTTTTAATTAAAGTAAAATAAACAAATTATTTAACGGAAGGACTCCCTCTCTATTTTCTGAAAGGCAGTAAATGTAATTAAGGGCTTAAATCTGTTTGTGGGGGAAATCACATTGAGAGTATTCCGCGAATCGAAGGTAAATAATATTAACAGCCTGGGCCAGAATATGCCGAAGCCTTACAATCTGCCAATCTGTGCAGGAGTCCACAGGATACGCGTCCTGGCTGCCTGCTGTTTTAATGCAGTTTCCTTTTTCTGGCTCACCAATGCGCTTAAAAATGTTAACTGCGCTTAAATGAAAATATTTACTGCGAGGAAAAGTAAAAGTGGCTTAAAAATTAACTGCATTAATAAAGAGCGGATGCCGATGCCGATGCCGAATCACACACATATAAACACACAGATGCACACACAAACATAGCAATATATATATATTACACATCGCTTTTACAAGCTGAGTCTGACGGAAGAAGAAGTGGGGGTCAAGTTACGGTGCAGCACATCGGAAGCCCAGTATCAGTGGCAGGTAAGCATGTGGGACCCCGTTGGGAGCCGTCGATATGCAGCTACCACAATTGTAGCAGAGCCAAGAAAGACAGAGGAGAGAGCCAACATAGCTATTGAAGCAATCATGCAGTGGACTAACAGTGTAACGCTGGACCCAGTCGGGCAGAAGACGGAGCTGCTCTGGGTAGCGAAAGATAGGTGGAATCCATTTGGGCTCGTGTAAGCCGAGGCTTAATTTCAGGGAGCACGTTCGGTACAGGAGCAGGAAGGCCACGAAGACGACGGCAGCATAAGCTGGGCTGATGACCATTGGTGGTTTCAAGCAAACACCTTGGGTATTGCTGGCATAAGTGCAGTTTGTGAAAGCGCTGATGCCGAGGGTCCTTCCGTATGGAAGTCAAAGGGGTATACTGAACTATGACACTAACCCTTAGGGACCATTTCCACGGATGCAACCTTCGTCCTGGTTGGTATATCACCTATTGATCTAAAGATTCAAACACTTTGAGGTGGACTCGAAAAGCTCAGACTCCTGCAGGAGTGACAACGAAGTTGAAAGGGTTTCACGAACAGACGGTGGACCTAACAGCTTACTGCAAAGTAAGACATGGTTTCAGTCATAGAGAGTTCGATCACCACATGACACTTGTTTTCGAAAGTATCTCACAGAATTTAACCACGTCACATCTACCCTCTGCAACTATGCAACGATGGTAAGGGGGAGTTGACGGAACACGTACTCTTGTTGTACCAGATTTAGCCCAGATTAGCTGAAAGCGAGAGCAGGTCCTCCACTGACTCCTTGGCAATGACAGACAAGGCCAACCCACCGAACGGATGAGGCAGCCAACCGCCTGCCACACAATAATTAGTTAGCTGTTCGCATAAACGCATGGTTGCTCATCGAAGATATCTCTTCATTGATGGTCCCGATGAGCACATGGTTCTGTATGCATGAGTATAGGTGCACACACATGGCTATATTCACATACATACAAGGCTCTTAAATTGCGGCTTTAAATTAAGTTATTGTAAGCAACAATGAATAAATTACATAAAAAAGACAAACACACACACACTCACACACACATAATGAATAACGTACATAGTTGAACATCTGAACGGATTGATACGCATCTGTGGAGGACGTGACGTAAATGTGAACCGATTAACTGAAAAATGAAGAACAGAAAAACTAAAAGTAAGGATGTTTGTCCAATTGAGTTCTGAATATTAAAATGCTGTTCTATATAAGTTATGATCGGGGATATATGCTTAAGGAACTGCTTGCCGCTAAGACGCGTAAGCTAATTAATGGATTTTTGGAATGAGAAAACAGATGAAATTGCGAGATTTTTATGTTTCGCGTGGAGGAAATGATTGAATATAAATTTTGTTTTAATTAAAGTTAAGAAACATCGTTATTAAAAAAATCACAATTTATACAGTATATAAATGAAGAATGAAGCTTGGAGAGTTTTCTAATCCTCCAAATCTTCCCATATTATGCACTGCATGCTTAAGCACTTGGATTTATTTCTTGGCACTCTTAAACTATGTACTAAAATCTCATGTAAACTCTAAGTAAGAGTTCAATAAAAGGATATTTGCCATATTTACCAGACAACGGCTTACAGTGAACTACAAAGCTTATATAAAATATTACATATATATGTATGTAATGTATGTATATATGTATATGTATATGTATATTTAAATATATATTCATTATTACAAATGGCTCATTTTTAATTAAATTTAATGACAACAAGAAGTGAAAATCGATTTGGGGACTTTAAATTCAATTGTCAACTCAATTTATATTAATATATAATATGAAAAAAAAGTACAGAACTTCTCGAAATGTACAATCATTTCGAGGGAATATTATAATAATATATATAAAATAATATAATAAAATAATATTATAATTAATATTATATTAGGTAAACATACTTTAGATTGTAAGGATATTTCCGAATATAATTTTTCTGACTTTATTAAAATTTACATTAAACAAGTCTTGTCTCTCATATATTAGATATATCTACAGTAAATAATATTTTAAAAACTTATGATTTCTTTATTATTTTAGTATTTTCTTTATGTACCTGCGTATACTGCAAAGTATGATCAATTCACTGCTTGATTCACGAATTTAAAACTAACGTTAGAACCATCAAATTTCTATTTGATTATCTAAGACAGAACAGATGTTCATGACAAGATCCCAAATAAATATATATTTATATTGTCTGCTGACTTAAGTGGCATTTATGTATATAAATATATCAAATGAACACGCCCCATGAAAGGGGCTCGGGGAATAAAACTTCTGTATATTTAAACATACTTTAAAACATACATTTTTAATAAATTAATTATGAAATAATCTTAATATTAAAAAAAATCATTAAAATTAATAGCTAACAATAACTATTAATTTGACTTATAAAGAAATAAATAAATATGTAAATATATAATTGTATAAATATATAATAAATTTATATAATAATATTTAATTAATTATAATTAATTAATTTAATATAATTAAATATATATAAATGTATAAATATTTATAAAAATAAATTTTGAACTTGATGCAAAAATATAATACGTAAGTCACGCTGCATTTAGTACAGTTCCAGGTCCCCGAACACTTAACTCTGTCGCGGCGGGGAAGGGCGTGTAGATTCCAGAAGAGGAAGTTGTATTTTAGATTTGCAAAAAGTATTATATCTTGTTTATGGAATATAATTTTATAAATAATTTGCCCTGTTTTTGAACAGCGCCAAAAGAATTGGTAATCAAATTTTAATTCCACCCACTCGTCCTCAATATTAACGTTATTATTATCGTTATCATCATCATCGTTATTAGCATCATTATTGCATTGGCACTTAAAATATTAAGCATACGCCGCATAGCGGTAGCCGAATGGGTTATTGCCAATTATTTATTTAGAAAAGCAACTCAAGAACGCTGCAGACTCAGAGCCCACAAGCTTTACACACTTATCACACCTCACACACACCTGTGCACACATCAGAGTGTGTGGCGTTTGCCGTTTTGACGTCACAAATGAATTTAAAAATCCATTGACACTTTCATAAATTGGAGGCTGATTTATTACCAATAATTGATTTTGATTGCTTTTCTTGCGGCTGATTGCGGGCCTGGGCAATAAATAAGTGGGCGCTAAGGCAACAAACAAGCAAGCAAATTTTCCTAATATGTTTATAAACAAATGCGCAACAGACATTAAAAAAGCAAGCGGCGAACATCAGAGAAAGCGCGCAAGGCGCAACAATTATAATGATATTAAATAATTACAAATTACTTGTACATTCTAATTTTCAATCAAAACCTTATTAATACTCCTAACGCTCGCTTAACAGTAACAGGCCACCCACACAGGCGCCTACTGTTGGTTGTTGTTTGCCTCTGCTGCTGTCGTTGCTGCTGCCACAGCTTTTGGCAATGTTACGACGACGCATACGTATTTTAACAGTGCTGGAAGTCGTTGCAGAACCGAAGATGCTTCGGCTCTGGAACAGCCATAGAGTCGGCGTTTGTTCGTATCTGTTATTCGGTTACCGATTGAAATACACACACACACAAATGCATGCATACGCGCGCGTACGAAGGCATGCACGTACACCCATACACCCATACACCCGTACACCCGTACACACACAACACACATACCACCAAACGCATTGTGAACAGCTGTTCGACGTGGGCCGGACCAAGCAAGCATTAACATAATCATTAACATCATCATCACAAAGAAGCACAGAGCGCACAGACAGATGATGTTAGACCCAGCGGCTTCTTCAGAGCCTTTAGTCGTTGCCTGTCAACAAAGCTCGGCGCACGTGTGCAAAGGCGGTGCTCGGCAAAGAACCCAAGCAGCCTCAAAAGCAGGCGCGAAAACATGAAAAGTTTGATTTTTTTGTGTGCAACTAACAAATAGCAGTCGGTGAAAACTCACGTTCATGTGCTTGTGTGTGTAATCATAAAATATCTAATAAAGGCGCAAATGACCTGAAAATGATAACAATATAACTGGTCATTGGCTATCTTTCTGGATTCCGTGTAACTGCAAAATAAACAAAGTGTCGCTAAACATCATTTTGGCTGCTACAACAACAACAACAACAACAACAACAACAATTTTGAAAAATCACATAAACTGTATACCCTGAACAATTTTTCAACTCAATTACCCGGAAGAAACTTTAAGCATACTGAATACTGAATGAATTTAAATAATTGAGAACTCAAAACGAAAGTTAGTGCGAAAAATTCTTAACGGTACATTACAAAAAAAGCGTCGCAAAGGTAAATGTTTTTGGATTTCTTTAATTCCTGCACATAAGACCCAAATAATGCTGAGTGTATCAAAGCCCCAAAAGCCTCTGCCCAACTCCCCCTACAAATGTGTCAAATTTATGCGAAGCGGTAAAATGAAACTGCCGGAAATTTATATGGCTTATGAGGAGAGAAGCCCAATAACCACCCTTTAACGGTTTATTTTCCATTGTTTGTTTTTATTTTTTCCTTCATTTTTTGTATCTTGTTTTGTGTCCTTCTGTTTTTCTTTTCAATGAAAATTGTGAACGCATCAACATCCGAATTTCATCTTAAATTTCCATATTTTTTTAATTACTTTAAAAGTCAGAAAATTGCATTTTTCTCTGAAATATAAATATAAATAGACAGCTCTGAATTTATGTGTGACTGTATTTGCGAGTTGGAAAGGACATGCTTGAGGATTCGTAGAATCTGTTGTTTGACAATAATAAATGATGAAACTTAGATGCAAGTTAAATTCACTCTGAGAAGAAGACTTCGATTTAAATAAATAATAAAATTTTAAATTAGTCTTAGGGACATCAGAGGGAATCTGTGGCTGCCCAATGTGACGCCAGTATCCTGCACTTCTCAAAAAACGAAACCGCAAAATAAGGAATATGTAACGTGGCTCTTACCTTAATCTGTAGATTATTATATACAGGAAATTCCGAAAGTAATTCTGAAAGAGAGTGGATTGTGTTTATTTGAGTTATGAATAATGTAAACACAAATCTCAAAAACTTTCAGGACTTTAAGTAAATACAACATTATTTAAACTTTTCAACATATGCAAGCCTTGAAAGCAGGCAATTTTGAAGAATTAATTGAATAAACTGTAGAACGAGTTCAAGGTTAGGTAAGAGTATATCATATAATATTGTATAATAAGTGCTTAATAATAATTATATACTTATATATAAACAATAAGGCAATGCAACATAGGGGCGAGGATATTAAATGGGAAGTATTATGAAGAGTTAGGGAAAATGTATAAAAAAAATTGTTTATATATTTATAAATTTTTTTATTCTACTTCTCAGGCTTGTTCATAAAATATTTACAATATATATAAATATTAATATAAATTAAATTTTTCAACATGCACAAGTAGATTTTAGTCTATAGTAGAGACCAGAATAGATGTAGGAATGACCTTTTTTTCCACATCCTTGCGTGTGTCTAATACAGGTTGTTTAAGGACAGCTCTGAGCTGAGCTCTGATTCCCTACAATGTAGCGTACCTTTTACTTCCTGCTACCTTTACCTTAACTATAAATTTGATAAAATAGGATGTTGTTTTTATTTCCATATCGGATTACCGTTTCCCACGGCAAGCCAAAAAATAATAATAGCTAAACATATATATAAAATAGGAAAAGTAAAGCTAGATAAAAATCTAAATATGGGAAAATTGCAATCAAAAACTTTAATAAAAATCGATTATCATAGTAAGAGCCAAACGAAATTCCTGCAAAGCAAGCAAAGGAAAGGCCCAAGGACAATCTTTTGTTGCTCCTCCTTCGGCACTGAAGCGAGCGGCACACGCCCAAAGGCTCGTTTGCCAATGCCAACTTATGGATTCAATGCGTTTGTTTTGTCAGGAGCTCATGTGCTTGTGGCGCGAGAGTCTTTCGACAGCTTTCACTAGTTTCTGCTAGTTTTTGCCAGCTTCCCCATATGAAAAGCCATAGTTCGTTGGCGGTGCACATCATAGTCTGACAAGCTGCCTCCCATCCCCAATCCTCTGCAGAAGCTGCCGTATGGGCACCTCCGTGGCATTTGAAAGCCAAAGTGTAGCATACTTCTTGGGGCGCAGCGCTAAGGAACTTTTGGGCGACATTCTTAGGTCCGATGCCACAATGGAACCCCAAGCATTAAAGTCGAGTTAAATTAATAAACACGTCGGGTAGTCGGGCATAGAAGCGGACGAGTACGAGGGTGGTCGGACGGGTAGTGAGGACCGTCGGACGGGTAGGGGTGAGGTCAGGAAAATAGAGCAATTGAGAAATTGCCGAGGGTAAACAAACGCAAAGCCACAAACTGAATGCAGATAATTAAATGTAATAACATTATGTGTATTTGTCAGTGGCTGTGTTTTGTGTGTTAGCGAGTGTGAATATAAATGTTGATGTGGGTGTGGATGTGGGTGTGGATGTGGGTGTGGGTGTGGGTGTAGGTATGAATGTGGTAGTGAATAGAGAAGAGTATATGTGGGAGGTCTGTATATATGCAGTTGCCTTGACTGTTTGAGTAATGACGTGCTTATTACCAATGGGGCATTAGCAACGGCAAACAACAAAGAAAATCATATTTTGTTGTTTGGGCAAAAATCTGAACGGCCTTTTTCAAATTTTGTGTATTTATATCTTATAATCACATCGAGGAAAACAAAATCAAGTTTCAATTCTAAGAATACCAACAACCTGAATATTTAATATATTTTGTTGATACACAGAAACGTAGTTTCATATAATGAATAACCGACATCTTTTTCTACCCCTCGCATCGCATCGAATCCATCCGACTTTGAGATACCCTGAGTGGACATCACACAAGAAAGTATCTCATTTCTAGTTAAACGTATTCTCCAGATACATTTGTCACCCAATGTATGATGATGGCAGATCTTAATTTTCTTGATAAGTTATTGGTTGCAACAACAGAAAGTAATTAGAAAATGAATTAACATATTTACAATCAATATTCAATCAAAATCGACAGTTCCAGTAAAAACGATTTTTAAATTAAAAATTTAAAAAAGTTTAGTAACTTTATTATTGGGAGTATGCAAATAGATCCTTTCCAGTATGTAGTGGGTGCGAAATCGAATGGAATCAGTTGCAAAATAATATATGTAAAATAAATATATATATAATTATAAATATATATACAATTATATATATATATATATTGTTTATAATAATATTGTGCGAACACGAAGGAAAATTGATAAATTTGCCTTTTTAGCGAAATGAATTACAACAAATTGTGAGTGACAAACAATACACAAAAGTTTATAGCTCAGTGTGTGTGTGTGTGTGTGTGTGTGTGTGGTGGTATGGCTGTAAATGTGTGTGTGTGGGCTTCTGTTTATCGATGTCTGTACATGTATTGGGAGACATAATGTGCGCCTAATGTCTGATAAGAGGCTATAATGATGACGTGCAGCCGAGGACGACGGCAAATGTGAAGGCTTGTGTTTGGATAGAAGCGCCAATAAAGTCAATAAAATGTAATTAAATCGACATTGTTATCAGAAACAGGCACACACACAAAACGATCGCAATGTAATAGGCACTCACACTTGCACACACACTCACCCTCACACGCACACTCACACACATAACAACACTTACAAAAACTTTGGCCTTCGCTTTGTGCATTATTTCAATAAAAACTTTGACTTTCGTTTATGCAAAATTTCTGTTTATCAATGGGTTTTAGTTTACTCGAATTCTTCTTTTGTTTATCTCACACAATTTATATCCTCCAAATACTTTAAATACTTAATAAATTTGTCACTTTCGTGGTATTCATTATATTCACGATCCATTAAATAGCATTTATTTAAATTATGATAAAGTGAATACTCTTTGAGCCATTTGCTTATAATTGAAAGCCACCCGCCACCCGCCACCCACCGCTCGCTTCGTATTGCTTGATCAAAAATAATTGTTATTATTTAAGGTTGAAGGGAAAATGAAATTTTTTAAATACTCATAAAAAATCTAATATAAATTTTAAATAAAGGCATAATTCAATTTATGATTTATTATTCGAATATCAAAAAAAATATTTCTAACTATTGACATCTATTGTAATCTTTATTTTTTGCTTAATAATAAATAGTAAAATTTCAAAAATTGTTATTTAATTTTAATTCACTTATAAATAAATAATAGAATAATAAAATAGATAATAGAAATAAATAGATGAGCGAAAAAAAAGGTAATTGGTGTCCATATTGGGATAAAATGTTGCTTTTGTTAAAACTAATTTCATTTCTATTAATTAAGTTAAAGCTATAATCAGAAACTTTTAAATATGAATCGGAATCGGAATTGATGAATTGATGAATTGATGGAATGAAGACTTCAAAAGAGATTTGGCAGATTGGAAAAAGTTGTGAATGAATGAAAACTAGTTGAAAGACAAATAATAGGCTTAAATATTTGAATAAAGAAAAGCTTGGAGAGGAAAATTAATGCATGTAAAATAGTACACAGAGAGAAAAATAGAAAAAATTGAAAGAAAAAAGAAAAAAGAAAAAAGAAAAAAGAAGAAAGAAGAAAGAAAAGGAAAATCCTCTTAAAGTAGGTAATTCAACGCATACCCATCGATTGGGAATCGACGGAGCTGAAACTAATTTATGCGCACAATGCTCTCTAAAACTGTAACAATCTCTTTACGGCAGTCAAAGAGAAAAGCGGCCCAAGTTACTGAAACGTTGGACATGGGTCCTGGGAAGAAGAAGTCCTGTCAACTATTCAGTTGTGATAAGAGGCAAATAAGCGGCGGCAAAGTTTTCAACTTGGAAAAGCGAAGAAAGCATGAATGAAAAGAAAGTACCTTCAATGGATAAGTCCATCTTATTCGACCGTAAGATACCCTGTAAGCAGGACTCGAGTTAATTAATTGAAAGTCGCTTCTCATAAATATATATGCACATGTATATGTGTACATTTAAATGAGGTGAAAGTCTTCCTGCAGTAAATCGATTTCCCAACTCAACTTTCCCAGCTTGCGTTTCTTGTCCCTGTAGGCACTCAGTTCAGTTGCCCCTTTTCCATAGCATTTGAAGAGACTCTTCAATCTTCCTTTAGACTTAAATGCTAAGTCAGAGCAATTTAACCTCGAGGATATCAAAAGTCCCTGTAAGCAGAAAAATATATTCCACTACCTCATTTATTATAAGAAGAAGAAGAAGAAGCTCGATGACTGCCACTGGATTGTTAGACTTAGACTTGTACACGTTTATAATAACACGCTAATACACACATTATACATATTACGCATACACATACATATATAGATATCCAATTATGGCAGCAATTAAATTAAGGATTTGAAAAACTCCTTCTACTTCGCAGCTATGATGCTGTCAGTTGCGGACTCGCTTAGCATGCACTTAACCGATAGGAGCACTCAAGCTATGGAGAGTGCGGGTGAAAGAGCGGGACAACGCGTGTTGTCATTGACTTTCTCTTGTGTGCACAATAATTGCGATCAAATTAGATTGAGAGAGACAAAGATGGCGTCTGCTGCTGAAAGAAGAGCAAAGCAGACAACAAAGACAAGACCAAATGCCACCGACCGAATTGAATATTGTGTGTGCCTCTGGCTGGGATGATGGAACTCGTCTCATATTTCTTAAATCTTTGCTTATGGCTAACTGTTCATTAATATTTCTTCCTCTTGCTTTTCTTTGTAAGAAAATTGTGCACACATTTGTCGCTAATGGAAGCAATTAAAATTAAAGTTATTAGAATAGAATAGAATAGAATAGAATAGAATAAAAGATGTTTTTCTTTTATGATCAGTTTCTTCTGTTTCCAAAATAAATCCCAAATTACCCAATATCCCAGGGTATTACTAAAGCGAAGCCAAAAGTTCATTTCCATTAATTAGCTGTAACATCTCTCAAGTGATTATCTTACTTTAGCAACTGCTCCTTCAACTTGATTAGCAATTTTTCCACAGAGGCTGGCCCAAGTTGGCCATTGACATTATTCAGGAAAAGTTTGGCGCTGATTTTAATTGAAATCGAAGCCAGCCAGCAGTGGCTTGGATGGGAAAAGGTTAAGTGCCTGTGCAAGGGTGAAAGACTCTGTTAAATTAAATGAAAACTCCATTTTTCCGGTAATTTGGTAATTCAAAAAAAAAAATGTCAGTGCCAACAAATAGGATCAATTTACATTTCTATGAAATTCAATTATTCGAAAATATTCACCAGGCACATTCACTAGCAATTGAAGAGCTGAATAACTAAAGGAATGAAGACCTACATATTCATGATTCATTGATGGCTCACTGGCTTTGCTTTTTAGCATTTTCTATGTAAATAAATTCATACACTGGCCGCACCCTCAAGTTTACCTACTTTCCGATCGTTTAAACAATTTAAAACATGAATTCGTCCAGTCAACTGGGCACTCAGATGGCCATTTGAAAAGCTCAACAGCATATGATAGACACTTCGTGCCACGCCCCCTTTGCCCACATTTCAATAGATTCATTACAAAAATTGGCATCTGCATGAATTGCCAGAAACTCGAAGCTCCAACGTTGTGCGAAAGAAAAATCGAATCCTCAAATGTGCGGCATCTGTGCAGGGGTTCTTTATATATTATATATATATATATATATATATATTATATTATATTATATTATATTATATATATATGTATATATTATATGTGTATACAGTCTCACAGAGAAGAAGCTTCATAATAGTTGAAAGCCCCTCGCTTATTAACAACCGCTGACATTTTAATTAGGTTTAAAGGCAACATTTTAGTGGTTTTGCCTGCAAAGGATGGGCGGAGGGTGAATGGATGGGGCAGATGGGGCATGCCTTCCAACGCTTTACGCTGCTGTGGCACAAATGCCACGTCATGGTCATGTCATGTCGTGGTTCTCCCCCAAAATACGCCTATATTGTGGCAATATAACAGCAGAATTCAATTTAGTTTCCGAGCCTGTCTTTGGTTTTTTGGGCGGCTTTTAGGTTCCGTGTGAGGTATGAAGCAAAGGAGGGAATGAAATTCGTGTATTAAAGGACTTTAAGCGACTTTAACTCTGGCTTTGATTCACTTTTTCAATTTCAATATAACTTAAAGTTATTAATGTGCGTGGTACCCTGTCATTTACATCGACGCTTCACGCGAAGGGAGAACGGCTCAAGGGACCTTAGTTTTGGTTGCACTCCATTCAATAAATGAATGGATGTGGCATGCAACAAGTGTTTGGTTCTTAGAAAATTTATCGATGGCAAAACTTGCCTTCGAAGTGAATTACGACTTTCTTGGCAGGTTTTCCTTTTTATTGCCGTCCTGGTAAAAACAAATAAGCGTATTGAGAGTCATCGTCTCGGACCCGAGGAAGTTCGGAAGAGCCCAGAGAAGGATCCAGGGACGGACCAGGGCGGACCAGGGAAGGACCAGGTCGGACCGGTGCGAACAAACAGTCAGCCAAGTAAGATAAATGCCTTAAAGATGGCAGAACAGGTAGTCAAGGATACGTTGTTTTCGAGAATGGTTACGCAAAGACTAAGAGGGAAATCGAAGACTCTAAGACAGTGAAAACAAATACGTAGGATGAAAATGAGAATGAAAAGTATAAAAAGGAAGAAGGTGGGGGGAGTCCTTGTAGTTTGGGTGAATTTAATTGCTTAGTCGTGAGACTAATTGAAAAGCTGCAGCTCTCGGACGACAAAAATGGAAAACTTAGTCCTTAGATGCGAAAACTGTCTGTCGAACGAAAGGACACACGAACGCCAAGTGCCATGCACGTAAACAACTTTGAATAACTTTGACGATAAATTTAACAAATTGTTTGTAACGGTAACTGCAAGCCCCCAAAAGGTGAAGCACTAAGTTCCAACAGCTCTTGGAAACTTACGGGTTAAGTTTATTACCAAAAGGACATTCCTGCGAATGGATGTGTTTTAGAATAACACCATATGGGGCAAAGTTTGGATACTTCCATGTCCTTTAACTGTCAGTCATCTGCCACTCTCTGCACTGCATGTCTACAGATTACGATTGTGTATGTGTGTGTGTGTATGTGTGCTTGCTCATATATCATGTCAATCGGAGGAGTTGGGTCATAATTTCAAGGCTCATGTTTCACTTACGCTTGGCCAGCATCAGCCCATAAATTGGCTAACTTATTTAGGCCCAAACATGTTCGGAAAGTCATATTTTGTGGGGCCACTTCAGAGATCTGTATATCAGGATTCCGTCTATAATTGTCGTATTCGATGTACTTTGACCAAATTAATTTGTCTATGGCTTGTGATATCCCGTAATTTTAGTATGAAATTTTCTTGCTTCATGTAGTATAAGGAAAATACTGCAATTTAATTATTGAGTCCTTGCATTGGCTGAAATTCAGACGTGAATCAAGAACTTATGTGTGAAAAGAAAAGGATAGGCCAATTTGCCGATGAAAAGGACATCTACCAAAAACCATAAATTTACACATATTTCAAAAATTGTATTGCACTGATTGAACGCCCACAAATGCATTCACGTAGGCGCACACATATACACACACTTACGCAGAGTATCTTCCTTTAGAAAAATTTGAAGCGAAGGACATCAACTTTGTCACCCTTTCGAAATATTTGTATGCGCATACATGTGAATTTATTATACCTCCTCGTGTCCATAAAAAAAATCCTGTATTATATATAAATATCCATGCACAAGCTAATCATTATGAAGAGGACAGTGACCTTGGCTATTTTTATACTTCCAACAATCATTAATTGGGACAATTATTTTCTTATCAGGCAGACCGTTTAGTTTAGTAAGGATTCCATTATTTATGTATTTGTGTATAAACAATTCACAGATGTGCGACTCCATACCCCACACCCCACACCCCCATTCACGCCCGAGTGCCTCTTGCGGACAATTGCGATGCTAGAGACACCAACGCTGGTGTCGGTCAGGTCATGATTTATAAATAATTAAATATTTATTTTCGCACGTCGTAAATGACTTTGGAAGCGATGTTATTCGTTTGGCATTTGCCCAGCATATGCTCATTAATATTAATAAGGCACCCATTTGTTGGAGCACATGTCCCCAGGACTTGTACTCCCACTTTGACTTCCACTTTTACTTTTCTCCACTGCCACAGACGCAGTCGCAATCGCAGTCGCAGTCGCAGTCGCAGTCGCTGTCGCAGTCGCAGCCACAGTTAAAGTCATGGCCACAGCCTCTGCCACTCCCTTCCCTATTTTCTATTTCCTATTGCTCATTCCCATTCCTCTCCTCCTTCCACCTCTCCACTGTCCTTCCTCACTAGCAGCTGTCAAAGCTCAACAGGTGCTTGTGCTTATACTTGCCATGCCGCACACGTGTCGTTCTCCTTGTGGTAATCAAGTCAAGTGCCCAAAGTTTTCAGAGTATTCGCTGCGGGTGATAGACGCTCTCTCTTCGTAAGTGTGTTGGTGTGTATGTCTGTAAGTTGTGCTGCTTGTGTTGGTGTTGTTTCCTTTTTGTGGCTAGAATCCAATTTCCATTATCCAATTTTGATGGTGTCAGGCGCGGCATAAGTAATACCCTCTAAATATATATACATATATACAATATACATATATATATATATATATACACATACATATAAACAAGAAAACTCCGAAGCATTTTGGGACCCAATCCCTACTTTTGACGCTTTGTTATGCAAATCTCAGCGAGAAGTATCAATCTCCTACTTAGTCAAGCCAAAGTCCATTTACTGCATATACACACACACACACCCACACTCACACACACAAACACAAACATATGTACACACAAGTCCCCGCTTTATCATGTAAAAAACTAAACACCCAATCCAACCACCAGTAACCAGAAACCAGCCACCAGCCACCACCCAACACCCAAAACCCACCCCACAGCTCACATACAGCCTATGTTTTATGGCCCTGAGGACCCGCGCTCTCCTTCAGTTTATGGCCCAAAACAATTTAACTCATATTTTTCTTGGAATTTTTACTTCCCTGAAGCATCGAAAGCAGCTAAGAGATAAGAAAAAAATAAATAAACAACAAAAAACGTATAATAAGAATAAAAATATCAAGTAAATTTGTCTCCAAGCTTTTTAAGGATTTTTTAATGTTCGTCGCAACTGCGGCATCAAAATTAATTTTCGACAAATTTTTAAATGGCATAATTGCTCCTGCTCCAAGGACTTCAATGTTATATTACTAGCGAGTTGTATTTTACTTTTATTGCTGTTTTTCCCTGTCTCCTTCATTACCTCTCCACCTCTCCACCGCTCACCATTTCTCGATATCTCTTTCTCATTTTTTTATTCCTCTTTTTTTTTTTTTTGTCAACATAAACAAAAAGATGGCCACGTACACAAGCGCTTCAGGCGGCAATCAGCCTTCGGGACCTCATGCATTTTTTCGCAGTCGCAATTCAAGTCGAAAAAAATGCCAAATTGAGTGTTTACTTATACAAGTGTATGAATTGTGTGTGTATGGTGTATGGTGTATGGTGTGTATTGTGTGTATTGTGTGTATCTGTGTGTATCGTGTATATCTGTGTTGTGCATGTGTTCAGCCATCTCACCCACACAGCAGCTTATGTTATCACAGGTGTACAATGGCAGCGACGTCACGACAAATAAACAAGTCAAATCTGGAACAAAGAATTGACCCGACTCTGAAATACCCTAAGCCAGGGGCAATATACGAACTGATAAAACTAACCTTTTCCCTTATTTAAAAAAAAAATCATTCATTCAATCGTTAAAGTCAACCTTAAGTCAGATCTAAATAAATTATATAAATTCTGAATATGACATTTGCAATCAATACTCCCCTCTTCCAAACTTCGATTACCTACAGGGTATACAAATGAAATCACTTGTGAATAATTTCGGGAAACATGGGAAAAGCACAGAAAGCAAAGGCGATATGAAGCTTGACTGCATCCCATACACTAATGGGGAAAAGGTGGATAGATCCACTTTCGGAGAAGCTTTTGCCATTCTGAGACATCAAAGTTAAGAAATTTTATTATTTATTCATTTGCAACGATAGTTAAACAATTTAACGTTCTTTTGGGAGTTTTCAACTTTTACAAATTTACTCTTTGAGCTTAACAAAATCCTTGCGGTCCAAGATTTTAAATAATCAAAGTAAATTAAAAATATTCAAATATTTATATAATAGTTGATATATTTAATATTATATATAAGTAATATATTTAATATATATATTTAGATATTTTTCATGAAACAAGACGTAGTTATTTAAGCTGAAAGCAAATATAATAATGTTGCTTTATAAACTTTAAACTCGTTTAGGTATTTTTTTGGAGCACTTCAAAGGTGAGCGCACTTTTACTTGGTATTTATTTTAGTATCTGTGCAATTTGATTTATGTGAGTGGCGGCTACAGTAGACACAAGAGCAGCAACAACAAAAATCGATTCCCTACAACTGAGACTCAAGACGAAAAGAGAGAAAAATGTGGGCGTGGCAAAATTCATCCTGTAAGAGGCTTGCTTTAAGTTATCTCTATGAATATCCATTAAAAGTGATGAGCCACGCGCGCTTTCAACGGCGCTTACTGTTACCGTTAACGACGTGTGTCACGCCCACAACTCCACAACAGTACGGCCAAAGCATTTAAACAATAAATTAATTTGGGCCACGAACTAACTAAAATCAGAGTCTAGACGAAGGCCTTGTCCAGGGCCAGAACGAGACGCCGCAGAAGCGCGTGTTGAATTTAAAGAGCGGCAAATACGTTTCAAGGCTCTTTGTCCGAGTCCAGGGACTAGAAGCTAGGACATCGCACAGGCTGTAGCTGAGGCAGTGGCTGTGGCTGTGGCTGTGGCTGTGGCTGTGGCAGTCGCAGTCACAGTCGCAGTGGCAGTGGCAGTGGCAGTGGCAGTAGCTCTGGGACTGCTGATTCCTTACCCAGTGTTTAGCTTGAGCCTGAGGCATATTTACTTGTTGGTTTTTTTCCTCTGGATTTTTTATAATAATTTTTGTATTTTTCGCTGGGCTGTTGTTCTTTTGGTTTCTTGTTCCATTTTTCCGCGTGCATGTGTGTTTGTGTGTATGTGTGTATGTGTAAGTGGGTGTGTGGGTGTGTGGGTGTGTGCCCTCAGGTTCTAAATGTTTTTTGTTTTATAAACAAAATTGTGAGGACTCTCACAAATTATTTAAATGCCACATCCTGAATAAAAGTGTGAGTTGGCATAAAAAAACACGTTTCGCTTCTAATCATCTCGAGATTAAATATAAACAATTATAATAATTCTGTGATTTTAATTAGTTATTGAAGCATTTGTCATTTGTTATCTGCCGTTTGCCACGTGCCACTTGCCACTTGCCACTCGCCACTCGCCACTCGCCACTCGCCACTCGCCACTCGCCACTCGCCACTCGCCACTCGCCACTCGCCACTCGCCACTCGCCACTCGCCATTTGCCATATGCCACTTACCTCGCAAAATGGCCGCGCATTTAAAAATAAATTGAAAGCTGAGCCAACACATAATTATTGCTTAATCAGCCTATTAAATTGAGTTACACAAACAAATACACATACGCACACATACACATACATACACATACACACAGATATGCAGAATCCAATGGCATTACGAGACTGCAACATCCAATCATCTGTCAAATTTGTGAGTAAATTTTGTGCATTAAACAAATAAATTAGTTTATATAAGCGGCTTAGGATTCTTATTCAACGGGTTGACTGAAATGTCACACACACACGCACACACACACACACATATAGAGAATACAATTGTGGGCTACACAATTGTAATGGAAACATCGAAATGTCAAGCCTTGCAGTTCTAATTGCAGCTCCCATTTTCAATAAAAATTCCAGCCTCAGGGGCAGAAATGTAATCAAATGTTGTTAACAGTTGCCAAATTGCTGGCTAACACTTGACCGCAAAATGAACGTATACCCAGAATGAATCAGTGAACCAGTCCGTCGTTCCATCCATCCTCGGGCCCAACGCCTGTTCCCCAAATCGAACTAATTCTTGACTGTCCTACCAAATTGTTCACGCCCCAATAAATTGCCACTTCGTAACGCAATCCGAGACCTCACGCTGCAAATGAAGTTATTGAGTATTCATGCACATAAATCACATACAGAAAATTCAAAAATGTGCAAATTTCTTTCCTTTTTCAAATTTTATGTTAGTAAATGTAAAGTTACAAAATTTGTAACTTGACAATTTTTCGAACTGTTATCAATGTAAAACCGATTTATGATATTTCCTATTTAAGACGCTTTCTACAGCTTACGAACTTACAAATTTAATAAACGTATAACGCATATTAAAATAACAGTTACTAAATTCACTGCAAGCAAAGCTCTGGGTACGTGTGACTCGAAAGTAACAGTGAATTTTACTTAAATCGTTCACTGGAAATTTCTTGCAGATCTGAGAAGCCACTGCTGATGATAGCCGAAATGTTATATTAACAGCTGTTAAAGTCATGTCCATTCGCTGTTAGCATACAGAATATGTTCACATTACGTTAACAGAGACATCCTACTCTGCGTTTATTAGCAACTTAACGATTAAAAGCCGCTCACTGACACAACTTACCCACACTCTGCATATGTTGTAGGTACAGCATGTTACTTAACAGAATCATGTTAAGTCATGATAATAACTACCTTTTATGAAATATTTGTTAATAGCTTAAAATATTTAAATTTTTTTTAAGCTGTGATTATTGTAATCACAGATTTTTCTTTAATATCTGTTCCATTATAAGCCCAAAGCTGGCAGTGGTCGTTATCGAAAACAAAGCTAGGCTCCGCCGTACAGGCTCATAGCTCTCGTACCTTGTGGTAGACTCATTAGAGTAGAAAGTACTCACAATACGTGCACACACATTGGCCAATATGTAGTCATTATAGTCTCTCTGCCGTTCCAATAATTATGCGCTTCAACCATGCTGGGCTTTCACTCACCCCTCACAGCCCTTACATTCCTAGCCACATCCTCGCCCGTACGAAAGTCAAGGGTTTTATGGCCTTTCTGGTGTTTCCGTCAATGGCAACATGTGTAGCAATTGATTGCTTGCCATGTTAAGTGGCAAGCGGTCGACGGTCAATGGACAGTTCCTAGAATAAGCCTGCTAGCTGCAATTGGCAGGCTCTTAAGGTGAGTACCGAGCAGGCATGATTATCTCCTGGCTAATCAGAACGATCAGGCTCCTCTTTGACGGTCCAATCAGATAGACATGTTGGGCCGTGGTGTGGCTTCGACTGAGTTAACCCCTTACCTCTGGCTGCGCTTCCATCTCCGCCTTCACCTCCACCCAGTGAATGCACATAGAGGATTAAAGACCTATTTAAGGCCGACGTTGAGGTGCGGCCCACGCTTCTGTTTTCTGTTTCAGCCATGGCCAAAATATCATTAATCGCAGCTGTCGACCTACTTATACAGCAGTGTACAAGCTGCCAACTTACATTGTTTATCTAACGGGGATTACAACAATTAATTCATTAGACCAAGTCAGTCCGGGGGTCTCCAGTCGGGAAGCTATTCCCGACTATGTCTGCCTTGACCAACAAACTTTATGTCTCGTGGCGCGTGGCAAACTAATTCTTGGTCGAAACAAAAACTTAGCCCTTGATTTTTTGGCCTCCTGTCTGCATACTTTTCCCCAAAATTTCTCAGACTGATTTATGGCAATGTTGTTTTTATTTATTTTATAACTTTATTTATTTATTTTTATTTTTTAAGTTATTTGTAGAAGTTTGACCTATTAGCAGAAAATATGTTTTCGGTGCGAACATAATTAAAGGCTGGTTGAGTTTTCCTCAAGTTCAACTTTCCCTTTTTGCTTCAATAGACATTCAGACCATTTTGTATATGTATATACATAAAATTTAATTTCCACTATATCTATAATTATTTAAGCTTGCCTTTAAAGTAATTGAATTCATATTTAATAATTATAATTAATATTAAATTATATTAATTGAATTACATTTTTATTTATAGCCTATTTGAAAAGGGGCTAAATATAAGGAATATATACTATATAAGAGGAAAGCCAAAAGTTAATTTTAGTCTCGAGCCCAAAATCACATATTACCTAGAAATAAATAATCTTTTACTAAATTAATCAATTAATAAATAAAATTCACAAATTACTAAATTTTGTATGGCCATCAACTTAAATGTTAAATCATAAAATAAAAATTTCTATACATTTTGAAAATCTAGAAGTACTCTAAATTATTAAAGAGCAGACCTCAAGTTATTCCCTAAAGGAGCTTTAAAACGGTACACTTCTGACAAAATAATTCCTATTCAAAGGCCAGAGGATGTCCTTAAGCAGATTTTCAACAAAATGTGAAGAACAATTGATTTTTGATCTTGTTGCTAACGTAAATTTATTTCTTTAAATTATAAACTATAATCTTCAACTACAGCCGAGCCTACAAACCCAAGTAACTATTCACACATGCAAACACACACACACACACACACACACACACACACACAAGCTAAGACACAATTGAAAATTCGCTTGGATTTTCTGGTCCGGTATCTCAGAAGCCAGGACTTGGAATGACAGGCTTTTCATTTGTTTACATAGTCAGAGCATTCCGGGATAATGTTTTTGTTGGAAGAGATTGAGTTGTGTTTATGTTCAGACACCTCCAGAATATATCCTGGAATTAAATGGCAAAGAGCCTTGTTCTTTTTTCTTCAAGTCTATCGAATAAATTGCGACAGGGATAAGAAAATCAAATAAAAAAATGCTTTGGTCCCTTAGCAACAATATCCTTTATTTAAAGTAAGTATATTTTGTTATTAAATTTGATGCTTATTTATACACCAGCACCGACTTATTCCCTATTGTATATTGATCCAACACATACTCTTACCGGTATTTGAAGTACTCTTAAAACATCCTTCTTGGAAGGTTATGCCCTAGAGCTATGGGATATCATAGAGTAAGCCACTGATGGAGTCAAACTTTTCTCATGCCAAAATATTAATATATTCGCTTATATGCTTATATCTAATAATTTTATTGCTATTATTATTTTTATAAGTATAACTATCATTATTATCATATCCAACTCGTATGATTTGCTATAAACATATAATGAATGTAATATTCCATCTTGAAAGAGATTTCTTCAAGTGGCATATGAATCTAATGGCTGTTTGCGTCTAGTATAAACAATATTTGAGTTTCATCTACTTTATTTAATTTTCAGAGCAGAAATGATATGAAGGACAGCTTTGTGGTTTCAGCCATCGTGAAGAGTAAAGCACAACAAGTATGAGATATATATCATAATATTTGAATATTGAAACCAAGCATCACGAGGGCACCGGTTGGAACTGGAATTGAAAATTGGTGAATCAAATATAACGAAAAGCACAAAACAACAACAGCAACAACAACAAATTAGCAGCAAAACGAACAACAAGAGGAGAAACAATATTAAAAACAACAACAAGAACCAAAACAAGAACAACATCAACGTTGGGACAAGGTGCAACAACAAGCTGCACAACAAACATGAAAGGCTACTCAAAACCAAATGGTGCCGCTAACCGCAGCTGCCACATGGACCATGTCCATGGCGGCCGCCATGGCATCCTGTTATTTGTGCTGACGGCGCTGACACTAACGAGCTTAATAACACCCACAGAACAGTTGACGACGACAATGCCATCGGCGGCGGTGTCGTCGGCGTCATCAAATGGCGCAGCAACAACAACAACAACAACAACAACAACAAAATTAACAACAAGGCCAATGCTTAACTCCAGCGATGGAAGCAGCTATAATAATATATTGGAGCTATCGGACTACTATAAGCACATGAATTCGAATTTGGCTAATGTGGGGGGTGTTGGTAGCTACGGTAGTTTCCTGTTTCCACTAGGATTCAATGAAACCATACCGGTGGGCTTTGGCGGTGAGCCGCCAAATGGAAGCGGCCCGTACAACAATCAAATGGAGGGCTGTCCCAGAGAGGGAAACTTTGGGCTGAAGCTCATCACGATGATACTCTATGCATTGGTGTGCATCGTCGGTCTTTTCGGGAATACATTGGTCATTTACGTAGTCCTGCGATTCTCGAAGATGCAGACGGTGACTAATATCTACATTTTGAACTTGGCCATTGCGGATGAGTGCTTCCTTATTGGCATTCCAATTCTATTGTACACTATGCATGTCGGCAACTGGTCCTTTGGAACGTACATGTGCAAGGCCTACATGGTAAGCACATCGGTGACACAATTTACCTCGTCCATATTTCTGCTCATTATGTCGGCAGATCGCTATATAGCTGTGTGCCATCCGATATCCTCCCCTCGATATCGCACTCCGTTCGTGTCTAAGATCGTCTCGGCCGTTGCCTGGATGACCTCTGTGCTATTGATGCTGCCGGTAATTCTATTTGCCAGCACAGTAGAGAATCCCGGCCAGCCCGGTCAATATTCATGCAACATCAAGTGGCCAGAGGCGTTCAACACACAGTCGGACTCGGCATTTATCCTGTACTCGTTGGTGTTGGGCTTTGCGACGCCGCTGATCTTCATTTTGATCTTCTACTGTCTGGTTATACGCAAGCTGCACACAGTGGGACCCAAGCACAAGAGCAAGGAAAAGAAACGATCCCATCGGAAGGTCACCAAGCTGGTCCTGACGGTCATCACTGTATACATTATGTGCTGGTTACCACACTGGATTTCACAGGTGGCGTTAATCAATTCGACGCCTGGCTGCGCCTCGAGACTGGAGCTGGCGGTATTCCTGGCATGTGGCTGCCTTTCCTACTCAAACTCGGCCATGAATCCCATACTCTATGCCTTTCTGAGTGACAACTTTAAGAAGAGCTTCATGAAGGCCTGCACATGTGCGACCCGTAAGGACGTCAATGCACAATTGCAATTGGAGAACAGTTTCTTTCCCAAGTTCGGAAAGGGAAGGCAATCGGAACGGCTAATTGGTCCAACGGCCGCAGCCAACTCTGCCAAGGGAAAGAAGAAGGCTCTGACCACCACCAGGAACAATAATGCTCCAATGACCACAACCACCACCACAACTACCGCAGGCACAGACGTCATTACCTCCATCCAGCCCATGGCAGCCACTCAGGCACCAAGCAATGCCCAAATAATGCCGAATGCCTCCGCTCTGCTCGTCGTCAATGCCGAGACCACTTGTAAGCCACCTGTCCTCCACACAGACTTATAAGAGCGGGCTCCCGGCATGCCGCTTGAGACGGTTGTATTCATAGCACGTAGATGAGTTCGGGTCACAGCGGGCTCTAGTCAGGTGAGACATCTTAGCGCGGAGCTGCTGAGGGCGCCAGAATGCTTGCTATAAGGATAATATTATTTGCCCGAATATCTACTACACACACATGCGAGTAAGTAAATTCATAGGAATGTGTCAATGTACATATACACAAACATATTTTCCAATCAAGTGAATATATACATATACATATGTCAACGGCTATATATACAAATATCGATATATATTCTATATATAATTCCCGCTGTATATGCATATATATATGTATATATATATATATATTTATATATTTATCTCCAGGTATATATGTAGATGTGGGGCATTAATAATAGAAATCTAATCTGAAAGTATTATGAGTCCGTTTATGGAGGAAAAGGAGTTTTGGCGAAGGACTTGGACAACGCATGATAATTAGCAAGTTGTGAATGACACATAAAATTCTCATGAAAACTTGAATAGGTGTAGAAGGTTGGGTAATATGATGAAGAAAAGAAAATATTAAATGTATTAACAATTGTTATAATAACGAGGTTAATTACAACAATTTCATTAATAATAAAATAAATATAAAACTTAGAGCGTCTAAGCGAGTACCACAATTCCAGAAGAAATATCAAACAAGAAATTCCACTGGAAATAAAACAAAAAATCTCCACACTATCGAATTCAGTTTCAATGTGATTTAAAAAAAAAAAATTAATAAACACTTAACGAAATTAAAAAAGAAATTATTCAATGGAATAAGAAATTATCTTCATATATATCAATGTACGTTTAAATATTTACATCCATTAAATTGATAAAAATATCAAATTATGGGAGTCAATGAAAACTCTTAATGAATGTGAAATCCCAATTCAAAAATTCTGCACAATTTTGAAAAACAGAAAAAAAAAGAATTTAAAAAAAACTTGTAATTCATTTTTTTTGCGTATTTAGATAAGTAATAGATAATACATTAAACTTAAGCAGTCACATATATAATATATAGTTATAGGAATATATATATTATAAATATATCTATATATATATGATAAATAAATTTGAGTTCTTAGTGTTGCCACTTGGACGTTTAAATATCAAATTCGTATTTATCAAGGAAAACAAACTAATTAATATTCACTTAATCGTTAAAATAAGAAACAAAACAAAATTGATTCTTCGACATGAAAAAATAAAAGATATCGGTATAGAGAACCACATCAAAGAAAGTATTTGCGAATTAAAATTGTAATTTAACTTAAAAGATCTAAAAAAGATCACAAATATTAATGAATACGTTTTAAGTTGGTTTAAGGTTTGAAAAGATTTCAATAAAATGCAAAACACAAACTTAAATTAGTTTATTTATTTCTATTCTATTCCTTTTCAGAAATAATTACACTATTTAATATTTCAAATGCACCAACAGAAGGACAGAGCTGCACTTAGATGCCGCCTATTATTTTTTGTTTTTCAAACCATTAATTTTATAATAAAAACATTATTTTATCCCCCTTACTCCCCCTCTACTCCGCCTGTACCACCCTTGCAGCTATCTGACTCTTATCTTCATTCATTCACTCAACCCATAGCCCCCGTCCGTTTGACTTGTATGTGTACAGCTTCGGAGCAGTCACACATGCACACACACACACACATATACATGCAGACATAGATGGAGATGGGGATGGGGATGGAGATGGAGATGGAGATGGAGATGGAGATGGAGATGGAGATGGAGATGGAGATGGAGATGGAGATGGAGATGGAGATGGAGATGGAGATGGAGATGGAGATGGAGATGGAGATATAGATACAGATACAGATACAAAACGATGGAGACAGCTTGCATTTGAAAGTGTGAAAATAAACACAAAAATAAAGCAAATATAAAGCTAAAGGTTGACTGGCAAAAACAAAAACAAAACAATAAACTTCACATGGAATTGGCAAAACAGAAACTAAAAAAGAAACAACAGAGACGTAAGCAAAAAATAGAAAAAGAAACCCAAGAAAATAATAATAAAAATATAAATAGAAAACGAGTAAGAGAAAGGGAAAGGGGAAGGGAAAGGGAAAGAGCTGTCAACGATAGGAGCAATTTTCATGCTTGATGTAATGTCCATTTGGAGAATTCACAAGATGCTGGCAACGCTGGGCGGAAGGCTGCCCAAAGACAGTTTCAACCATTTGCACAAAACAAAGGATATTCACACACACACTCACACACACTAACACACACAAAGACTCACATACACATAGAAAAATAAGCGAACATATAGCTTCCTGATGATGCCTGGACAGTAGGAAACGCCAAGGAAATGCAACGAAAATGCTTTGAAAGCACTGCACTTGTTGTGGTCTACGGACAGATACCCTGTATTTAAATATCTTCCCATTATTCTCACACAGACTTCCCAATCAGAGATTATCATATAAAAAAAAAGGTAATCTTTCATTTATTGAGTTCGAATCTGCATCGAAATAATTGAGGGAAGATTCTTAACTACGTTAAATAAGGGTTTAGTTTGAGTCATCGAAATGACGATGATTAAACGTGACTTAGCCAGATTCTGTTGAAGCTCAACTTAAATCTTTACAGGGTATACGAGGAAAGAAAAAGTATTTTTTAGCAAATGACCGCTGGTGGGTAACTAGACAAAGGAGCCGCATGTCGTGCAATATGGAATCTGGTTAGACATTTTTTCACTTGAGCAGAGAAAAAGTGGAGGTCAGGCTTTAGGTGGTGGTAACCATTGAAGACACTATCTTATCACGGCTATAAATTCGATATCTTATGATATTCCGCTACTTGCTAGAGTAGAGTATTTGGCACCTATGCGATTCCAGCCACATTGCCAGAAGCAATAGACTTTAATTTGTGGCTAATGGAGTGTGCTTGATTTGGGTTGAGTTGAGTTGAGTTGAGTTGAGTTGGGTTAAGTTGGTTGCAAATGGGATTGGGAATCGGAATGGAAATGGGTCAATAGATCGGCAAAGTGTGACTTACCCAAGTAGAGAAGCAAAGCTCAAAGCAAATAGGTAAGCAAACCTTTGCAATCTCAGTTTACTGTTGACACAGAGGCTCTACATTATTTAATTTATTTATCGCATTGCTGAGCACAGAGATTGGCATAAATTTAAGTTTCTACGACGACTGGTTACTACGGCAGGACATTTGACAGCGAAGGTCAAACATCCGCATATTGATTATTCGGAATTTCATTAGCAGGCAGCTCAAAGCAGAGAGAGGAATAACGAAGTTGCAGCCTGCATTTTGATGCACTTGTCCATATGCCCATTTCCCGTCTCGGCCAACGGGACTGTCAGGACTCCAGCTGTTCGCAGGATTACGGGGAGGTAAGGAGGGCGATTGAAGCCACCAGAACACCCGTAGCACCCGTAAAACCGAGAACACCCAGAACGCCCCCCTTGAATTGCATTAATGGGCTTGTCTGGCCTTTCTAAGGAGATCATTACAAATGCAGCTGTAGATGCTGCCCCTTTCCCCTTTGCCCACCGCTCCCCAATGCTACTTCGTCCCTCAAATCCCACAGGAAACTTCTAGTTGAAGGTCAGGCACAAACACGGACATCACTTTAAAGTCTACATCGTTAACTGGGCCCAAAACATGACGGGACATTGCCCATATTGATGTTCATGCAGAGCTCAGCTGCTATCCATTCATCTGAAGGACATTCAGGTATTCCCATGGACCTAAAAGTTACACGAACATTTATTGTACTTTTGGTATTTTGGGGCTTTTGGCTTTTTGGCTTTTTGCTATTTTCTCACTTTCCCTAAAGTGGAAAAATTTTCAAAGTCAAATTTGGCAGATGTTGGAAGGTCTGTTGGTCGCTATAGAATTGGGACTTCAAAGCGATCCAGTAAAATGTACATATATTGACCCAATTTATTGTATACCCAAGACACAAACAGTACAGTACAACACTCACACATGCACACCCACACGCATACATTTGAAGACTTAAGTACACACAAATGTGAGAAATCAAATTAATGCTTCACACTTCATAAATTGGACACTGAAAATGAACAGATTAAATGACCCGCCAGCAAATTTCATTTCATTTTCAGTTTTCCATTTTCAAACTAAAAATACAACAAAGTCGCTTTATAAATACATTAGCACCTTAAACTTAAGGCTAACGGTTCAGATATATATAATATATGTATATATGTATAAATATATATATATGTATATATATATGTATATATGTATATATGTATATATGTATATAAACAACACAGACGCAATGCCTATGGAACACGTGTGTTTACATAAGAGCAAGCGATTTGGTCAAGAGACAAGCCCCAAGATCAACTGAATTTCCTTGAAAACGATTCATTTAAAATAAACATTGAAATTAAATGCAATTTCTAATTAAATGTCTTGGAAATCCAAGTCGATTGTGAATATGATATGTGATTGAAATCAAGTTTCGATTGGGTATTGGTTATGATTGAGTTATAGGATGATAGAATGATAAAATATTACAACTATAAAATGATAAAATGATAAAATGATAAAATGATAAAATATATAAAATATATAAAATGATAAAATTATTGCAACACAGCAGGAAGACTTTCTATAAAACATGCGTGATTTAAGTAATGTGGCTATATAAAATAATAGTAATAATAAATAATATAATAATAAAATACAAAATTTAACTAGTGGAAAAATAAAAGCAAATTAAGCCCAATTAATTGCCATTTCTTAGAAATTGCTCTAAACCCTGCGTTTAAATTTCTCAACTGTTTGCCCACACATACAACGTATTATAGGGCTGATCGAGGTATTCAAACGGAAGTACTAAGTATATAATATTATTTGAATAAAATAAATCTTATATTAATTAATTAATTAATATATAAAGCTTTCAGTATAATTGATTTGCTTTAAATGTAGACTAAATAGACGATTTACGACCTTTGAAAAGACAATGTGGGGATTTCCCTTATTGGCGTTGCTTGCGAGGATAAGCATCTATGTATATATGTATACGTATATGCATATACATATATATATATATATATATATATATATACAGCTGTATATATGCATGTATATGTATATACTGTATATATTCTTGATGAAATGTGAGATAGAGAGAGAGAGAGCCAGATTAAATGAAGACGCTTTTAGAGAAATGATGACAATCGAAAGAGATAAGGGGAGGAATAGAGCTAAAGAGAGAGAGAGAAAAAAAATGGGAGGGGAAGAAAGACGGAGAGAGAGGCTTGGCGTTAAGCATTAGTCATCCGATGGGAGAGCGTGAAAAACTGTTATCTCTTCGCAACTGTATTGAGTGAGATTATGAGTAACAGTATGAATCTTCTTCAGCGGATGAGCCTAAGGGCTGAGGTGTGAATAATATAGATAAGATCAATCCTTTAAAATATATGTTCTACTTTCGGGTATGTCCGCAATCTTATGTCTAACATGTTGGCATTGAACTTGACCAACATGGTCCAGTCCAAGATAAGGCTTTGGCGGTTCCCCTCACTTACTACTGTCAGTAGGCGAAGCGTTCAAGTTGAAGAATTCTACAGTTAGTATGTAAATGTGTATGCAGGTGATAAGCCACCACTGATAAGTTGATAAGCGTTGATGTAACATCAAACGGACGATATTGTAGCCAACTATATACGTAAAGATCACTGTTGGCTTCTGTTTAGTTTCCATTCGAAATTCTTGCGACCTACAGGATTGTTTTTGCGCTAGAAAATGCATATTGAAGTGTGGGCTTTGCTTATGGGATTATTCGCAGCCGAGGCTGCAACTGTGGATAAGGCCAAAGCTGTGAGTAGACACTTTTGCCAGCTAAGGCAAGGAGCAAATAATTTAAAGATTGCTTTTTCAGTTGGACAACTTTATAGAAAGTAAAGTCATAAATATAATCAACCTTCGCGGCAGCTTAGACAATCAAGAGCTAAATGCGACGTACAAGAATATAAAAACCCTTAATATAGCGGGCAATTACAGTCATAAAGAGAGTCTATTTGAGCTATCGGATGAGGAGCCAGATATCACAGACCTTTTGCCGATGCCGATGCAAAAGACTCAGATAGACCGTCAGACAGCAATCATAGCTGAGTTAAATGATCAAATATCTTATCTAAGCTCTGAGATAGTCAACCTAAAGAGTCTACACGCGATAAGCAACCCGGTGAAAAATGCATCCAGTTGTTTGGGACTTGAGGGTGGGGAAGGTGTTCATCTCATAAGTGTTCCTGGAACTCCTTCATTTTATGTTCGCTGCGATGCTTGTGGGGCAGGATCCGGATGGATTGTTATACAGAGTCGTTCCGATGGTACTACTAACTTCTACAGGGACTGGAAGGCCTATCGTAATGGCTTTGGATCGTTCAACGGAGAGTTCTTCATTGGCCTCGAGAAAATTCATCGGCTAACCACCTCTCGACCGTATGAGCTTCATATTGAACTCATTGACTTTAGTAACATTGTGAGATTTGCCCAATACGATAGTATTCTCATAGGCGACGAGAATGAGAAGTATTCGCTGAATTCCCTGGGCACGTACAGTGGAACTGCCGGAGATGCCTTGAGGTACAATCTATACGATAAGTTTTCAACATACGATAGTGATAACGATGAATGGCAGGGTGGCAATTGTGCCAACTACTACGAAAGTGGTTGGTGGTTTAAGTGGGATACAAACAGGTAAGTAAATTGGCTGAGACATTAAAAGAATATATGTGTATATTCCGATTTTTTTTCTTCCATCAGCAATCTGAATGGGAAATACATCAAAAGCGGCGAGTACAACTGGAAAGGCGTTTGGTGGTATCCAATGAGAAAATATTACTCCCTGAAATCTGTCAGAATGTTGATCAGACCAAAGTACACCCTGGTGTGAACCAAGTAAAAATTATTTTAATTCTAAATTAAATTGCTGATCTGAATCAATGATTGTATACAAATAAACTCATATTTCCATCAGGCTCGCTCTTAGTAACCTTTTTCAGTCTCTATCTCTCCATTGACAACTTGTACAAGGCTAGCATTTTATATTTTAGCTCACAAGCTCAAATGATCGACAAAAAACAAAAAAAAAACAAAACCAAACATTGAAGAAGAAGACAAGAGAGGCATTGCCTATAAAATGGCAATCAGTGGCTTTCAAGTTCAGTTAGTCCCAGCACTTCGAAAGCTCGCGATGAACAATATATTTACGTTGATTCTGAAAGTCCTTCTTTTTATAGGACTCAGCAGTTTGTGTTCATCAGCACTCAACGGAAATGGGGACGTAAGTGACAATTTACATGGGAAATGAATTTGTGGCGACGAAGTTTGATTTGATCAAAATTTCTTATACTGCATAAATAAATAACTATATGCATGTATATATGTTTAATTGAGAGGTATTTTTACTTTTTTAATTAAAATCGGCAATAGGTAATTTAAAGGTAGATTAAGATTTCATCTGAACCTAAAGGTCTCTTGCAAGATCAGCTCGTTTTCATTCAGAGAGCGCTCTTGAGACCGGCACAACTAAAGGTCAGAGGTGTTAGTTCTGGATTAAACAAATGATGTATCAAAACTTGCTATTCAAATTTGATAGGTCAGAGGGGAATGTGTGGTACAATTGCGTGATGATACAATATTTTCTATTAATCAGTTAAGGTTCATTTTGTCGTCTGATCAACGGCAAGTAGGCAAATAATAGTTTAATCGTCGTTAATTTTGCCTCAAGCTCCAAAGAAAAGAGCGTTGAGCTGTGAAGCTGTAACTCAAAATTTTGGTCATCGCCATCGTCACAAACTTTTCCAAATGACCAATAATACATTGTAACTAATATAAGGAACATTGTATATTAACTCTGAATTTTTCAGGACAGCCTTGATGAAATCTGTGAATCGCATTGTATGAAAAAGCTGGAACCACTTCTAGGCCACTGGGAAGAAATGGAGAAAAAACTTGGTGCTGACGTCATTGCGAAAAAGAGTTTAAAAATTGAGCAGTTACTAGAGAAAATTAACGACCTAAACGAAATGGTGCTCCACTATGAAAATCAGGAGAAAATTAATTCTGAGAAGACGAACTTTAGGGATCAACTAGTCAAAATATTAGATGATCGTAATTGCAAGGGCTCCGGAAAAAACGCGCCTATCCCACTGGACACCGTGACAGTGACGAATATGAATGATCCTAATTCTGCCTCTGATTATAAGTACGAGAAGAATGACAGTGAAGTGACTGAGAAAAATAATAGCTACAGTTGTCTCTCATTTGGCAACTCCTCCGACATTCATGAGTTACATTTACCGAGCATTGGACCATTTTTAGTTCTTTGTGATGCCAAAACGGCTGGCGAAGGCTGGACAGTTGTTCAACGTCGTTTTGATGGAAGTGAACATTTTTATAGAGGCTGGGAGGAGTACCGAAATGGATTTGGCAACTTAAGTGGAGAATTTTTTTTGGGTCTTGAAAAACTGCATCAAATGACAGAGTTCTCGCACTATGAACTTTATATCGAGTTAATCGATTTCCATGATAATGTCCGATTCGCTCATTACGGTTACTTCCTTATAGGCAGTGAAAGTGAGAAATACAAGTTGAAATCCATTGGTCCTTTTTATGGCAATGCTGGCGATGCGCTTAGGTATAATCTTAATGACAAATTTTCTACTTACGACCGAGATAATGATCGTTGGGGGAGTGGCAACTGTGCAACGTGGTACTCAAGTGGCTCCTGGTTTAACTGGTATGCGAATAGGTGAGTTGAACTCTGCGCATATCAAAAATAATAATGATACATGATCACCTATATCTGATCTCATCTATAGTAATCTAAACGGCATTTACTCTGAACGGGAAGTAAATATGGAAGAGGGCATTTGGTGGTACAACTGGAAGGGTTACACTTCGTTGAAAGCTGTGAAAATGATGATACGTCCGAAACTCCTTTAAAACACCATGACATTTGGATACATTTATAATTTGAATTTATTTTACATTTTTCACTCAGTTGTGTGAGTTTAACAAATAAAACACTTCTACTGTTGTGCACTCAATTACGAATCTGGGACCGTTAATCGATTTGAGGCATATTCAGTGCATCATAATGCATTATTGGCCACATGGGACAGCGGCTTGGAGAAAGATGCTCTCAGGAGCAATGCAGCTGACAGAACATCGTCAGTTCTCAAGAACTTTGCATAGTCCGTAATTTCCCCATTGTCACTTGCCTTTTAGTTTCGTGGATGATTTACCGCACACACACACACGCGAATAGACAGAGACACATGCAGCTAAACACTTACCACATAGGAAAACTTACCCCGCCTTCAAAAAACTTGCATCTTTTCCCTAAAGACCCAAAATTCGCCGTTTGCCATTGAGGAAATTGCACAATTTTGTGATCAAATTGAAAAGTTCATTTTTCCTGTTCAGTTTTCATAAATATTTCATTTTTCATTTTTCATTTCTCATTTGCCATTTCTTTTTCATTTTCCTTAACATTTTCCTATTGTGTACTGGCTTGGAAGGAGTATCAAAACCGCCGCTCTCACCACTTGTTGTGGTTTATGTTTTATTATAGTTTTTATTTTGCATTCGTTTTGTTCCCCCAATTTCGAGCATTTTGATATTTGGCTAAGCAAATTGAAAAGTTTCCACACTCAAAACCCCCCACACCCCCCTCCCAACACTGATTTCAACTCCCTCTTTGAGTTTTAATGTGCACACTGCGAATTGCGAGTTGCGAATTGCGAATTGCGAATTGCGAATTCTGCGCTTAGTCGGGCGTCGCATTTTCCATGTGAGTTGAGAAATTTTATAAACCATTTATTTTATTTTAGCTGGCCAGTTTTCCGTTGCAGCTTTTAGTTTTCAGCGCTCGCTCTGCGTTTTCCAAATTTCCCGCGCCTGAGCTTTGCTTTTGTTGCAGTTTGCTGCAAAAGTGCAGAGTCGTGGGGAGGAGCACTACATTTGGGTCATCGGTTGACTGAGTCTGAGTCTACGTATTGGGACGCAAAGGCATTTCTCGAGCAACAATCGAAGCTTTGAAACGTGCACAGGATCGAAGGGGAATATCAAAAGGCGAATATACAACCCAATCCTCGTGTGAGTCCTTTACAAAAAGCTAATGCGATTGAATGATGAATAAAATGGGGCATACATAAAAACAATATCCTTTCTCTTGATTGATGACGCCTGCACGAAGCAAAGTCGGTGGAGGCGACATAGAATTTTAAATTATTTCATGCATGAAAATTGTGGGTAATTTATTCAAATTTTGCTTAGGATTCACATTTAACTTGTTTGATTCGAAAATATAAATAACATGTGGACAGATGTGAAGGAATATCTAATATTTTGTGAATTGACAGCTCGATTTATATTTTCAAATCGCAGCCTCAGGAATTGCCGGACATCACATCAACCTCCACTCAAAATGCAGTTTACACTCAGCGTAACAATTTAATTTTTAAGATTAGTCAATTTTATGTAGTTAATAAGAGTCTCTTGATTTGAGTCTGTTCGACGGCAATCGAACAAAGAACTTCCCCATTATGGATGGCATTGAGTGAGTGGACTTTTTCCTAACCGCAGAGAGGCATCAACCGCCACATTTATTTTATTGTACGTTTATTAAATCTTCTTTTCTCTAGTTCTTGCAAATCGCCTTTCATTCACATCAACATGATTTAAATATGCTGTTATATAAATCGACAATGTCCTGAACTCGGACGGCAACCTTTAATTGGCCAGCGATAACAGAAATAAGGCCAAAAGCTGGCTTATAGCCAGACAGCCTGACGTCCTGATGGCCAAACGGCCATGCGACCAGATAGTCCGATAGCCAAATACTTGGCTTTAGTATACGTACTTAAGCTCTACTACTTCGTGGGCATGGCCATGTACACGCCCACGATGTACTTTTGGTCCGCCTTCTCGACCGTTCGGTCATCAATTACGTGAAGTGCGTGGATCACTTCACAAATTATAGGCGAAAATGAGCTGCGCCTGGGCGCCTGTCAGGGCTACAACGACGCCCCAAGTGGTCGTCAATTGGGTTGATTGAAAAGAATTGGTGGACAGCATGAAAATGGCGGAATGCCATTAAACCAAAATTCGTCATTTTAAGTTGTTGGCTAACAACTGTAAGCCAAAAGCCAAACGGCTAACGAAATCAAGGGCTCGAATGTCATCGCATTGAGATAGCATCTTAATTACCAACACATACACACACAGTCGCACACACAGCCGTACACACACACCCCAATACACCCATATTATATATACATTAAATCGCACACATAAACAAACATGGACACACAAACACACACATGCAAACACTGAACAGACATTAACCCATCGTCAGAAGAAACAAATTCCTCCAGCTTTTTAATATTTCGCAAGCTCATGTTCCCACTGTCTCGCTGAAACTCACACTCACACTCACACTCACACTCACACTCGCAGTCACACTCACACTCACAATGACAAACACACCAACGACATCACTTCCCTTCTCATTCTCTCGCTCCTTTTCTGTCTCAATCGAAGTTCTAAAGAGTATTTTAGGTGTGCCAAATATGTAAACGAGCTGGAAACAGATCAAATAATCATCATCATTCATCAATAAGACATCAAATTGGAGCACTGCAATTGAAAGGCAGCAGCAGAAGGGGAAGAAGGAAGGAGAAACTTGGGCAGGGTATCTACCTTTCTGTACACTGGCTTCAATGTGTGACTGCAACTTTTTTGTTTGCTTGAAGGCGAGAAAGCAATAACAATTTCCTGTTTGCGTAAACTTTACGCTCCCTCACTTTCCGACGACTGGTCGGGGCCTGGACTACCTGATGGATCCGACAGGACAGGCGGGAGCCATCGCTGGAACAAGGACATATATTCGCCCCTCTACATGGGCACGGGCACGGGCACGGACGTAGTCCACGAGCCAGGACCACAGAGAGAGAGCGTCACGACAAGCAAAGAACATTAATTACATGGTACATACACTCACACATCAACACGCACCATATACACACACATATATATATATATATATATATATATTTCACTATATTGCTGTGGCTGCACACCTAGGCGTATACACAATAATGTCCGAAAATTTCGGGTCTATTTTCCAGCGTCGTCGAACGTCGCTGTGTGTACTTTGAGTTCTTTTTGTGTTTCATTTTCTCCTCCTTCTTTCCTTTTCAGCTTGTTCCTTGCTGTAACTTCGCTTGGTCATTGTTTGTGTGGCCATAGTTATTTATACTGTGGGCTTCCGTCCACATCCACCACACTTCTATTGCTTCCTCTGTAGATGTGTGTGTGTGTGTGTGTGTGTGTGTGTGTGTGTCCTTTTTTATGCCACTCGACTGATGAGCATTTTATTTGCTGACCATAATTGTGCCTGTCCCGGGACCACAAAGATTTGTCATTTCCTACTTACAGACACCAAAGAAACGTGCTGCGTGTTTTCCTTACGAGCTTCCTTTACAATGTGTGTACATAAGGTAAAGTGCTATAAACATATATACAAAGCCGCCATTCTGAATAAATATATATATATATATATATATACATATATTTTTTTGGTCTGACTTTCGTGCCGACAAATTTGGAAGTCCTGCAATGGATTTTATCTGTTGACTCAGTTAACAAACTTCCTACAGTTGCGATTATAAAAACGTTTGAATTCGAGCGGAGAATTGCAAAATAAAAATGGTTGAGTTATTTAGGTTTACATTTCTTTGACATTTTAACTGTTTTAAAAGTTTGTTATTGATTAATGTTTTTTTAAGTTTTTAACCATCTCTTTCGGCAAAAACTCAGTTGGCGCACTTTATTTTGATCGTAAATGAATTAAAAAAGCTGCAAATTAATTAAAAGTTTTACAATTCTCAAAATGCGTGTGTGTGCATGTATGCATGTGTGCATGTGAGAGTACGGCCCTTAAGAAGAAGTTAACTTTTTCTTAATGTTTCCATTTGCCTACCTCATTTAAAATCCCAACAAATAAGTCGTGAATTGAAGCCAAGAGAGAGATGAAAAGTTTCGCCAGAATTTGAAATGAAAAGCGAAAGCCAACTGGGACTTATCCACAAAAAGTAGGCCCCCAATCGTTTCATCATCATGAGCGGTAAGAAACAAAATGGAAGAAGTAAAGACAAAAATGAAAAAAAAAGAAGGAAACAAAATAGGGAAAGGAAGGCAAAATTAAATAATGCCACTGAGCACAGAGCCGACCCGCAGAAAGGATATGCAAAAATATGTGTATAAAAAATGGCAAATGGCGGTACGAGCGAACGGACATTGAAGTCAAAGTAAGCGTCGAAGTCGAAGTCGAAGTCAAAGTCGAAGTCGAAGTCGAAGTCGAAGGCGAATTCAGAGTCGATGTCGGATCCGGACGCGAACAAGGAGAGCAAGGAGTCAAAGATAGACGAAGTCGAAGTGAAAGTGGAAAACGGCGGCCAAAACCGTAAACGGACGGCCCTTGGACAATGCGGTACACTTTCCGGCAACGCCATTAGTCATTATTGACACATACTTTCCGCCATTCCCAGTCAATCCGCCAGTCCAACAGTCCACCAGTCTAACAGTCCGCGAATCCGAGACCATATGACAATCCGACAATCTGGGTAGCTTCCCGTTCTATACTGTTTGGAACTCGTGTTCCTGTTATTTTGCTCTTTTCCGACGTTTCCTCATGGCAGGAGCTGTCGTGTTGCGCTTAAGTGATGTTTCCGCCTGAACAAACTTATTGTGCACAGTTTTGGCTATCATTTGGTAAGGATTTGAGCTTCTGTTCCAAACTAATACAGGGTACAGTTAACCAGATAGCCACAAAGGCAATGTAAGTCACTTGTACTCTGCACAACTGACACAAATAACATTCCCGTATACAGGAACTGCAGGGTATCTCATAGTCGCTACTCCTGTGCCTGTCAAAAAAAGGCAAAAACATAAAAATAGCGAATTTTGGCGGTTCGTCCGTTTAGTCGTCCCTTTCGCCGGATTACAGATCAATGATGTATGGCTGTTAATTCGCCAAACAACGAATGATATGAGTCTGGCCAACAGTTCCCGAGGCTGCCTTTGATGTTCAAGGATAAGTTATACATATATATATACATATACATATGTATATGTGTACATATGTGTACATATATATATATATTTATATATGTATGTATTTGCATATGTGTGTGTGTGTGTAAGGCATATAATTACTTTTATAAGTAATGGTGCCTTGTATACTTAATGAGAAGAGGCAACTAGACAATTAAAGCTTAATTAATTGTATACTGAACTAGAGCGGCTTTGGGTAAACACTTTCCGATGCCAGCAGCATCTATCGACTAGGTAATTTTGCTATCAAGTAACCTTTACTAGGCCATGCTCCCCCAACTGGAGTCCCTTCAAACAACCAATGACCGAATAGTAACACTCTTAACGTCTCTGTCCCCTTTAATCGAGTGTAAATGTTTATTTAATCGTTTGGGTCCAAAGCGAAAAAGTTGTGAGCTAAATTAAAGTAAGGGCATTTTTTGCTTTGGTTCACTTTGGGTTGGGTATGACTTTGATTGGGTTGCTTTCGGTGTAATGTTGTGATGATGTAACGATGTGATGCTGTCCTGGTCAAAACAAATATGAACGTCAGAAAGCAAGAGGCTGTGTGGAAAATGCTGCCGATTTCGGCCACAGGATCAACTAAATCAACGAACACAAAGAAGCCGCTAAATAAACACCAACGTCAGCCATAACAATAACAACGGTAACAGCCAAATCAACAAAAACAACAACAACAACAACAAATTTTACTACCACTATAACAAACATTGCACAAATAACAACAACACAAGCAAAGTAAATACAAAGAAATGCCAGCATTTCAGTTACTTGAGCTCTTCAGTTGGTTGTCTTGTAAGTTGGCCAAGATACAAGTAACTGTTAGTCTACCAGTTAGAGTAACTTTTAAACTGTTACTTCACAACTGGGTGGCCCCGTGGGCTTTCACTTTGGGCGTGTCCTGGCAACTAAACAGGCGATAACACAAAGCGCCAACAAAGCTTAAATCTGAGCTGAAGGCTCACAACAAAGGACCCGTTCCCAAAGTTGCCCAAAATTAGAAAGGGAATATATTTTGCATAATTAAATGTTATTTGAAATGCCAAAATAATAATTAAGGTGACGGCATAATGAGTCCTTCCACCTCACCCTCCCCCCCAGGCACCACTTAACTCCCGCCTACCTAAACTCTACACTTTGTCTCGTTCATGTTTTACCAACCCTCCGAAAAGCATTCATGAGGTGAAACTAATTGAATCCGATGGAAAAAGTAACAGAATGCGAATGAAGATAAATAGTAACGTGAAAGGACAAGGAAACAGGATCGAAGGATTTTCAATTTGTATAAATGAAGTGAATTAAAATGAATGATTCCAATTTTGATCATTCCTTTAAACACCATCACTAAGGAATTTCACTTCGGGATCCATACCTGTGACCATTAAATTGTCTATTTTCCATTTTCCATTTTCCAATTTCCATTTTCCACAATCCATTTTAAATTTTTTTGGTAATGTTCAATGAAAATCGAACACCTAATTGTGTTAAATGCAGAGTTTTGCTTTGTCAACGAATTTGTTTTCGCCTTGGCTTTTTCTTCTATTTTCGGTCTTAGTTTTGTCCTTGCCATTAAAGGATCCGTCTGAAGTGACGGCCAACCCAGGAACAATAGCCACAAATCAAAGTCAAATACTTCATATAATGACAGAATCGACAAGCATTGGCTGCCACGATAAATTCATCAAGGCGCTTGACCTGCCAACCTGATGCAAATTTAATGTATGTGAGGAATGGAACTGGGAGTTAACAATGAGTCATTTGAATTCCAAATAATTTGTTGCTCTGCCGTTCAAAGACCTGTTGGTCCCAGCCAAAATAAGCCAAGTATTTCCACATACACAGGAACATAGTCCGCAAAGGAATCTCCAGTTCTTACCATCCAAACCCAAAGCTTCGCTCTGGGCGCTGCTTTATTCTACAATGTGTATAACATCATTGGACAACCACAATGCAGGTCAGGGAGCATCTTATACGTACAAGAACTAAGCGGCTGCCAGATACCCTTTAGTCGAAGCAAATCATTAACTGAAATATCGAACACTTAAGCGACAATTCTTCCGAGACAATCCTTTATGTCCTCTCATTTCTGGCTATACAAGTATTCGTTGAAAAGGTTCACAAGTCTTAGGAATGCAACGAGAGACATTTTTAGGCTAAACATCAAGTTCCAGCACATAAGCTGAACGGAGAGAGAAAAAAACACTCCAGTTTCTACTTTAAACTCAAGAGCCCAATCTAATAAGAAGGTGGGACTCGTCGTGGTGCAGCACATGGATGCTCCGTGGAATGAATAGAGTGGTTGGCTGAATGGTTTTCTGGGTAGGTGGGTAGGTGGGTAGGTGGGTAGGAGGGTAGGTGGGTAGGTGGGTAGATGGAATAGTGTAAGAGAGGGTAAGTGGAAAGGGGATGGGGGAAGGGGCAGCTTGGAAGGAAGAGTTGTTTGGGACTGCCGGCAACTAGTTGTTGAAAAATATAAATTGAAAATAAATAGACGAAGAGTGAAAATTACCTACAAAGTGAAATGTTGGGCAAGGCCAAGCAATTGAATAACGAATTAGAAAATAGTAGATATGCTGAGAGATGGGAGTAAAGTTTGAGAGACTGCTTGAGCGGGATGGGTGGCGGGCGTGAAAGAGAAAAGTATGTATTTTCTGAATCTAATTTGCTGAAAAATTGTAGAAAACTCAAAGAAAATTCCTCTCAACCGTAACGATTCTACATACAAGTGTGAACACAAATGGCAGACCTCGACTAACGAGGGATATTTGAGAAACACCAGATTTAATGTCAATCCCCAGCCTCTAACCTCCTCCTCCTCCAGGATGAACACTCAAACCGCTCAGCGACGAGCCAATTTGTGGCCAGGGCTGCGAAACTTTGACATGGTTGGCACTCAGACCCTCAAAGGTGGCAACTTCAACTCATTAAAATTGAAGAGGCTGGCAAAAAGTTGAAGCTGCTTTATATGGCATCTAAGGTAGCGAACAACCCATCAACTTGAAAACCCCTAAATGCAATTAAATGGCGCCGGAAAGCGTGTGGAAACCTTTTTACAGCTAATGCCAATGCATAAATTAGCTAACAGCACAACAATTAGAAAAGTTGTATACTAAAATTAAGCATTACATTTTATTGCCCGTTGCCCAACTCGTTGCCCAACCCGTTGCCAGCAAAAAGTAACTTTTAATTGCTTGTGATATTTCTAATGGCCATTAAGAGCGGCACATACGCGCACACAATTGCACACACACACACAGATACAGGACCATCATATCATTTGGCAAGCACATAATGGAGACAATCAGAAGCGCTTTCTAATTTGGTAGCCTTCCTGAACTCCAGTCTGTGCTGCGTAAGTGGAAAATTTGGACCTGAATCAATATAATTGTGGACTGAAAAGTGTTTCTCCTTCTCTTTTGTCTTGTCCTTTACGAAGTTCCTCAATTATTCGTTCATTTCTCGGTATACATTATGCACCGGACCATACTTTCAGATATCACAGCAAATGAATCTGATTACTGTGCATGGGCCTTAAATTAATTTTCTTCCCATTTTCACACACTCTTAATGATTCAGTGTACAATTCGAGGCCCATTATTGACGACATTCGGGAATTTAATTTTTCGCATGCCCTGCAAAGTAGGCAACAATTTCCGTAAGCTGAGCAGTTAATGACCTCTCAGCAGTTTGGCTCTTGGCAACTTCTGCTCTCAGCACTTCCACGTTGCTTATTAACGTTTTCAATTTTATTTTATATTTTATATGTTATATGTATATATATATATATATACATATAACATATAAAATATAAAATAAAATTGAAATATATATATATATATATATATTTTATATTTTATATTTTATATTTTATATTTTATATTTTATATTTTATATTTTATATTTTATATTTTATATTTTATATTTTATATTTTATATTTTATATTTTATATTTTATATTTTATATTTTATATTTTATATTTTATATTTAATATTTTATATTTTATATTTTATATTTTATATTTTATATTTATACAGTGTTTAATTTTATCTGTTTGTTATGTTATATATATATATATATATATATATATATATATTTTTTATATTTTATATTTTATATTTTGTATTTTATATTTTATATTTTATATTTTATATTTTATATTTTATATTTATTTATATATATTATATTTTATATTTTATATTTTATATTTTATATTCTATATTTTATATTTTATATTTTATATTTTATATTTTATATTTTATATTTTATATTTTATATTTTATATTTTATATTTTATATTTTATATTTTATATTTTATATTTTATATTTTATATTTTATATTTTATATTTTATATTTTATATTTTATATTTTATATTTTATATTTTATATTTTTTATTTTATATTTTATATTTTATATTTTATATTTTATATTTTATATTTTATATTTTATATTTTATATTTTATATTTTATATTTTATATTTTATATTTTATATTTTATATTTTATATTTTATATTTTATATTTTATATTTTATATTTTATATTTTATATTTTATATTTTATATTTTATATTTTATATTTTTTATTTTATATTTTATATTTTATATTTTATATTTTATATTTTATATTTTATATTTTATATTTTATATTTTATATTTTATATTATATTATATTTTATATTTTATATTTTATATTTTATATTTTATATTTTATATTTTATATTTTATATTTTATATTTTATATTTTATATTTTATATTTTATATTTTATATTTTATATTTATACAGTGTTTAATTTTATCTGCTTGCTCTAAAGGATAGTTAATCCGGCCGTTAAGATACCGAAATCTTGTTAAAAGTGTACAGTTGAACTCTTCAAGCGGCATTTGTTTAAGGATCAATTGCAAGTGGTGGGCAAGTTTCTGGCGCTGCCGCTTCAAATTCAATTAATTACGCCACCTGAGCGGAACCTGACGCTTTATTTCGGTACGTGATAAATTAATTTAAGCCAAAAATGTTTCGCTTAATGCCACCATATTGCACGCTCGGCCGGTTAAATGAAAACCATCGGCTAAGGGCCAAACGCCAGGAGCCAGGTACCAGGTGCCTATCGACTAGTATTTGTAGTCGTGAGGTGTGCCAGTCACGCCAGTAACAACTTTTTCACGCCACGCAACACGAGGCAGCTAATTGAGTTGGGTTCAACTAAAAATAATCCCGTTACTTTATTCGCCATTGAAGTTTCGGTGGTGGTCGCATGCACGCATTCCCTTCGTCCTTTTTCTAATTGGCGGCCATTTGAATGCCATGCGAGCACTTGGCCAAATCAATTGGGAACACTTCACCAGTTGACTTCAGTGTCTTGGCCAAAGCCTTAGACCGGCTCAAGGTCGATTCCCATGTCAATTCGTCGGGCCCTCCTGACAGTTCAATTTACTTAGTCCACTAATTAAAACGCAATGCCTGCTGACTGCGCCTTAATCAGCGCATTAATCTAAACTGAAGGCGTATACCCCACAAAGATACAGGGCACAGAACATAGATTACAGGATACAGAAAAAAAAGCAATGAGCTCTGCCCTTTTGGACGCTTTACATTTGAAATCATCTTCGCATTGTTATTTTTTTCTATTGTTTTCGAGGATTTGCAATTGTTATTGCGTGGCCTTTTGTGTGTAAGCTTATGTATGTGTGTATGTGTGTATGTGTGCGTGTGTTTCAGTTAGAATTTTCTTTTATTTTGACATCTAATAAATGCTTTAACATTTGCTTATTGTTGTTAATTGTGCACTGCTTTAGCTTTTGTCTCAAATTCCATCTGACATGGAATATTATTAATCGGTCTAGACGCCGCCAGAGGAGGCGTCAAATTTAAAGCCAACTTATTAAATCTGAGCGCAGACACTCAAAACTATATAGCTATATATAATGACAGTGGGACTTTTTGAAAGGTATAATGGAAAGAGATCTTCCACTTTCTATTTCCTAATTTCGTGACATTTGGAAACAACTTTACAGTGATTACGCCTTAAAGTAAACAATTGACCAAATTAAGACTTACGGCTGGTGTATCTGTCAATCATTTCGTTTGGCTGCCAAACTTGGTTGGTAGTATTCAAAATTGGTTTCAAGTTCAAGTACGGATTTATTAAAACTTCGACAAAAGTGTATTCAAAGAGAAACTTCCGAAGCGACAATTTAATACTATATTTAAATTATATGGAAACGAAACAGTATAAAAACTTAGGCCAACTTCTTAAATACGAAAATAATGATATTTATATGAAGCACCCAAGCTAAACTTAGCGACTTACTTATGATAGTCCTCATATGAGACTCGTGATGCTTCCTTCAAGGACACAGCATTGATAATAATAATGCCAGGCAACTCAGAAGGCCTTAATGCATGATATAAATATATATCAGAGAGCTGCAACACACATATTCGCAGGACAATTCTCGCTCTGATTGATTCACTCACAATCAATTCAAAGGCAACTTGATCGATGTCTGAGTTTTCGTGCATCGTTCGACTCGAACGTGTTTTTCTTTACAATCATTTTCGATCATCATACCGGAACCAAAAATTCAGTTTGAATCAAAGCAGCAAAGCAATCAAATCAATTCATTGAACTTGTTCGATTTGTGCACGAAGCTTGTTCGAACAATTTTGGAGCGAACCACTGTGTTGAGTTGTGAAGGTTTTGAGCGAGCCTGATCAAACCGAATTACTCATACGTAATGCAGGTCTCTGATATATATATATATATATATATAGGCTTTAGTCGAAAGTTAGAAATTATTTTTTAATTTAATAATTATAATTATATGTTATATAACAATTTAAATTTAAATTTTATTATATTTTATTATTTATAACTCAAATTGAGCCACACAAAAGCTGTAAGTCGAAAATTAGGAAACTGGAAACATTTAAAGTGAATTAAAGGACAAAAATTCTTCTAGAGAATCTGTTGTGTTAAGCAGTGTAAATTGAATAATGAAATATAGAATAAATAATTAATAATTTGAGAAATGCCAGTGGATGGTTTTCCTGCATCTTTACTTGTGTATAAATATTTTATATTTTATTATATTTTATATGTTTTCGTGCCTTTCCATTTATTCTCAAGGCACTTGATTTTCAGAGCTCGTTATGTATAAATAAATATATTAAAGTCAAAAATTAATTAATACAATATTCCTAATATGTTTTTTAAAAGGAAAAAGAGTCTTCTTGACCTCAAGGATATTTTTATATTTCCGATTTTATTTTAAAAAATGTATATAGAAATGTATCTAGGAAGTAAAATTAATCTAATTAGTAAGGTTATGATAAAAAGGTAAATTTTTCAATATGATTAATTATTTAATATCTTGTTGAATTAACATAGAATAAACTTAAGGAATATCAGCAATTATTAATGAATAATTTTTTATTAATTGCTAATTAAATTCAATTTTATATCTTAGACTTTTAGTAGTGTGAAAAAGTTGCAAGTTTTTGAGGTTGAATGAATGTGGAACGAATGATAAACGAGAAGTCTTTCTTTCTTTCTATCCCGACCAGAAAAGGATATGCAGAAAAGGGGCACACCTAGAACGAGGTATACCAATTCCATATCAGGTAAGGATCTAAGGTGTATAGCGTAACATCTAGAATGAATGCTGAATTCCATCTTCCTAGTTGATGTTAGCCTTTGTTGTTGGCCGACACAAAGGAATGTTACGTGTTTGCGCTTTATCAAGGACTCAACATAATAACAAAGGAAGCAATATTTCTTAGAAAAACACTCTTCGCATTTCAAGTAGCCCTTAAGTCGATTCCTGTTGTGCCCATGATTTTTTGCCTTTAGAAACGCGAGCTATGCCGGGAAACTTGAATCCTTGCTCGTTTCTCCAGCTGGCAGCTGCTCAACTTGAGCGCAGCTCCTTGTTAATTAATTATTATCCGCGGCAGTTTCTTTCAACTTTTTATATGACTTATTAATTTTACAGCAGCCGCAATGTTTGCCCGACTGTCAAACCGCTAACAGGCAGCAGCCGTAGTAACCCACAGACATCCCTAGACATCCACAGGCACACACAGGCACAGAAGCTTCAGAGAGTCGGCTGAAATCGCCATAATTTACTAGCACATATGCATTTACTGTTATACAGACAATTTAACGGCTGTTCGACTTGTCGCTGGAGAAGCAAAACTTTGACAACGGCAGTTGTCGGTTAACTATGAGGGATGATAAAACATGTATGAGTATAGGAGGCGGTAGGCAGTAGGTGGTGGGCGGTAGGCGGAGCGCGGAAAGCGAAAGACCAAAGGCGTAAGGCGTAAGACGTTAGGCATTACAACAGCTACAGGGTTCTTGATTGGTAGGCCTTTATCGTCGGTTAGAACTATGTTTTACTGTAATACCAGAAGAATCTTTCTCTATTGTGTATACTTATTGAATGCTCGTGCATTCGACTTGCATTTAACCTTGATATGAAGGATATTTCAATCGCTTAAATTAGACGATGCAATTAAGCTGTCCCCTGATACTTAATTGATCAAATTAACTGCTACACTTGATACCCAATTAAATGCAATTGACGTAACTCGAAACACATTATTGCAAAATCCATTACAAAACACACCAAGCAGCATCCTGCGGCCAAGAGGCTGTGTCCCATAAATATTCATATGCCTACCAAACGCTGTGGCATCTCCCTCATCTCGTTCTTGACGTCAACCGGCGCTGACTTAGACGCCAGCACCAACGTTGACGTCGGCATCGACGCTGCTGCCATTGAAGACTTCAATTTGCCATCCATTCTGTTCGTTGTTGTTGTCCTCGTTGTCGTCCTCGTCCTCATCCTCGCTCTCATCCCGCTGCTGTAGTCGCATTGTTGTCATTGTCGTTCTTGTTCTAATCTTGTCTGAGTTTCACGCACACATGAGCACACAAATGATCACAGTCATCGGCAGTCATTGCCAACGGAGCGTCATCCGCCAGATATATCGGAAAACTAACGTAAGCATTTCATGAATATATTTTGGGAAAGCAAAGGGAAAACTAAGATTCCTTCCAACTATTGTCCTTCATAATCCACATGAACAGATGGAAATGTCTGCTCAGTCTTGTAACTTGTAATCACACACAAAAATGAGTGTTAAGCGATGGTGACAAGTACATTTTCAAGCCCTGATTTAAAAGGGAAAACCCAAGAGCGGAAAACCCAAGAGTGGAAAACCCAAGAGTGGAAAACCCAAGAGTGGAAAACCCAAGAGTGGAAAAACTTAATAATAAAAGCCCTAAAAAAAGAAGAACTATTAAAAAAATTAATTTTTCCTTGCTTTTAAACATTTTTGGAAATATAGAAGATCGTCCTTTAAACCTTTTTGTGAGATAAATCATGATACTTCACATAAGCATTTAGTATATTCAGTATGTTGATATATACCAAATTACACATAAGCTTAGCAAACATTAATTTATGTCTCTGGAATATAAAAAATTAAATATAAACAATTGTTTATAGAACAGATTTTATATAATTTGACTTAAATAAAATAAATTAATTTGTTGAGTATTAATTAATATATAATTAAGTTTAAATTTTAATTTAAATTTATTTTTTATGTTACTGTATGTGCATAGGGCTAAAATTCAGTTAAATTGCAACTTTAAAAAAATAGTCTAAATATTTAAGTATCATATAATTAAAGGAGCACTTAGTATTATTTAATTTTGAAATCCTGCGACAAGCAAACTCAAGTCAAAAGTGTTTCAGATTTGCAGAAATTCACCCATTGTAGGATTCACTTTAAGCCGCTAAGTTCCAAGTCAAAGTCGGGGCGGTATTTTAGTATTCACAAAGCTGATTTTAATAATAATATCCGATTGTTAATTTTTTCATAAATTTAATTCATCAAATTTGGATTTTAAGACAGTTTGAAAGTATATTTTCGGGACTATTGTTACTTCACACACATGCACATACCAACACATACATACTTGTGGCTTTGAATAAGATGCATGAGAATTGAATTCGTCGACGAGCAGTGAACAGGATATAAGGCATTAGCTTGGCTTCTGTGGCCTCTGTGCGCCTCCAACATAAAGTATTGCCACAGACGTACCAGAGGCAGTCACACACACACACACACACACACACATACATTTCTTCATGAAATGATTAATGAAACTTTTAACTTGTCACAAAGATACTTTATATCCTCAGTTCTAAGTAGATGTTTCTGCAGTTTCGCACAGCCAAAGATCATGACTTTAGAGTAAAGAGTTCCTGCAAGTCCCCCCAATAGAATATAATTTAAAAGACGAGCTCAGTCTCTCACTGGATACAGAAATGCGTTATGTTGAAGTGAACGTTATGAAAGAGTGCTGAACATGTCAAACTTGGTAAACTACTGAATGCAAATGGAATTTCCAAATGAGGATAATTATTTAATGCGGCTCATTAATTAAATCGTTATAACAAGTTCCTGCATAAATTAAATTTCTGTTATGGAAATTTTCTGTATACCCTGGGACTGCGGAATAGCTAAATCGTCGTTATCCCGCAAATACTTAAAAACAGTTATTAGCTAATAAAGAAATTAAAAAAAAAAAAGGAATAGTTAGTTGATGGTTGAGGCAGGAAATGAGAGCAAAATTAGATTTATTCTCCACTCGAATTCTCTTTTTGATGAGAGAAATGAAGACAACGCAGGGAATCTTAGAGCCGAATACATAAAAAAAATGCTATATTTTTTATTAAATAAATGTATATATTCAATTATCCATAGAATCATCGGTGTCAGCAAGAAATTAATATTTAACAAAGCGTAAGCCAATCTATTAACTTTAGTGCACGTCCAAAAAATAAGTGAAATAAGTGAAATTAAAAATATTTACATTTTGCATAATTTTTAATACAGTTTTAAGCTCAGTGAAACAAAACATAAAACACGCACACTTAAAACGTGTAGCTATGAGGGACAGACTGCCGAATACCTCGCTTTTGTACGGGATAAAGGCTTCAACTGGAGAATACACACAGAAACTGCTTAAGTCCAAGAGCAGCCAAGCAATCCAAGCAGTGCACTACTTGCGTCGAGCTGCACTTTGTTCGAAAATGAAGCACTGCTTGTTTTCATTGCGCTGCCCGCAATTAAAATAAATGAAAGCGGTTCATTTGTTGCCTCTCAGTTTGACTGATAAGTCAAAAGTGGAACGCCACATGGGATTTTTAAGAGCAAGCTAATAAGTTGAAATTGAAATTAATAAATAAAATTACCAATTAATTGAGTTCAATTGTAATTGCATAGTTTCTGTTTGGCGTAAAATATAAAATAATAAGCACGCATTTTAAAATCAAATTTAAGCTAGTGAGCGACTAGCAATGCTTTAAAGTGTTGTCTGAAAGTTTTGTTTGCTTGTGTGTGTGTGTGTGTGTGTGTGTGTGTGTGTGTGTGTGTGTGCGCGCTTGTGCATACATTCATAAAAGTGGGTGTGCTTGTGTGTGTGTGTTTGTCCCTTTATCTATACGAGCATATCTAAGAGGTATATATTTTCAACAAGGCCTAACATGATACTGCCATTAAAATGATTGAGCCACAAAACCAAAAATCCACGAGCACAGAATTTCCCAAGTAAACGGATTAAATTTCTGCTTTTTGCCAATCAAACTTTAAACCAACACCGAATTCATGATGATCTTCATGGCCATTTAAATAGCTAATTTAAAAGGACAAACTAATTCAAACAGTTTTGAACCAAATATCAATTGAAGCACTATTTTTTGTGTGTGCGTGTGTGTGTGTGTGTACTTAATTGCAGTGTTGGCCTTTGAGTAGTCAAAGTGCCTATTTTAAAGTTAGGGTATAGTCGGCTTGCGAGAATATCGTAATCAATTTAAGCATCTCAAATATAAACAAAGTTCTCAGCTGGGAGGGCAGAGTCGGGATGTTTGATTTGTGCTGACAAGGCGCTGCCGTTAGTAGGGAACGAAAGGGCGTGGCAATTGCGCGTGTCTATGTGTGCCTGTGTGTGACTGTGTGACTCTTTCTGTGTGGGTGTCTTCGAGTGTGTGTGTGTGCTTGTGTGTGTGTGTGTTTGAATGAAAGTACAAACTTTGGCAATTCAAGCTCTCGTCGGTAGTAGAAAGTTCGTCAGGTTGACGCGTGTCGAGCTGGCAAATATTTGCGTGTAAAAATGATGTGCATCGGGAAAATGTGTTCCCAGGCTTAGCGCGGAAAAATGCCCTAAGTTATGCATATAGCTTGGAGGTGGGCCGAATCGGAGTCGAAATCGTGAGAAAGGAGGAAAGGAGGGAAGGAAGAAAGAACGAAAGAAAGAAACGAAACGAAGAAAGGCAGATATGGAGATAGAGATAGATATGGAAATGAAAATGAAAGTGGGTGTTGAAGTGAAAGTGGGGGGTCTGAGGTTGAGTGCTGAGTTATGAGTGTTGAGTGTCGAGTGGCAGGAAGTGGAGTGAAGTGGATTGGAGGTACGTGAGGCATCCTGAATAAGGGATAAATTATGGCAATAAAATTGTATGTGCAATCAGCGCTACTTTACACGCTCTCATCACACAAACATTATATTTAAATTTTATTCTCAAAGTGTTGTTTTGCCCTTTGGGCTTTGCGGTTTCAACAAATTCCTTTATTTAATCAGTTTTTCATTGAACGTGTCTACTTGAACCAGAAATAATGCCGCATATAGCGCGGAGTATCAGTGAATTTCAGTCGACATCGTCGGCCACCCACTAATGTGACGCAATCAATGCAAAAAATAATTACGCATACGCCCTGCGGGCTCTGGCTGCCGCATATTGTTGCATGCTACACTAATTGATGGATGAATGTTGTGTCGGCTCCCGGTGGACACCGACGGTCGCCGAAAGCCACCACCCCACAACGTCATCATTAGCCACGTTTATGCCAGTCAGCTGCATGTCACTGGCATTATGGCTATCACTGACAACTCAGTGATAAACTGCAAGAAGGCAAAAACATCATGAGGTCAATTATATAATGACGCCGATGTCGGTAGTTAACGTTGTCATCCTCAATGCGACGCCTCCCCTTGAAACGCTCGTTATTTTTCCTGCTTTGTTTGTGTTGGTGCGTCGCCTTGCTTATTGCACACACCATGAACCCATAGGCTGGGCGACAGCAGAAAGACAGCTGGAAGTGGGAAGTGGAAAGTGGGAACAGGAGTGGAAGACCAATCCCTGGTAAATGATGCCCACTGCAAGCAAAGACCAATATAACGCACTTGCTGCTCCTCGAGCTACTCCCGAATGCCTGTCAAAGAGATTGTCAATAGTCGGAAAACATTGTTGGTCCATAAAGCTGAAGGGTAAATATTTAATGGGACGCTCAGAGCTTAGCTGCGGCTTTCAATAATGACAACTTAGGTTCCACTGTTAACTGCGACACGCCCCAAAGGATAGAAGGCACAGTTGGATTCTTATTCCTTTTTGTAACCTCAACTTCATTTATAATAATGTAAGAGCATCAATTAATTGGTTTAAGTCGAAGGTCCCTCAATACTTGTCGCACATTAATGATCAGCAAGGATCTTAATTTGCATTCAAGCACGACATATGTGCTAGTCTCAGGATTATCTAATGGTTCGGCAGCGGATGAAGAAACAACATTTGAATCCTTAAGTTTAATATATTTATAATTAAATTAGATTTTCAAGTGTATCAAGATGCAAATGCAATAAATTACCTCATTTGGTAGATTATCTGCTTAGGAATAAATAAATGAAATAACCTTCTGTATTCAAAATAAACAACGCCACGCAGCGGCGAGCGGCAGTGAGAGACGATCATTGATTACATTGACGCGTATTGGGGCAGTAGTCGACTTTGAGATACCCAGCAACAAGTGTACGCACATAAATAGAGGAGGTCGAGCGGGCGGATAGGTCTGTTAATTATTTTTCATTTATAAATAAAAAAATTCAAATTACGCAGCATATAAACAAATACATGTACATTTCCAATTGCCTGAGCTATACTCTGCCCTATAGCACTACGTAGCATCAATCTTGAATAATTGATAATCATGAGTTGCGTGATTCCCCTCCCCTCGTCGAGGTAGTAGAAACCGGACAAAAAATAGACGAAGTACAAGCCAAAGATATCAGACTTACAGATTTGTAAATGCGTAATATTTACAGGCCGATTTCTAACGGCACTATTGCGGTCCTTGTTCCACACGTTACTGCTAGGCCTTAACATAAAATGTTAAACACTAGCGTCACAAATATGAACCGAGAGACGAGGCGACTACTGATTGATTCCTCATTCGGTTAATGGCCGCGCACTAGAGCGAACGTTCGCATCGATAGAGACATAGGCGATCCTTAGATAATTGTTGATTTTTAATTTGAATTTAAAAATTTGACAAATCTTAAAAATGAATAACCTGATTAAATTGATTCTGCCAGTCCTGCTACTGGCGAATCTAAGCATTGTTCAAGGACATTCGGTACCCTCGCTGCCGGAGGTGCAAGGCAACAGCTTTTACTATTTTGGATTCGGAAGTAACATGCTGGCCGATCGCATTCACATTCAGAATCCAACCGCCGAGTTTATAGGTGCTGCTCTACTAGAAAATTACCGTTTAGATTTTGACACCTTGACCGACTCCACAAGATGGCGGGGAGCGGTGGCCAGTATTGTACCCACAGCTGACTACCATACCTGGGGCACACTGTGGCAGATCGACCTTTCCAATTTGGCGGACATAGACGAGTAAGTGCATCAGTGCGGCATATATTCGGTGTTTGAAGAAATACTGACAATGATTTTCGGTACTTAGTCAGGAAGGTGTCCATGAAAATTTCTACAAGCCTGTAACTGTGTACGTGAAGCTCCATGGCAATGAGAGCGAAATTGCGGCAAGAGCATACCTACTAGTGGATCAGCCCGAGACCAATTTGCACGTTATGCCCCCAGATGAAGTGCCCGAAGATCGACAGCCATCCAAAACCTACCTACAGGTTCTGGTGAAAGGTGCGATCGAGAGTGGCATTCCAAAAGCATACGTTCAGTGGCTGAAGAGTATCAAGCACAACAATATTAGGGTTAAGGGACTGGAGGAACTGCTTCGTGTGGAATCGGTAGAGTTGTAAGATCGACAATAAGTATATTTATGCAATCTCCTTTTTTTATAATTTACAAATATAATATATATACATTATAATAAGTTAAAAATATAAATTTAAATATAATTTCACTTTCAAAGTTGATTGATAGATAAAGCAACGCTTCTGCAAGTTCAGGAAGCAGTGCACTGCTTGAATTTACACAAGTTACCTACCATGGTGCGTGTCTCTACTATTATCAGAAACTGTATGCCCAGAATAAAGCAAACGCACGCTCAATTCATTCTATACCTTAACCAAAGAGCATTTACACATTATTATACATTTGTATAAATGCCCTTTGACCTTAGCCATCTAATTTTTAAAATAGTTTTTTTTGCTGTTTTTTCGCGTGGCAAAGATAGGAAAAAGTAGCGGCGTAGTACACATTTTCGAGCCCATAAATTAACCGAGGCGATTTATGTGCTGTTCAGCTAAGCGCTCCTTTTTCAGAGATTAAAAAAGCAACAGCGTCTAGATTAAAAGTACGCTTTAATTTCTAAAACGTAGCTAATGTGCGCCATACGATTGTTTATATTTGGCACACACATAAATAAATACACGCTTCATCAAAATTATAACTTGTATAGCGATCGGCTATACACGTTTCATCCAAATTAAAACTTGTACAGCGATCGGCAGGGACAAGCTATCATATTACTATCATATTATGATAGGTTGTCTCTGGGCAAACATGTTTGATTTCAAGTCCAAATGATGAGTTGTCTCTGCGATCGGTTAACAAGTTTAGTACCATGGGTATATGGTCATAACGGAGTGGCATAAAGTGAGCCACTAAAGCTGTGACAATGAATAGACTAAGATGAGACTCTAAATGACTTGTACTAGAGATAAGTCTCTCTATGGTAATTAGTATTTGATACAGTTATTCGGACCGCTGAAGTTATCATACTCTGCTTGTATTTATTTATTATTATCATATTAATTTCGAAAAGAGGTAGGAGAGCCAGGTAATGGGCTAAAGCTGGCACTAGAATCTCCAAATCTGATAATACAAGACTTGTAAAATTATTGCACATGAATTCACATATTCATACACTGTAAATACAGCGGGAGTGTGTGTGTGCGTGTGTGAAATTATGTAGATGCAGGCAAATAAAGCAATTGTAGTTGTATTGGTGAATGTGTGTTTGCTCCGGGTATCCTGCAGTGAAGTAAATTGTGCAAGGCCTTCCTCAAATACTATTTTATTTGAATAACAGATTGTCGCAATATTGACAATTCAATTTTTTAAATTAAATCTTCGAGTGTTGCGTACAAAGTAAGTATTTACTTTGACGCATCGGCAAGGTAGCCAATTATATATATACTTTTTTTTTGCCAAAGTCGCGTCATATGTAAATTAATATTAACCTATGCTCGCACTCTCAATTTTAATTCAATGACAAAAAATTATTCACTTATCTTCATTGGCTGAATTAAAGCATTGAAGAAATTCAATCGCACTGAACAAGAGAGGTTTAATCTTGATACCCAACTACCATAAAAATGCGAATGTCAAATTTTATACATTCCACTTTATTTTTTCAAGCATCTTTTAGAAGTAACGGTACTCGTCACACAACAACTTACACGATATTACAAGGAACTTCATTTTCCATGCACCAATAATAAAAGTGATTTAATGACCCCAGAAACACCTGATCAAACTGGAAGCCATAATCAAGAGGGATATCAGCAACTCGAGTACCATTTATAGATTCGGGATTTAGTCTCTAAGGGCAAAGTACTGTGAAGGCCCACTAGCGCCATCTATCAGCGAGTCTTATGGTTTCATACATTCCATACAAGAGGGTTGATGTGTGTCTTTGATAAAGCTCGTCGAAGAAACGGCTTTAGTTGGGTTTTAAACCCAAAGATAGATAACAAAATAAATCAGCTGTTTGTGTCTATAGTAAAAGCTACGTAGGAAGCACGCCGTACTGATGTGTTGTTCATGTGTTTGGATGTGCTTATCGTAAGCTTCTTTCGCATTCCACTTAATAGTTTATGTACGATGCCAGTAGAGAAGGCTGATTGTATGGGATTATATAAATCACATACTCTCTAAACAAATAGAATAGATAAATTTAAAATAAATGCACCCCCAAAAATATTGTTTTCGATCAAAGGGTAATTGTAACACAACAGCTTTTGAGTTTTGTCCAATGTGAAACTCGTTACACGCCCATAAAAATGTTCACTGAGCCCACAGGGTGTTTTTGAGTCGATGAAACCCAACTACGTCGGCTTCACTTGATTTGCTCCTGTCAAAGTCAGTTGTTCGCTATCAGCTGTAGAGGCTGGATGTAAAGTTAAAGTTGTAGTGTTTCGTGTTTTGTGACGTGTACAAATTCATTAAAACTAATTAGCGACAAGTTAAACGTTATTTGTTTTTATTAAGTTATTCGTGCAATTTGACTGCGATGTAAGTTGTAAAACTACAGTTTAAATCAGATAATTAAAATGTTAGGCTGTCATAAATTGTGTCAGCTGTTAGTTCATTTACATTGAAAGCTCAGCTATAAGAAGCTTTATAAATTTTCTGTTTATCAATTGAAAACGAAATTTTGGTCGAAACTAATTTTTTTTTAAGCTGGAGCCATGTCGGCTTTTTAAACTATTGTTGTAATATTATAATTATTTCTGAAACTAAGTCAATTTACAGAAAACTCTTTTACTTAAATTTACACATGTTTCATAGATGCATTTCTGAAGTTGTGACAAGTTACGGTTAGCAAAGTTCGCAACCAGCTTGCAAGCTTTGAGCTTTGCGATAAATTATAATATAAATGACATGTTCAGAAAATTATATATTTAAAATTCGACAGCAAATTCATTGCAACTTTTATATACAAAATTGATTTTCATTCTTGTTTATTCCAGACGAGTAAAATGAGCAACAAATTCTTCTATTTTGGCTTCGGCAGCAATATGTTGGCCCGTCGCATCCACATACAAAACCCAACCGCTCGGCGTATTGGAGCTGGCAGATTAGAGGTAAAAGTACAAAGAACGCCATATTGCATATCAATAAAATGTATCTACACTTTCAGAATTATCGCCTTGACTTTCATGGTACTAGCTCAAACAACTGGCTGGGAGCACCAGCCACTATTGTGCCCACGTCTGGAGCACATGTCTTTGGTGCTATATGGGAAATTGACGACTGTAACCTTAAGGATCTTGACAAGTAGGTTGAATATTAAAGTATTTCATAACTGAGTACTCCCCCTTGTAGTCAAGAAGGCGTTTCTGAAGGAATCTATATACCGATTACCGTTCCCGTCCATCTTTTATCCGGCAATACCCAAGTTGCCTGTCGCGCCTATCACCTTTGCTGTCAGCCAGACAAGGATTTGCATGGGCAGGTCGATAAGACGGATATACCATTTAATCGCCAGCCATCCCAAACATATCTGAAAGTACTGGTCAAGGGCGCAGAGGAGACGGGCATACCTGATGCGTATGTTAAATGGCTGCGAGGCCTGAAGCACAATGGGAATAATGTGGAGGCGATGGAACTTAAGTTGGAGCTCTCCGAAGTAGAACTTAGTTAATATTAAGCAAATATTGACTCTCAATGCAAATGCATGATAGAATATTCCTGTGCGTATATCCAGAAATCAATTACATAATCTTTTAAAATGTATTATACTCTAAGAGACCCGCAACATAGCAACAAACTCGCACATAATCACAATGATCCTCATAACACTCAGCGATTGAAGCACTTCCGTCTTTCCTTCAATCGGCGACACAAAAGCGTCTCGGGAATTACATATGATTTTACTGGCATTTCCAATTTTAACCATATATCAAAGATATATCGAAACTATACATAAAGACAATTTTTTTGTTTTGAATTGAAAGAATTTACAACAAATTGATGTAAAATTAATTAAGGGATGCATTAAAGACTTAATAAACGAGGATTCTGCAAAGGATTGTATTTGTGGTATGTGGCTCAGGGATTTTTTGAGTTAAGTTGAAAATTAAACAAGTGCACCTGAAGATCACACAAGGACATGGAATATTAAACATTTTCTAGTCGATGTCGAACTATATATATATATATATATGTATATATACATATATTTATAATTAATATTGAAAGGAATTTCTTTTATTCGAAGCTTTAAGATTCAAAATGAAAATTGCAAAATTGAACATTTTAAAAATGCACAATCCTTGCAACACTTTAAACTTTTATGTGGTCCTTTTGATGATGTGAAGAATATGGAATAGCTAGCTCCTTCGAGGACTGCTAAAGTTTGTGACAAAATGAATTTAATTAATTTTAATCACTTATTTATGATGATTACCAATTTCCTCGTCTTGAAGCATTGTCTTCCAGAGCCAGAAACTTGCCAGGATACGGACACTTACATGGACAGGAACAACAAAGTTTTCAGCGCTTTTGGCTGCCACTCTCAAAGTGCAATTAAAGTGCAATTTAGTGTGCACCCAAGACGATGATACTCCAAAGAGCTTTTGCTCCTGGCTAAGAGTCAACGAGTAACTCGAGACTCGCTTAACGAGGCTCATTCTAGACACCGTTGATGCCCCTGGACTTTGGCTTATTAATTTAAATTTGAAGCACCCGGTCGCATTCTTTCATATCCTGTGAAAGAACGGAGCTCGAGCTGGTGAGATGAGGGGGAGATGTTGATGGAGATGCGGATGAGGATGGAGATATGAATTCAATGTAGATGGGAATGCAGAAGGAGCTGCAGATGGAGTTGGGCTGGAGTTTGAGTTGGGGATGGAGTTGGGCATGGAGTTGGGGATGGGGATAAAGAAGTTTCTCTGTTTGCCCAAATTGCGTGCCAGTGAAATAATAAACATAATTTTCTGCGCACATTTAGAAGCTAATTTTACCAGGCGCCACCCACGGATAGCTCTCCAGTCAAAGGCTGACCCATGATTACATCGCTCTGATGCCATCAGTTGCCGGTGCATAGACAGTACTCTGCAACAAGGGGCGGTACGCGACTCGTAGGTGTCCAAGTCAAAAAGTTCGAGGAGCATAGCACAAATTCGTGTACAACTTTAACAAAGTAAAAAGTTTACCAAAGTTCGCAGTGAGCCTTTCTGGAACTTGTTAGCTTCTCGTGTCCTCATACCCTGCCCTATACAAAAGGTATATTGACTACTTCATTTCACTTTCTAGCAGATATATGGACGGACATTTTAAAGTTTCTTATTTGTTTTTAGCTTGCAATCAGATGTCATATATGTATACATCTCTTTAAGGGCACAAATAAATATTGATATAAGATATATATATATATGTACATATACGTATATACATATAGACTACATATATATGTACATATATATATGAACACAAGTTCCTTTGGGCTTACAAATTTGGGGCTAGGAACAGAAACAAATGAATGGATGTAGGGAAGAGTATCTGAAAGCCGTTGCCACCTTTTGATGATTGTTACTTTTGTGGTTTTGCTTTTTGTGTTAGTTGTAAATTAAATTTGCAAACGGTCTGGCAACTCGACGCTCGACGTCTCATAGTTTATAATCGTTTGGGAATTGAAATGCACTCGATTCCAAAGTGTCTGCAAGTTTATCTTTCTTTTTCATTCATTTTTTTCTTTCGTTCGTTTCGCCTCTTGCCCAGTGCCTTTCACATTTCTTTGGTCCTGCTTTTAGTTATATAGGAAATATATACTTCTTCCTTGGTCAAGTAACCTTTTGACTTGGCATTTTTATTACATTTGTGGCGTCCGTTTGAGTTTTCAGTCGCGGTCAAAAAAAAATAATAATACCTACGCATAGACACAGACACACACACACAGATACAAACATAAAGGTACGAAAGTGGAGTGACTCTAGATGTGATCATTAATTATTTATAATACACGACGCCATTAGCGGCGCCTTGCAACATGTGGCAGAAGCCGCAGACCGCAGAAGTGTGGAAACCTCAAACGCTTGTAATCATAAAAGTTTACGAGTTAAAAAACAAAATCAAAACGACTAGTGACGAGTCGATGTACGTTGATATTCTTGCTGAGGATGGACTCAGCTGCGCTCATTGCATTTTGCGGGCACGGAAATTTAATTAAAATCAAGCCAAAACCATCCCAGTCGACTCCCATCCCCATCCCCATTCCCATCCCTAACCCACCTACCCCCCAGTCATTTACCTACCGTTTCCCATGCCACCGAAACACTTAGAGCAGAATCCCAATCTCAGGCTGTCGTTTAGTTTCAATCAAAGTGCCACCAAAAAATTCACACAAATTGACAACAGAAGCGACAACGACAACAACAACAACAACAACAACAACAAAGACAACGACGATGACGATGGCGATGAGAATGGCGATGAGGACGACGTCGCCCGTCAATAAAAACCGCTTAGATGTTCTTTCTATAGAACTAGCACCCACTCTGCCCGCCTCCCCTCTGACTGCTTGACATTTTACCACCCACTGCCACTCCCATATTATCCTGGCTCAGTTCAGTCGTAATTGAAACTCATTAGCGTGCATTTTAGTGGCCATTTTGTGCCTTCTAAAAGCCTTTGGCCAACCCTTTGGGTCCCATTTTATTGTAAATTGTTTCTGCTCCTGTTCCTGTTCCTGTCTCTGATTCTGTTCCCAGCCATTTGAGTTTTCTGTGGGTGGTTCCTCATTGTCCGACGTTTGCGTGTCTGTGCTTCTGAATGTGCGTGTATATCCTGTGTGTATGTGTGTATGTGTGTATGTGTGTACGTGTGTGTGTGGGTCTGTGGGGTTTATGTGATAAGTGTGTCATACTTATGAGTGTTATGGGTTTTTTTTTAAGTTCTTTGGGGGTTTCCAAACTATTATTAACGAGAAAATCAGGGAAAAGGGGGGAATGTGTAAAAGTGAATGGAATTTTGGATCACGAGTGGAATGTGAATACATAATATATATATAAATACATATGTATATATAATATGTGAAAACTTATTGAAGTCTTTGCACACTTACTTAGGGTAGTAGCATATCCTTTATCCTTATTTAAAAAGCTTGTCAAGCGCATTCTGACTTCCTCCCTCCACAATTTTGCTTAGTTTTAAATTGAAAACTAAAACAACTTAACGCCTTGTCAGACTTAAATAGACTTTTCGGAAACTATAATTGAAGTAATCCCCGACGCCTGTAATTATGCCACATGCGGCGATGAAAGCCACACACGAGAAACCCTTTTCCTTCAACTTGGAGCTGCCACTTGAAACAAATTCAATTACGGACACATCGGCCAATCTTTGAATGGGCGCGGCCTAAGAAAGCGGCGAAAATGTCAAGAAAACTTGATGAAAATTTGCATATAGTTTCTGACACTTCAAAGTGAGAAACTTTTTAATGAATAACTATTAATTAGCATGGAACCACTTTTGATTAACCAAAAGGCCAGGAGAGTCCCAAGAACTCCATTAGAATGTCCTCTGTGATGGATGCGTCCCGGGCCACTGGGGATACTGGGGTACTGGGGGGTCATCCGTTCAAATTGTAATTATTTTCAAATGGTCTATTGTTCCCCCCCTCCCCAAAGTCGGGCAAGTTCTGATAGAAGGACTTTAAATTTAATTTTGATATTGCTTCGAAAAGTGTTTTTGTTTTTGAATGGATTTCAAAATTGCAACGATTGAAGTAACGGTAAATATGCATTTGCGGCATGTTGGGCGCTAATCAAATTAAACATTTCATATTCGGCAAAGACAAACAGAGGGACGCAGCAAGTCAAAGCGGATGCTGGCGAGGATTGGCACTGATATGCAGATGGACCTGGGTGAGGCGGAAGTGCGTCATTGGCGATGCAACTTCCGTCTGGCCGCGGGCATTAATTACACTTAAATGTTGACCACATGCCAGCATTTGACAGCTGCCAGCCGTTGCACAGACAGTTGCAAGGAGCAAGTCAATAATTTTTGCAGAATGCAACGATGCCCCGCGGGCAGCCACCACCGTCATGGCGTAGCATTGCCGCCGTCCGAGAGACTTAAGGGTCACTGGCAGGAGGTGGTAAACGGAAAGTGGGGAGATGGGATCGGTGAGTGGTGAGTGGTAATGGTGAGTGGTGATGGTGAGTGGTGAATGGTGAGTGGCGAGTGGCGAGTGGTGAGTGGCAAGTGGAAACTGAAATTCCACTTGGATATTTCCCCTGAGCCAGTTGCATTTTTTGACAAATTCTCTTGACACGCATGCAGTGACAACAAGGCGGCGGCACTTGCCGCAGGGCAGGCAGGGAGTCTATATGATTAAATCATTAAATTCATACGCTCGACGTGCTGCACTTTTTATTATGGAAATCCTTGGCTTTGTTTAATTTGCCGGCTTGACCGTTGCGGCCTGATCCCGGCCAGAGATTGTCGCTGCATCCAGATAATTTGGTTTCCGTTTTCATTAAAATGCACAAACGACGTCGACATTGTCATCGTTGTCAACGCTCTTGCATCAACGAATCCACTGAATCCATTGAACTTCTATACCTCTCCACCCCCTCTTCCCTCTCTCATCTTCCCTTTCCCAGCCACTCGCAACACCTTGGATTTGGTTTGGGTAAATGCTTTTGGGGCACTTTTTAATTAAATGACATGCAGCAGGCGGCGTCCAGATTTTAATGTCACCACTCAGTGGGTGTTGCAATGTGGGCGGCCGGCACGTGCATTATGACAAATATTTTAGACACACAGATGCACTTCAAAACGGCCAAGAAGTCTATGGGGACATGAGGGAAATCAAATATTTTTCAACGCGTTCATCTGTACATACACACACATGCATACACATTTGTCCATACTCACATACATACACATACATATGCATTTATATAAATAATCTAAATAATATTTTTAATGTGCCTGGTATGAAAATGAGGGGAAAGTGGAAAAGCCCGTTGAGTGCTCAAAGAAGAAAATTTAAGCTTAATCGAAGGAGGCGTCAAGTTTAATTAATATATAGATTATTGTCATGAAAAGATTCGATACTTAAAATAATAATTAACTGAATTAAAAATAATCTATTTGTTGTATATTTCTTGCAGAGATGTTCCCTTGATTCGTAGCAGTCTCTATACATTTGAAATACACTCTGAAAGGATAACAGTTAAAATAATGACTCTAATCCGATTAAGTTGTCAAGTAGATAACAGAAAGCAGATTAAATATCGAATAATAATAAGACAAGCAAAAAAAAGAAAATACTGAATTAGACTTTGAAGTGTTTAGCTTTCCTTTCAATTATATCCAAATCCTTAAGGTTTTTCCCCTTCATACAGTTCGTTTAAAGCACAAATTTAAAACTTTGGGGGGCAACTCTCTTTTTAGGTAGAAAGTAGGAGTCCATCGGGACAGTTAGAGCCATCGACTATTTATAAATAGCAACTTAAATAATTTAGCTTTCGACTTTAAGTTTCCCCTTCCTCCGCCCATGCACTTCCTGCCACTCTGCTGGATCAAATTAGTTTTACCAGACGCAGGGTTAAACATGCGCTGGGAGCCACAATACAAATTTCTCTTTTTCATTTTGGGATTTTCGCTTAAAAGCTTTTGCGAGGAAGCGACGCGTCGCTTGTTTGGATACGGCTGACTTCCTGCCTGATTTCCAGATCCTACCAGTTACCAACCCAACACCCATCACCCCCGACTGTGCTTTTCACTCTTCCGAAACCTACTAAATAACCTTGTTAGCGTTTTTAACTAAAGGTGTAAATATTGATATTTACTCATGCTCACCAGGTAGTCAGGTAACCAGGCAGCCAGTCAGGCAGGCAGCCAGCCAGTCAGGCAGCCAGCCAGCCAGCCAGCAACCAGGCAACCAGGCAACGTGCAACCTGCACACCTGAAACCCACTTTAGTGCTGGGGGCCGTGCAACGGAAATGCATTTCCAAAACTCAAATAAACTAAATGGAAATATGAGCTGCGTATTATATGAATACAGGGCTGGTCGCTTAATAGAGTTCCTATAATAGGTAGATAGGTACTACCCACTGATCAGAATATTCGGAGCGTTACTTTAAAATCGCATTCACAACACAGATAAATGCAAATGCCAGATAAAAAGTCAGATAACTCTTCGTAGCCTTGATTCAAGGCAACTTTCCCCCAAATAAAGTCCTTGGTATTATTCATTGTTAATCCCAACTTTGTTTTAAAATGATTTCAGTAAAATTATATAAATAGATTTTTCAGTTAAGGAACACAATAATTAGATATTTATAGTAAATATTTACATAATTTATTAATATTATTTTTGGTGCTGATGAAATATAAAATTTATAAGTTCAAATCTATTGAGTTTTTAACAAGCAAAGAGTCAAATATAAAAAAATAAAAATATATTTACAAAACTTTAAATTAAAAATTTTAATTAATTTTAATTATAGAGCTCGAAAATTAAATTATAAATCTAATATAATGTGTATTTAAATAATTTATATTAATTATGATTATTAATAATTAATATAAAGACTTAAAAAAAATAGATGACTGTTTGTTAAATATGCTTACTGCTGGAAGGGTTTAGATACTCCTGCTTATTCTTATGTATCTTAATCGATGACTAACGTTCCATTACATATTTAATTATACGAACTGCTTTAGTTTTCCCGGCTATCGAAATTTTTTCCTATCGTCAACTAATATATCATTGAAATACTGTCTATCGAGCGGCCTCTTGTATGAGGCCTATACAGAAGTCATGGCGTGCCATGATTCGAAGTGTAATTCAAAAGACGCTTTTCCATTGCATCAATCCTTCTTATACTAATCGAAATTGGAACCTGTCGCACATCCTTTGAAAAGCAGATCGAATACACAATTAATAAACGCCACTCGCTTCGTATCTCATCGAGCAGCTCTCGTGTGTTGAAATCCTGGACGGAGGAGAGCACTCTAAGCCGCATCAATAACGCCCACTTGACGCTGTAAATTAAATAACCATCGGGAGAATCAATCGAGATGCCATGTGGTTGTGGGCTGGGTGCCACTTTGGTCCACTTGAGCCAACAAATTGAGTTAACTCTGGCCTAAAATCAAACAGGCACTGACATTGTAAGGGAATTGTGATTTAGGATCTCCCGGCTGCCAGCTAGTATCCCGATCTCTGGCACTTTGGTGCAAAAAATGTTAATTTTAATTAAGGCTGCTATCGACACCCAACATTCCACATAGTCAACCCAATGGACGGTGGGGTAATATGACTTGAGTGAGGGTTAGGAGACGACGGGCAGCAGGCAGCAGGAGACAGGCGGCAAGCGGCAGGACGCTACATTTACTGGGAGCACTCCAAAATGCAACGCAGCGCAACTGATGCACTTTGTGCATTGAATGTCAGAGGATTGTGGCAAGGTGGCTGGAGGTGGCAGGATGGCAGGCTGGCAAGCTGGCAAGTGGAGAAGGCATGCGATATGGCATGGATGTTGTCTGCTTTTGGCAAATCAACGAGCCGTGCGAGGCCAACTCCTCTGTACATTGTGCATTGTGTGGTCGTGTCATACGCATACCATGGACATGTGTAAAAATTAACACAACATTGTTAGGTACGATGAGTCCTTTTAGCTGTTGGCTGCTGGCTGCTCTCTGCTAACTGGAGGCTGGAGGTTGGAAGCTGGAGGTGGGAGGCTGGAGGATGGAGGCTGGATTCTGGTGCCTGCCAGATTGGGTTGCTGGCTGCAGGTATTAGTTTAAAAATCATTGACCATGCAATAATTTGTTGCATTCCCCATGGCCGGCTACACATTTTATACCTTGCACTGGCTACTCAAAAATTTAAATTACTGCCCACCGTCCGCGAATTGCATTAGCGTTAATTTTTAAAATTCACTTCGTAAATATTTTAGACGTCGTACACAATTTTAACGCTCTTTCCCCCCGTTCCCACCATCCCCACCATCCCCTCATAGCACATCACACATCACACATCTCACAGCCCACATCCCACATCCCACATGCCACATCCCACATTCCGCAATACCCAAGCCTCCCCTGCGAGGTTATTGAAAAGCAATTAAAAAAGCCAAGCGCCAGTACGTTCCACATTATTGAATAATATTGCACACACGACGGTGTGCCACACCTCCTTTGGCCGTGCCACCAGCTCAGCCTCTGCCTCTGCTTGCCTCATAAATATAAATGGCTGGCAACACTTCGAAGGGATACGATGGAGGAGCGAATAACGAGCTGAAACTGTTTAAAGAACGATGCATGCGGTGAGTAGAGGTCCTTTTTATGCTATTAGTTGACCGCCGGTGGAATGTCTGATGGATTAAGCACTTTATTACTATTTTTATTTAGCACTTTATTACTATTACTATTATTATTATTATTATTACTATTATTATTATTTATTTTTGATGAAAGCTACCAGTGAATAAATTTAAAAAACTTCAACTTTATCCTGAGTTTAGTTGCAATCTATCGATACTAATTCTTGTTGAAGCTCTTATGCTCACCATACACTATACCCTAACTTATATTGTCCATTTATTTATATTTGATTTAAATTTGATATTTTTATTATTTAGGACAGACCCCCTTTTTATATATTTGATCCATAATAACTTAAATTAATGACTCTTTGCATCTACAGAAACTGAGTTTATGCATTTCACTCATAAAGCGCCTCATGATCAGAGCCTCCAATAATATCCTTTTACTTATATAAATTTCTTTATAAAATCAATTTTAAATTTCTTGTGAATTTTTTGTATACTAAATTTAATATATAAGTAAAATATAATATAAATAATATAATAATTGACACATTAAGTGAAATTAGAGTTTAAAGGATGTTCCTCCGGAGCAGCCCTTAGTTGTACTCAGCGAGGACTCAAAACATGAATTAATTTATCATTTGATTAACAAAATAAACAAAGGGATAAGCATCCTTTTAGAGAAGTCAGGATCTGCCTATAGTATTATTGACGTCTCCTGACAAATTTATTAACTAAATAACTGGGAGTTACGTATCGATAATGCACACACACGCACACGCACACAGATACGTTAATAAATATGACATTTAATTTGAAGCAAAATTTTAATGCACCTTCGACATATGTATCTATTATTCGCATCATCTATCCGACGATTTCTTCCATAATCAGCTTATAGCCGTAGTTCCCCCGCCGCACAAGCCCCGTGCCCCGTGCCCCGTAGCTCGCTAATTGCGGCTATCGGATTACCACGCCGACGGCTGTTTTCAATAGCAACAGCGAAAAGTGCAAAAATTAAATTTTATAATTGGCTTTCGATATCAAAAAACAAAATAAAAAAAAAAGAACAACAAAACAGTAACAACAGCAAAATATGAAATAAAAAAAAGATGCGACCCTCGTCGTATACGAAAGTATTTAGCATAAAAATAAAACAAACAAAATGCAAGTAAAAATATTAAATTTCAGGCAATTAAAAAACGCGAATGCTGAAAAGTGCACGAATGGGCGTGGAAGGGTTGCCATCGAGAAGGGAAGCAACAAAAAAAAAAATAAAATAAATAAAAGAGGACAGCAAGGCTCTCATATTGAATTACCTTGAGCCGTGTTTTTACGAGGCTAAAACAAACAAAATATAAATTGCAGATTTCAAGCGGTAGCCAAAATCAAAGCCATTTCGATGGGCTCTGCAAACAGTCGTAAAGGACATAAAAATTGTCTTAAGCGAAATGGGCTAAAAGGCAAGACAGAAGTCACTCGCAAGGAATTCACCCTCGTCCATCTAGTCCGCACCAACAACAGCCCCCAGCTCCCAGCTCCCAGCTCCCAGCCCCCAGCCCACAAAGCAACCCCCTCCTCCCCCGCTGCCCAATAATAGTCAGGCAACTTTTTTGTAAACTGTGAACAGAACGATAAAAATTTTGCTCTCGACACCTGTGACCACAATTAAGCCGCGTTAAGCGTTGCCAGCATTTTAAATGGGCAACCTGCGAGGAGACATCGTCCTGGCGCCTGTCGTGCCGTCGACTTGTCGACTCGTCGAGCTGGTAAAAGTTTTAACTGTTAAATTGAGTTAAGTCCGCGAGGCCAAAAACTTTTACCACCAACATTTTTTATGCACATTCATAGGTTTATACCTGTGTATGAGTATACACACACACACACACACACACACACACATACACACATATACATGATACATTTGCATACATACAAACATGTATGGATGTATGGGATACAAATTTGAAGCTTTTTTTTCTTGTTTTGCACTCGTAATTAAATGCCGCCCAGCGGTCGCTCTGCAAGTTGATAATTTAATTGAAGTTGTTAACAATTTTTTGCAGCGCACTGTTCAAAAATGTGGAGACGAGCACTGAGCGCCCTCGAGGAGCCTTATTAAAATTTGTTCAAATATAATTAAGCCCATGCTAGATTTAATTGCATGGCTGACAGGAAAAGGGTTTTCCCCAAAGCTCCAATTGCTGAGACTTAATTGCGTTAAGTCTGTCTTAATTTAGAAGACTGAAATAAAAATGCAGAGCACAATCATTGCGATTTGGAGCAGCTGTGCAAATAACGAACGATAAGGGTCCACCTTTCGCGAGTAAGGACGACACTGAAGGATCCTCTTCATTATCATATCTCTTTAAGACGCATTCAACTTAAATTGAAAAGGCTGAAGGGCTTAGCATTCAATATTAAGGAATCAAAGTTATTCACTGGACGTTGCAAGCTGAAATCAAAGAAAAAAAAAACAAGCCCATTTGTATATGTCTGCAGGACTTCTATAAAAATAGAATGGGATAATATTAATCTTAACATTAATTTTTTTAAATTAAATTAAGGCACGAGCAAATTTTACTTTAAAAAAGGAGCTAATTAATAATGAATGTATAATTACTGCCACTACTGCTTAGCCAATATCCTTCCCATCAGGACCTCCTTACTCTTTACCGTCAATAAGAGACGATCAGTTTATTAAAATAGCAATTAATAATCAAACAATCACAAATTTTAAAGCTTAGCCAAAAACAAACGAAACTAAAGGGATTTTTCTTGAAGAAGAACTAGAACTAAAAAATATTCTTAAATTTAAGTTTGCTTATTCCAATTTAGATATTCTCATTCTGTCCTTTATTTAATTAATTAATAATCTAAATAGTATAGTCAATTAAAGTCACAATTGAAAAGTTTGACTATTGAATTTCGCTTGACGCGAAACGCAATAATTAATTTTACACTGAGTTATATGGAAATAATGGTTTCGCTTAACGAACAAGGCTCCGGAATGGATTGTGTTCGTTAAGCAAGGGTCCACTGTATAGATATTTGTATATGTGGGCGTGTGTGTGTCTATCTATAGTTCCATCGATCAATTAATTTATCAACTGAATTAGATCTGTACCTTTAATTTTGCAAAAAACAATTGATTATATTTTACATTTATTTTAGATATCCTTTTTTTTATTTAAAACTCTTTCTTTTATAGCGTACCTTTTTGTCCAATATTTTACCTCTGACATGCCAATGCCTTTGAGAGAGAGAGAGAGAGAGAGTGAGTGAGTGAGTGAGAGATTTGTATGAAAAAAGGCATTACCAGCTGCAAGATATCGAGAGATGTGGCATTGCCAGCTTTGATGTGCCAGCAATTGTCAGATGGAAGACAACTCAAATAACAGTCAAAACACATCCAATTCAATATCAGAAATCAAATCTAACAAAACTTCCTCGAAGCTCTAAATATTCCTATATTAACTGAAGGGCTTGTCTGTGTGCCTCCCGATACTTCGATTCGCTCCTTTTGCCAATTTGCAAGCAATTTGTCGTAATATTAGACTCAATCAGGAGTCAAATACTAATAATGCCAGCAGTCAAAGGCGCAGGATATTGAAGGGCAAGCAAAAAATAAAATAAATGTATATAGTAGCAATACGTGAACACACGCAGGCACACACACGCACACGCACACGCAGACACTCAAATGCCTCGCAGGGGTGACGCCACCCGCACCACCACTAAGAAAGGCATTGCAATTATTTGTGGAATGCAATGCGATCCTACGTAAAATCTGTGCACTACAAACACACAGATATATAAATATATATATTTATGTGTGTATGTGTGCATGCATATGTATTTTGAGATGTATAGAAAAATGCGAGCGACCAAAGAGGAAAAGATTTGAACAAATCGAAAATTGAAACAAAATGAACAAATAAGGCAAACAATTTGCATGCGCTATATTTATGGACCATATCCTTGGCGATGTGGCAAGGGCCACGAAATTATTGGCAATTTCGGGTAGTTCTCCCGGGGATGTTGGACGCCTGAGCGGGGGAAGGAGCAGGGCGTATATTGCCGTGCGGTATGCGGGCAAAGGGCAGAGGGCAGATGGGATAGTGGGATGGGCGGAGGGGGGAGGGAGGCTGGCAAACTCGGTGTTTGTGCCAATTTATGTTTATTGCGGCAAGAATTTTTCGTTGTCATAAGAGAGGCGATTGGACAAATCAAAGGAAGGAAATGCAATTTTCGGAGTCAATACGACCCGTAGATACGCTTCAGAGCCACTGAATACAGATGTTTTGTGCGCGTGTAGGGTGTTTGGTAGTGCCTGAAGTGACATATATTTGATTCGGTTGATATGCAAATTTCAGGCTCTCACCTCCCGTCGAGTCTATGCAAATTTGCGAAACAATAAAAAGTTGTTTCACTTGTCCGCTCGGCTTGGCAATATTTTCGAAAAAAAAAAAAAAATAAAAAAATCTTATTTATGGCAACTAATTTGTTGATGGGGGCGTGGCCAGTGGTCCACAAATCAATTCCACTACATTGAAATCGGAATCAATTGAAATGCGACACAGGAGCAGCACTGGCAACCGGAGGCCATGGGGAAGGACACCCATACACTCGGCCAATTAAATGTGGAGTCGAGCGGAAAGGGGACACATGGAAAATAAGAAAGAGTGGGAGAGAGAAAAAGAGGGACAGAGAGAGAGAGAGAGAGAGAGAGAGAGAGTAAGAGACAGAGAGAGGTGAGAAGAAGTACAAGTTTATCTATCTGAGTCCTGGCAGCAGACATGTCCTCACATCAACTTGAACCGTCCCGAGTTCGAGTTCACGTTCGAGCTCGAGTGTCGCTGGATAAGCAACTCAATTAAAATGAGCTCAGGTGTAAATTTTATTGAAAATGCTTAATTGCCGAGTGGGAGCGTCTGGCAAGCATCCTGCTCATCATTATGCGCCATTATCCTGCCAGCGATTTTTACTTGTAATTATTTGTTTTTGTGTGTCTGCGCATGAGACGAGAGAGCTGAGTGCTTTGTTGCGCAATGTCCTTTGTCCTGTGACCTTTCTCCTCCGCACCTTCCGCACTCCCATATTTAGCGTTCAAAAAGTTGGGCATGTGTTTGGCACAAGGATTTATATTTGCTTAAGCTGCGACTGACATTGTCATGATGATGCTGAATTTATGTAAGCATCCTGAATACACAGTTGGCTCATGGTCTTTCTTTCGCTTATACATGAGCGAGGGCCGTTCAATCGGAAGTGATCTTTTCCTGTGTCTCTCCTTGTTGTCAGGATTAGAAAGTGATTAAGTTTTATATAATATATTTAAATCAAGAGATTTTGAACGCGGCATTTAGTCTCAGGCTTTTTTTGGCCCAATCTTAGATCCGAAAGGTACAAGACTTTATCTCTAAGATGCTTCAAGTAGTCCTAAGCATTCTTCTTCTTCAGTAGACAATATTTCCTGAAGTTTAATAATCAAATTAAAGTGACTAGTGATTAAAATGTTGATTAAAATATAAGCACATATTATTTCTTCTGGATGCTTTCTGTATGTTTTGTAATATTTTTGGGTTGGCCTTCGCAATTTGTTTTTTGTGTGCATTTAAATTTGGTCCTGTTGCGGTGTCCTGCGGCGCTCGGTACATATTGAAAATTACGCAATTAACTTAATTGGCAATAGTTTTGTTGGCATTACTGTTGTTGTGGCAACAAACTTGTTCACACTCTGTGGCCAGAGATAAGGCAGGACGGGACCGTGTCGGTCAGGGCAGAGCAGGCAGAGCAGGGCAGGGTGGTGCCATGAGGAGGCACGAAGGGATGGCCACAGAAGTGTGTGGAGAGGACGAGAAAAACGAACAACCCTAGTGCAATCTCTTTAATTTAAGCAATTAATAAACTCTATGTCAGGCATTATCTAACTAAGTCACGTGACTGAACGAACCCAAAAAGATTTCCATGATGAGTTTATGACTGACATTGATGGCATTACATGCTCCGCGCCCAAGTCCCAACACTTCAAAACAGCAGCCGTTGCCAAGTGGGTGAATCTTTTCTATGGTTCTTAGTACCGTGTTCTGGGGCTTCAAGCTCAGAGGTCGTGGTAAGGGAACGGGTCTCGGAGTCTCGAGGTGCGGGGTGCGGGGTGCGGGTCTCGGGTCTCAGGGTGTTGGTTGCCAGCTATTTGGACCATAAATGTGTTGTGGTTGTTGCGCTTTTCACGCCCGCGTCTAGGCGTTGTATAAAAAATAAACGAGCATTAACCCCTTTCTAGTCCGATCCGCACTTAAAAGGATTATACGAAAGTCGTGTGTCTGCTGTTGATTAAACTGCAGCCATTGAAAAGTGTCAGAGAATTTTTATAATTTATGCAAGTCGCTCGAAATTCGATGCGCCTGCATGTCAAAAATTGCTTTAAACATTTTGACAGGACCGCATCAAATCGTCGACGTTGGCCAGGAAGTTCAACATTCACTCATCGCATCATACAGGCAAAGGAGTCGAAGAGCCTTTGACTTACTAGTACTCACTGTCAGCTATTCTCTTTTCAAACCTATCGAACTGAATTCATTTGGTTATTTACTATCCCACGCATTGGACCAAACGTTCCCTGTTGCCACCACCCTCCGTGCCATAAGTAAACCCCTGCCCCACCCCCACCCTCAATGGGAGAGCTCACATTACCAAAAGTGTCACAGCAAACCGAAATCAAAATAGAAATCAACTGGACAGCAACTGATAGTAACGCCTTCCAAAAGCAAACATTGGAGACGAAGTAGACAATTAATAACAAATTAACATGATGGTCACACGACGCAGAGCAAAGGACTCTAACCCAAATCCCAGCCCGAACCTCAACCCCCCCAGAACAATTAAAATCAAAAAGGACAAGCCGCAACATAATAAATGTATTTGTACAAAAATTAAGCGAAAAATGCTTCGCATTGTGTCAAGTTGGCCTCAAATATTTACACTCTGAATTCTAAAGTGTGTTCTTCAAAGGGAACTCCCGAATCCAAACAACTAGCCAACCAACCAACCGACCAACCGACCGGACAACCAACCAAACAATCGAGCAACCAAACAGTCAAGCAACGAAGCAAAACTAACAACAACAAATAAGCAAGGACTCAAAGAAAATTTTGGGTAAGTTTATATGGAAAGTGAAAACAAAAGAGAGTCCAGTGCCATGCAGAGAACCTGGAGAAGCAGTCACGTGCTTCAATGCACGTGTCCCTTTTAATGACCAACGAATTGTTGTGCTCTCCAAAGAAAAGAGCTTGGCACGACAGAAGAACCCATGACCTCATACCCATTACCCTCTCGCCCCCCTCCCAGCGTGCACCTCACGGGGTAGCGCCAACACGGAAAAGAAAGGAGGAAAACTCGAAATGAAAATAAAAATCAAAAAGTAACGCGGCCTTCTATTGTGCGCCGCGTATATTGAAATCCAATTCAATGAAATTGTTGCCACGCTCGAGTTCCATTAGACAAAACCAATCACAACAACATGAAAGGTGGACGCGTGGGCGTGGGACGGGTGACGGGTGATCCCGTAGGTCGGCTGAATGGCTTGAATGAAAGGGTGGTTGGTGGTTGTTGGTAGGGAGTTGGTCGGTGGAGGGGGGACGGCATACCTTTCAATTGCTGGTCAGTTGAAAATATTTCGACAATTTGCATGACCGCCGTCCCGCACAAAGGACAATTGCAGCCACCAATTGAACTCTTCCTTTATTTTAGCCTCCTTTTTGAAAGCCCCCATTTTATTTGAGGTCTGTGCCGGCGTGAGGCCAACTACAAATAGCAGGGAACATCAATCCAAAAGAAAGGCGTTCCATTGATTTACTATCACCATCATCATCATCATCATCATCATCATCATCATCATCATCATTGTCATTCACATCATCATAGAAATCATGTCTATTGAAAGCAAATGAATTGCATGCATTTCATGGCCAATTCAACCAATCAATCAAAGCGAAATTAATATTTATATTTTTGACATTGAATATATACATAGGGCGGATTTAAAATCGTGATCCTGATTTCTGTGAGCTTTCCAACATCTAACGGTAAGTCATCACTGTCCATACCAGAAGATGTTCATACCGCAGTTTCTGACTTCCAACAATCCCATGTTTGGGCCTTCAAATGCAGGGCTTAATAATTCATTATTAAGTTAATTGATATTTGATGTTCTGCAATTATTCATTATTGGCCGCAATTGCAACTACAGCTAAACTAAAAATGGCATTTTGACATCAGTTCATCATGCGAAAATCAAACTATCACATGCAGACTCCATTGAAGCGCCATCAATACTGCCCCCCAACCTAAGAGGAAAAATGACTCTGTTAATGCTCTGTAAATGTTAAGAAAATAAAAATGCACTGCGAGTATTAAGAGGAAGGCTGCCAACAAAACTGGGCTAACAATTTGTGTATCCCTACAGGACTTTAAACCTTAATGCTTCGCTTCGTTGCTCTCAGCAATATTTGGGTATCTTTAAATTGAGTATGGAGCTTGGGCGTAGGGAACAAGTGTTGCACATCACCTCTGACATTAAAGTCTTCCTGTGATGTCCTGCTCGACTTGTTGGCTTTTCTCTTTATTATTGGAGACGCAATATGTTTCGATAAACTGGAAACTTCCACATTCACATTCACACTTTGATGCAGCAAGCGAGTCCATAAACAATTCATTTATTATCCGAACAGACTGTGGCTTAAGCCCAAGGAGCATTGTGATCTAATGCTTCATCTCCGTGCTTGATTTAGTGGCAGCGGCTGCAAATCATCGCCCAGCCAAAAAGGATAAAGGCCACGCATATGAAATATGAAATATGAATATGAATATGAATACTCCACTACTTATATAGGATATGTGAGTATCCACACACGCATCCGCACCCGCACACACACACACACACACACACACACACACACACACACACATCTGCATACATGCACGTATGTGGCGTGCCAGACATCGTGTAGGCATGTGCGATAAATTTTTGAGTGTTTGGGTGCTTTCCGTACCGCTTCCCATTAGCATTGGGTACATGGGGTATGACCTAATAGAGGGTACAGATGGGCCCTAAATTAGGTGGCTAATTATCGAGTTGTATTGATTTTTATTCTAAACTAACAATGATACCGCTGGAAGTTTACATTTATAATAAATGATTGAAGGATCCCAATGTTTGTTATTAATGCACGATGAGTAGCTCCCAATGGAATCGAGACCGAGGCATGTTGCATATATAGTGGGACAATATGAAGACCTTTCAATATAATGAAACGAATAGTTTAAAATGATGCATTACAGGATGCATGAACAGCTCTATAGAAAGTATAGGGTATGCGAGGGTCGTTTATTTGCGCCTTGACAATTTTTACTTGTGTTTCTATATATATAAGTACTTGGGGAAGGTGTGGCTGTCGCTTTGGCAATTGCTCATAATTGGTAGTCAAATATGTACGCCCTCTGCCGATTTGTCAGTGGTTAATACTCTTCTCGTAGTCATTGAACACATGTGCGTAGGGGTGCAGGGTGCGGAGTCCCGTGTATTGGGCGTAGGACGCAGGACGCAGTGCGGTGGGTCTTGGGTGTTGGGTGTTGGGTGCTAAGGTTGATTTGATATATTGGATGGATTTGGCATAGACAATTTTATGAGCACTGAATTTATTTGATGTTTGGCATCAGGTTAGTCCTTTTATATATTTTGCTCAGTCCTTTTTCGATAATAAATTTCTATCATTCAATGCAGAAATCTTTTTGAATTTATGTGAAATATTAAAAAACGCTTTGCAAAAACTTCGAAATTGGCGCGGTTAAACGAGCAGAAATAAATGAGAAAATGCTTTTTACAATTTCCAATAAAAATAAAGAAATTAAACTTAAACATTTTTCAATCATAAAAAAGAAGTATCAAGCGCTTCTCAATGATATATGCACTTGTACAATGTGGCCAACCCTCAGATTGTCAAAATATAGGCAAGAATTTAAAAACAAAATTGCAAATAAAATGACGATAAAAAAATAATTTTAATGGCGCCTTTTTACTTTGAACGGGCCTGAAAGAAATAAGAAAATATAAATTATTTCTCAGCACCGATGGCGAGATGCTCTATAAGGATGTGTGGCTATAATGTGTCCATTATTGGATTGTCAGATTGCTACACAAATTGTCACAGATAATGAAGGTTTTCCTCGGGGTTCTCAAAGGATTCCTTTGATCATATAGGGACGAGAATATTTGAAGCCTAGATCTCGGACTCAAGCCTGACAACATATTCATGATATCCTTTTAATGCTGCTTGTGAGGGTATACACTCACTTATATTGGTAATGGCTCATAAGATAAACGGCAAGAAGCAAGCCCTGGCATGCATATAAAAAGTGTTTCCGTGTTATATAATTTAAATTAAATGCAGATCCTGACTATAAAAACACAGCCGATGACGGGCAACAATCGAAAAAGTAGCTCTGCTCTGGCTATAAAACATTTAATCTGAAATTTTGAAGCTCTGTGCCGAAACGAGCCCCCAATCGGTGGTTTACATTTTACATGACAGCAAACAAACATACCTACAAATAAAGGAAACAAACAACAACATATAGAGATGAAGAAACAACAACAATATCAACAACAACGTAACTACAACAACCCCTAAAAAGCATTTAATCATTTAAGTAACAAGTTGAAAGTATTTTAAATTTGGTTTCAAAGGCACAAGCATCCCATAACACGACTAAGACCCTCACACTCTCACACTCTTACATCCACCCCCGCCCACCCCCTACCCACATAACATTGTTGGTACCCACTCAATGGGACCTTCAAGAAGTGGACAAGAATTCTGCCCATGGACAAGTGCCACTTTTGTCGCCTTTTATGCTTATTTGACCATTCAAATACCACACACACACACACACACACACACACACACACACATGCATACCCAAAATATTTGCACCCCTCCCCCTTAGTCGATTCTCCCACTTTCCCTTTGTGAAGTGCCCTCCATTCATGGAGCGTTGGGTCATCCATTCAAATTCGGCTGCCTTTTGTATTGGCCAGAGACTCCCTCGACAAGCTCAAGTTTTACACTCACTAATCGCGTACTTTCTTCAGAGTTGCTGTCCCTTTTTTATGGTCTGCTGTTCCCAAAGCTGGCCACATAAATTTCCGCTTGGGTCTGGACTTGGATGGATGGTGGATTCACATGTGATCGGCGAGAGTTTTCTCACCGTCTGTGGGCGGGTGGGGTGGGGGGTAAAACTGTTGCTGTTACCGGCAAATCAAAAGGATGTTATTGCTTGATCCTTAGGGCGATGGCTTTTGTATAATTTCCATTTAATAGCTAAACCAACACCTCACCCAAGATGTAGTTAGAAGTAGTAATAAAGGCCAAAGGAGAACCACACAAGCAGGACCCGCAAGGAGATGACGAAGATGAATATGCAAGTTTGGGGATGGCAAAGTAAGGACGATTTGCATAGAACCCAAGAAGCAGCTAAGAATAGCTAAGAGTGTCCTGTGCGAATATGTGTTTATGTATGTGTTCGTGTATATTCGTGTGTGTGTGTGTGTGTGTGTGTGTGTGTGTGTGTGTGTATGTGTGTATGTCCCGTAAGAAGCATGGAGCATGTAGCTTGACTTGCTGACAGGCAGCTCGTCCTGCGTCTATGCTTAGAATCCTTGACCTAACGAACCATAAATTATACGCTTTTGATGTTTTGTTGGCCAAGACCAAAAATGTTTATTTAGTTTAGTTTCGGTGCACCAAAAAGTGGCAGGACATGTAAATTACGAGCCTGGAAACGGACATTGTTAAGTTTATCGCTCAAATTCGATTATAATGAAACCCCAAAGACAACAAAAGGCGACTTGATGATGTATGCTGACTTCGATTGTCTGTCTGGGTCTTCACAGCAGCAGCACAAAACAACAGCAAGACAAAACCAGAAACAGGACCAGGAAACAAGAACAAACAAAAGCGAACATCACACGAAAACCTATGGGATTAAGGATATGATTGAACTGCCGCTAGGACAACTGGCTGCCAGAATTAATTGCGCCCGCTTCCACTCTAAGTTGTGAGTGAAGAAAAGGCAACAATTTGCATAAATTACTGGCCAACCCAAAAACATATCGTCTAGGCCATAAATTTAAGTCAGACGCTGGGCTTAAGTCGTCACTTTGTTCTAAAAGTAAACCAGAGAAAAATCACAAAAAGTGCCGAGGAGCGGCCCTGGGCCAACGGCTGATCACACAGCTGACCAAATGGGTCCAATGCAAGGGAACTATGCTCAGGGATACATTTAATACAAGCACATATAAACAAGTATGTATGTGTATATATATATATATATACATATATACATATATATAAATGTAACTTTATATCAAATTTTTATTTCTTTTTATTTACATACGCAAATACCTACACTCGCCCACTTCTGCGCTGGCCGAAGTCAGGGGCGGGGATACCAAATAACAAAAGGACGCATGGTTGGACAGCCGGCTTAAAAGTTTATTACTCAAACCCAAAAGTTTAGCATAGAGCATCATCAGCTTTCCAATTCGCATGAATTATGTGGTAAATGCTTCGTTATTAATTAGACTCATTTACCACTCGAGTCGAGATATTGTACTCCTTTTGGTTTTGTTGTTGTTGCTGCTGTTGTTGCTGTTGCTGTTGCTGTTTCTGTTGTTGTTGGTGTTGCCATGAAGACACCTTAATTAAATGTCTGTCTATGATTCTCTAGTTACTGGGTGGTTGGTTGGGTGGCTGCTTCTTTCGCTAGTGGACCCATTCGCAACCGCAAAGTCAAGCTTTTGGCCAACTCCGAAGGGGGTTGTTACTTGTTATTGTTGTTTTGGCATTGCATTTGCATATGAGTTTTTACCCCGATGCTGCTGCTGCTGCTGCTGCTGCTGGTGCTGTCTACACCGATCCCTGGAGATTTGTCATTTTAATTTCCATAAATCAATTTGTTAATTAGTGGGCTCATTTTTGGTTGCTGGGAGCACAATACCAGCGATTAGCGATGTGCCAAAATATTTCAATGGGTATGGGGCCAATAAGGACATGGGATGGTGAGATGGAACTGTACTACGTTCTCTCCCAATTGAAAGTGGCTTACTCGTACCTAATTTATTAATTGCCAATCGTCTTTAGTTTTTCAGCCTGAGAAGGCAGGGATTATTATTAAAATATCACAATAAAGCAGTCGCCGTACATAGTTTAAGGATTTTTCAGGACACAAGCTACACACACAAGGGACACAGTCAAAGTCGATCAGAGATAAGATGCGTTTCATTAGAAATACATCCAAGGATATTCTATGTGCTTGGTTCATGAAAGCAAAGCTAATAAAATGAACGCTGCTGCGTAAATAATCAAAGCTTTAATCCTTTTTATATCGTATCGAAGATTCGTTACTTCAATTTATTTTGATAACCATTCTAAAAAGTGCATAAACGTAAATAACTTAAAATATATATTTTTATATAAACTCGTACAATAGAGATTTAAGGGCTTTAAGTTGCTTTCAAGTTTGCTTTAAGCTTTTCGCCACTTGAGCCACTTTTATGAGTGCAGTCAGGCAAACGGAAGCCAAACCGAAACTCAAACCGAAACCCAAACCCAAACCAAAACCAAAAGCAAAACCTTAACCTGAACTCAATTCAAAGCCAAACTCAAACTCAAACCAAAATGGCAGCCATTTAATGTCACTTGGGCGAGCAGCCATCAGGCATATTACGAGGACGAAGCATTGCACCGTAGGATCCTGTTGTTGTCTGTCTAACTGTCTATCTGCTCGCCACCCATCCGTCAGTCCGTCGGTTCGTCTCTTCTTGAAAAATAACAACAATTTACACAACAAATGCAACCGTGTAGCAGCAACAGACACATGTGAAGTGTGCCGTTGACTTCGACTTGAGGCGCTCGAGAACCCTGTGAACCTTGCGACGCTCGAGGAGTGAACGTGGCAGCCGGCAAAGTGCATTCATTCAACATGGCAGCAACAATTGTTGCTAGCTGTAAATAAACATGGCTTTCACGTGTGCCACGCCCACACGTGTTGCCTTACCCACCGACAGCGCATTGTCGATGATACCTTGTGATACTCCAACAACGAAATGATAATAAGGTATATAATTTAATATCAATCTGACAGCCAGAAGGCAACAAAGTGCGTCGCGCGAGGACGAAGCTGCTTTTTATGCTACACTTTCTACTCGCAAACAGCAATAAACCAACAATGGGAGTATTCGCCTCTACGTTTAGAACAGACCTGATGCCGGATAACTTAAATTACTTAATAAATATTTCAATATTAAAAACAAATAAATATAAATTTGTTTCTCAATATTTTAAAATTAAAATGTATTTAATTAAATTCATGAGTTGGCCAATTAATATTTTCACATTTATTTTCCAAAGTCAAATATTTTCTACAGTATTGCAGAGTATTTCAACTTCAAATGGTGAACAGTCCCCTTCGTATTGCTTTGCCTTTGAAACCCGCTAACTCTTCCCACGTGCATTATGCACTTGCTCGTCTCTGACTTTTCCACATACTCATATCAAAAAATCTCTTCCCACTTACTCTTCCCACAAGTCTTTGGAAGTTTACCTTCCCACTTGCGGCGCCCTCGCGGTTCGCAATGGGAGCATGCATCATCGCGAAGATTCTTTGTTTATTAATAAATATATTAATGTTAATAACATTGAAAATAAATAAGTAAGGTTAGTTATTATGCATTCTACGGCTAGGGCACATTAAACAGAGACTTATAAATCCTGAAAGAGTATTTGATATTCGACTAATATAAATTGTTGACTTGACTGCACTTGGGTGCCACTTGCTCTTCCCACAAACCGTTCTCACTTTCTCTTCCCACTTTGAGCGCACTTCACTTTTATGCATTGTCTGTACAAGCGACGTTCTGTCGGGTACTCAAATGGTATTCTTTCTGTTTTCTGTTACCATTTTTCTTTTTTCTTTTTTTTTTTCTGTTTTCTGTTTTCTTATTTCATTTTTTTCCATTTTTTCTTTTTGTTAACTAAATAAATGCAGTTTGTTTGCCTGCACTTGTTGTTTGTGTTGAGCCAAGCAGAACATTTCCATTTGAATGTTCTTTTAAGCGAAAACAATTTCTTCTTTGTTTTGCTATGAGCGCTTCTGGATTCCTTTTTGCCAGCTATTTGCTATTTGCTATTTGCCGGCCACCTCTTTGGGCGGGCGCTCAGGTAAGTGATACTCAGATTCCATAGACAATGGAGGAACTGTTATAGGGTTCGACGAATTAGATCATGGATTTTGATTTTGAGGTTGGGCTCTGGCTCAGCGTATCTCATTATCAGGACCTATTCGGGGCGGCCAAATGATTCTTTTGTTAGCCCCTATACCCTGTACCCTGTACCCTATGCTAATCACCCCTTTCCCTACAACCAACCACTCGCAAGTCCTGGGGAATCATTGTACCTTTAGTGCTTTGCAGCCATTTCGCCGCTTTTTATTTTATATTTTTTATGCAGCAACTATAAAAAAGTTTTTACATTTTTTTACGGCAGTTATTTCTTTTGGCTAAGAAAATAAGTTTTCTCCAAACGATGGGGCAAGTGCATTATGAGCGGTCTTACGTCGCGAAGTTGATTATGTTGATTTGTGAAATTGATTTGGTGAGGGTCTCATGGGGCTTACCCAGGGCGAGGCGAAGCTCCACTCCTTCTGTAGGATACATGGTATGTAGTAAATGGGTAGTTTTATGCAACATGCGGTATGTGGTATACCGAACTTTATATTCGGTGTATCACATGTGTCTGATTGTTTTGTAGTCGTAAGTATCGTAAGTTATACATAATAACTGGATAGGGAAAAAGTTCCTGAGCGTGAATAACATCTGCAAGTTTAAAAAGTAACCTTAAATCTCAAAAACTTCCGATTCAAAGTAAAACCCATGGGTTCCCATTTAGAAACAGTCAAATATATACAGGTTTGTAATATTTCCAGCTACATTTTCGTGATTATTTCAATAAATTATTTAAAAATAACAATAAAAATGAAAACAAGAAAAAATCCAATTAATTTATACACATTTAAACTAATTAATAAAGAAAACACTACTAATATTTATCCAATTATAATAATATTAAGACTAAATAGTTTGATATAATTTGAAAAAAAATTAAAAATACAAAATCTAAAAATATTAAAAATAAATATTAAAATAAATATTAAAATAAATAAATAAATTATATTCAGGTAAAATTATTTTCTGGAATGTAGAGTTTCACGTCAAAATAACAGTTTTAGTATATCTGACTATGTAGAAATGCGTGAATAAATCTATTTATGCATTAAATATATATTGATTAAATAGATTGTTAACAGTTTGTAAAAAAAAAAAAACAGGACTTGCATAATTCGTTTAGTTATGCGTGAAGACAATGCCAAGAAAATTGGTCAAGGACACAAGCTCAGCGGAAACGCATTAGAAGCAAAGGCAATTTCAAGTAAATTCACAGCCAAGTTCGAAAATTCGAAAATGAAAACAACCGACTACCCCTCCGAGTCTTACGTGAGTAACAACATAATAACGTAACAAATAACGTAATGGCACGTAACATTCCACAAGTGTGAGCCGCTACGATGCGCTCTCTGGCTCTCTCTATCTCTTTCTCTCTTTTTCTTTCTCTTTCTTTCCTTTTCTCTCTCTATCTCTTTCTTTCTCTTTCTTTCTCTCTCCCTCTCTCTCTCTCTCTCTCTCTCTCTCTCTCTCTCTCTCTCTCTCACACGTAATCACAAACAGCACATGATGCAGTCGAGAGGTTACAAAGGAACTGACATTGCAACACAACAGGAAGCCAGGGGTTGGGAACCTTCGAGCGAGAAAGAGAACACACACACAGAAAGAGAGTCGCAGACCTTTAGGAAATGCAAGTGAGCATTGAGGGCGCTCGGTCGAGCTCTCGGACTATCTGTTGGTTGTGTTGGTTTTGTTGGTTCTGATGGTGTCTGCGACTGGGGGTGGGCGCCTGGCATTGGGTTAGGGATGTTGTGGTGGGTTTTTCTCTGTTTGGCTTGTTGCTGCCGCAGTCACTGCAGCCGACAGCGCTTCCCGGGTATAAATACGTTCGCTGTACTGCCGTGCGAATCAGTCGTGCCACAGACCGCCTCGAGTGCGTATCAGTCATTTAGACAGAGCCCAGTGAAAAAGTAAGCCCTACGCAAACCTTTTGGAAGTTGTCGTACCCTTTGCAATGGCTATTCCATTTTTTGAAAATGAGACCGCCGTGTCCGCGGCTTCCAGCTTAAATGCCAACCAAGTGACCGACGGCGATCAAGTAGATGGTATGGCCTCCGGAAATGCCGACGGTGTTGATCAGGTCGACTACGAGCAACCACCGGGAGCAACAAGTTCCAATCACCACCAGTCGGCGACTAACAATGAGCCACCGCCGACCACAGAGGAGCAGCTCCTTGCCTGGAAAATACTCGCACTCGCCATGTGCAAAGTTATCAAGCAGTTTTACATCAAACAAAACCAACAACAGCAATCGGGCAAGCCGTCAAAGCTATCGGCAACCCTGCACATTCAACCGCAGAAGCAGTAGGCGAAGCAGTGAAATATCAACAGTTAATGTACGTGTACGTGCAACATGCAACATGCTACTTGCAACATGCAACACGCAACATGCATCCAACATCCAGTGAACATCATTCAGAATGCAACAACATTTAAGATACACCTACAACAAATATTTATATAACTGCAGTTACAAGTGCAGCAACTACAACTTCAACTACAACTACAAATACAAAACAAATACAACTACAACTATAACTGAAACTGAAACTGAAACTCAAACAGCAGCAGCAACTAAAACTACAACAATTGAAAGCCCCCTTCGAGGCTGATGGCTCCTAAGCGCAACATGTGATTACATTTCGTTGGTGAAAACTAGCGCTCCCCTCGGCAGGTTGAGGGGAGAGAAAATGAGAGGAGAAGACGCAGAAATTAATGTGAACGATTTCCAAAGGAAAGTCCAGAGGCAGATGAGAAACGCAAATGGACAGACACTTACATACACTTAGCCAGACACACACACCCAAATACCCAAACACCCACACCCACACACAGCCACAAAAAAATATTCAGAATTTAAAGTAAATATTTTGTTTTGGAAAAGTTCATTTAATTTTTGTATTTGCCGTCGCTACTAAAATTCGTGGTGAAGTCTGACGATAAATTTTTCGATAAGCGCAATTGTGATAAATAATTTTGCTAAAAATATTTTAAGTGCATAGTTTACTTGCTTATTTTGGTAAAGTTATTTATTTGTATGGAGGAACACATGTAGCATCTATATATTTATACATAAACACATTTTTTTTTTTTTTTTTTCCTAATTCTAAAATTTTTTTTTTAAAACCAAAGGCGGTTAGTCTAGTGCAAGAAGATGCTAGTTTTCATACGATACGAACTTAATACTAAGAAACGATTTCTACAAGTCGATTTAATATTAATAATTAGCTTAAGTTTAAAAATCCAACAACTTTTACAAAACTCTCTTGGTGTCTATTTACAAATATGAAAACAAAGCAAAACAACAAATACTGAAAAAAAAAAAAAATAAAAATACAAAAAAAATTAATCATATTACGAAAGAATCAAATCGATTTATATTTTAGGTAGTTGGCTTCTTAACTTAGAGAAAAGTTATGAATATATATTTATATATAATAAATATACATATATTTTTTTAAAATTTATTTTGCTGCTAATCATAAGTCGATGTTCGTCCGTGTTTATGTGTCAATTATGTCTATTGTTTAGATTCATTTTTATCATTATAATTAATTATAAGAAATATTCCTTACAATTTTCCAACTGAACCAAAAATATTTTTCGTGTTCCGAGCATGAACATAGTACAAGAAATAAAATAGAAGCCATAGCAGAGCAAACAGCCAAATGGTTGAGAGTAACTCAAAGTATTTTAGAATTAAGCCTACAATATTATTTCTAATAAATATAATTATTTATATACATCCATATATGTGTTTAATTATATATATATATATATATACATATAAATATGTGTGTGTATATGCGAATATAAATTGATGTGTATTCAAATAAATATAATTGAAAAATAAAACAAAAATAACAAATTGTTTTTTATAATTAAATTATTTTTGAATTTAAAAAGATTATCATATTTTTTTATTTTTATTAAACGCAATAACTGTTTATCCCAAAAACAATGCCGGCTGACACGGCCTTCCAAGATTGATGTTTTTTAAAAAAGCATCTCTTTAACATTTATATATTTCTCTGTAGTGGGAATCATCCAAAAGCAGAAAAATTTGACTTGAATATGGACAAGAAAAAGTTATGTAATGACCCTCAAGATGATGTCGGCAGCAATGTCAATGGCTCCGACGATGAAATGCACTCGACTACCCCAATGGAAGTCGACAGTGAAGTGTCCCTAACAACCTGATTTGAATCCAAAGCTTTTAATACAGAACTCTCTGAAACTAGTGTGACAGAGGAGCAAGTTCTCGACTGGAAGCAGGTTGCACTCTCCATGTGCCAACTTTTCATGCGTGTTCATCTTAGCAGAGACAACCTACCTATATATGAGTTGTCCCTGATCTTAGTCAGGACAAGCACCAAAAGTGGTGTCTGACGTGCGTTCAATATCAGACAGCAAGCGATCAATGAGTCACAAAGGAGCACAGGATTTTCTGAATTATTTAATATTCAAGTTCTAAACAACCTCAACAACAACAACAACAACAACAGCAAGTGAACGGGATACAAATATAATGGCTTTTTTGAGGAAAGCAGACGCGATTGTTTCCGTTTCAAAAAGAGATATTAATTGGAGAGAAGTCAATCAAAATAATATTTTTTGATGAATAAATCTCCATATTATTTTAACGTCCTTTAAGCTGTAAATTCATCCATTTTAAAAATCTACTTTCAATAGTGCTTATATCTTCAATATCTTTAGAGTAGGAACAATTGGAAAATCAAAGCCAATTAAGAGCACTTGAACTTATTTCGAGATATCAATTATAATTTTATTAAATCTAAACGCCATATACAATGACAATTAACTGAGACGCCACTTGAGAGAAGAATAAACATTAAATTAAATTGAGATGTCGTCGTACTCAGGTCCTGAGCCGTACAACCTTCGGAAAACCCAACAACAATAAGTTGACCCATGCGTCGGTCTGAGGATTACCGCGCATCCTTATTTGCCGTCGGAAACAACAAATTCTGAATCTGATGTCTCTTTCGCGGCTTAGTAACTATAACTTAAATTTAGTCTAAGAGAAGAGCAGGAAGTAGGGGAAAACTAGATTGATAACAAAAAAAAAACTAGAGTTTGAAGAGTTCTATAAATATACAACTTGTCTGTATCTACACAACAAGGACTCAACCATAAAAGAAAAATCTCAAAAACTGGGAAAGGTAAGTAAATAAAAGCAAATAAAAAACTCAAATAAAATAAAATGTAATTAAAATTTTTGAATAATAATAAATTAATTAAATAAATATAAATATTGTTTTCTTCGAATTATAATAGCAAGCTTAAGATTAACTAAAGTTTAAAAATGTGTTTGTTTTTTTTTTAACGTTAATTGTAATAATATAATTATTAGATATAATATATTAAGATTTAAAATTTTGTATTATCATAAATAAAAAATAAATACAGTTAAATATAATTGGAAGAAATCAACGACAAAACATTTATGGGGTTTCCTGTTATTTTCCTGCTCCTTTTGGATTTGTAATAAAATTAAAAATTTTTAAGTAAAAGGGGAATTTGTTACTAAATTAATGAGAATAAAAAAATATGGAACATTTTAAATTTTAAATGAAATTCATCCTTTAAGCATATGTGTGCCAAAAAGACAAAAAAATTGAAGCTATTGCAGTTCTTCAATTGAATATTGAAAACGAATTAGACTAAAAATATTATAATCCGATCAATTTTTGATTGATTTTTTTTATATACTTTATTTAAATATTTATTTATTTAAGAAAAAATGTTGTTTAATATTATATTAATTTTTTCTTTTAACAACTGTATTAATATTTTATTTTCGCGAATTAAAGAAATGAACTGAAATCCTATCCCAAACGGCTATTGATATTTTTTTATTATCCAAGAAAAAATAATCCAGATGAAAATCTTTCATGCATTAAGGAAACATCATCTCATTTTCAAGGTTTAATTGATTCAACGCAATTTATCACACTTGGCACAAAAAATTGCTCTAAGTATTATTTTAGTCAAAAATATACCCAAGACACGGAGTCCTTAAACATTCAATTCATACATAGGCAATGGTGTGACTATTATTTTTCACATCCTGAAAGGAAGTCTGTCTAATTAGATTTCAGCCATAATTTCGCAAAAAGAAAAACTCGAAGTAATCTAACATGTAACCCCGCTCTTATTAATCTATCATCCATTAATTATTTTATAGGCGCGATTATTATTTAGAATTAATTTTAAAAACTCTACAGTTTTAAAAAAAATTTTATTAAGAAGACAACTTCTCAAGTTAAAGCTTAAATTTATTTAACTTATAAATTTAAATTTATAAATTTGTTTAAATTCATATTTTATTTTTTATCCCGAATCTTGAAGCAATTGAATAAATTTCTAAGGACATTTCAAATTACTTAACGGGATGCACATACACCACGATGTGTTGGCTGCGTTGACTGACTTTCCTTTATCCTGTTGATGTTACCTAATCTAATATAGTTATGTATATACAAGGTATTTTAAGGATCAAAAGGATTTACATTCCTATATGAGCATAAATTTGATTTATCTGTGGTTTGGATAATTAAATGCAGTGTAAGACTGCCTCCCACCGCAACCGCGAGGACATAACTATGAGGTTGAGGGAGTCCTTGAATCGCATAATGATATTGTGTATTATTGAATCTTGATGCTGAAGGATTAATTTCCAATCGCGATTAGTTTTGAGGTGAATCCATTCGAGGCACTCAAATGAATGAGTTTTTATGAACTGTAATCTATTGCCATTGGCGATGCTTTGCCACCTTTCATGTGGCATTCAAATTGCATAGACTTATAAGCAGATGGCGCAGATCAAAGCCAATTTCAGACAATGGCCACTTCCATGCCAAAGCTCTCTTTGCCCGTACCCATTTTCCACTCAATCCGCACAATCGATGCGGAAAAATGTCGCGTGGCGGCTGATAAGAAGCCTTCGGGCAGACGACACAAAAAAAGAAAAAAAAAAAAAAAAAGAAGGATATTTAATGGAACAAAATAAAATATTATAAAGTCCCGCTGCTGTTTAATACTCTTTGTGTGTAATGCAAATACTGCAAAGAGGCTAAGCCGCTTTTTTAATTTCGTAAAACCCAACAGATTTTAAACTCCATCAATCAATAGCATCGATACACACGTAAATAATATCAATCATAGACGGCAAAAACAAATAGCATTTGCCAAATCAACTGCCCCCGGAATGAATTTAAAAAATTTGATATTTTTACACAGATAAGCGCCCCGGATTATGGATTCCAAGGAAAACCAGTCAAGGAAGCCCGAGAAGAGCCAGGAGATGTGTTCCGAGGGCAGTTAACTGTCTGAATTCAATCAAATGTTCTCTGGAGATTTTACACTTTTGTTTGCACTTGCACACATGATACCCGAGCTCATATTGGGTGACTGCTGCTCCAAATGATGATTATGATGATGATGATCATAATGATGACGTTGGTGGAAACCCTTTTTTTTTAACATGTTAGCCATTGCGTGCTATGTGCTGCGTGCTGCGTGCTGCGTGCTGCGTGCTGCGTGCTGCGTGCTCTGAGCTGCCTGATGCGTGCGTCGAGTGAAAGTGGTGAAAGCAGGACCTGGTCCTTAAGTGCATGCGTATATATGTTTGCCATGCGAATGTGTGTGCCCAGCTGGGGGCAAAGTGACCCATAAATAAACAGTTTAGATTTTTTACATGACCAACTTGTTCTAAAAGGTCTACACACACCCGTGCCCACTCCATATGCAAGATGGGATATGTATCTGTGATTCTTGCAAAGGGGATCAAAGTCTGGGCAATACTCATAACGTGGGCACGTCCAGTCGAAGTTTCTTAAATAAAAAGGACTCTCACATAACTCAACGTACACAAATATTTGCACTCGTACCATTAAATCTAACCAGATTGAAGCTATGAGTGGCATCAAAGTCTATGCGTAATTGAAAGTACACAGAACAGCAGAGGCAAAGGAACTTTTTGAGGCAAAGAAAGAGGCGCTGCTCAAGGGGACGGCACTGTGCGAGGCAAAGGTAAGGGGAACAGCAACGCCAAATCAATTCGCTGGGTAAATCGCCATTCGCAACACTTGAAGGACCTTTGGCGAAACAACATTATTAAAAATAAATTAGAGTACCTTTTCGGATATAATACTGCAAACAAACGAACCTAAGTGGTTTCATGTTGCTTGCTACGTGCTCAAGTGCATTTCGCTTGGTCCTGCGGTCATCATTAGTGTGCTTTATTAAGTGGAAGCAATTTTTAGCGTTGCCTCTGCTGTGTCACGATACTTTAAGCAGCAATAACTAAGTAAACTCAAGCCCCTGGCATGCGGCTACAGTTGCTCGGGACGAGTTTCAGCTTCAGCTGCAGCTTCCGCGGATCGAGGGGTGAGGCATTTCAAGGTCGTGCACGTCACTCGCGACTGTTGCACATATGTTCACTGCGTTGCAGCTACAGCTCGAAGAAGCTCGAGGCACGAATCACCCAGCGCAGAAAAGCCACGCCACATACAAAATAACAAAAAGGGACAAATCCTTTGTTTTGCTTGCAGTCCTGAATATTTGGGTCAAGGTGAGCTTCTCGAGCAACACAAATTAGCAATAGAAGTTGCATGTGTGCACTTCCAACAGAAGTATGTCAATTATCTATTAGGACATTTTTTGTTGCTGTGCTCAAGTGCATAGCTACACAAGGAAGAACCCTTAAATTTGTGTGCAGCCCAGGACCTTCTGTTGCCATAAGAAATAAAGTACATGGAAAGGCTTAGCGAGTTTGCTTTGAATAAAGAAGATGCTCATCCTTATAATGAGTCTCCCTGAGAATGTTAAGAATCTGCTATACTTAGCAAAAGGATCGGGTTATTTAAAGGACTTCAAGGACTTCTTCGTCAGTAGATACTCAACTTTGCTGAAAGTTTGTAAAAGATTGAAAGTTTTTTTGCCTTCTTTAAAAAGGATTCTTTGATTAATTTCGACCCATGTTAGATTAAATATATATTATATTAAAGTGAATAAAGATTGTGTAATTAAATATTAACTACAAAAGCTATTAATAAAAAATAATCAACGAATAATATGCATATTGCATTATTAACTTAAAGGACACACCAGGCTCGAGTACGTTTGGACTTAAATACATTGAGATGACAATTAAATTTAACGACCAAATGCGTCAAAAGGCAACAAATCCTTACACTTCCTCAGTTACCACCCTGGCGGCACATTATGGTACGTTCTGGCGTATGGTGGATGTGCCATTGTTGCAACAGCAGCTTGCAACAGCCTCATCATTACAATTAATAGAAATGCAACAGCGGCAGATCAAAGAGTCGCCGATGAAGGCGAACAAAGGCGCGAAAGACAAAAGAAGGCGACTGTCAAAAGGCAACAACAAGTTGGCAGGGCCATGTCAAAGGTAATGACAGAAGCCAAACAATTGAAAAGTTGTAACAAACGAGAAACGAAAAACAAAAACAAAAACAAAAACAACGCAAGGAAAAAAAACGAAAAAAAATACAAAAGCGACTTCGTTAGCTCAAACAATTGTCAAAGCAACTGAGGAAAAGCACACAGGAAAAATATTAAAATAAAAATGAAAAATAGCAGACAACAAAAACAATGGCAAAAAAGTTGCATGCAATTTTCAAGCAATATATTTTCCGCTGCTTTTCGCCAAAATTTTCACGCGCTTTTGATGTTCGGTCCAAAGTGCAAAACTAACAAGCAAAAGTTGCGTAGAAATATTTAATGATCCATACAGGAGGCAGGAGTCAAAGAGAGAGCGCGAGAGAGCGAGAGAGAGAGAGAGAGAGTGTGTGTTAAGTTTACAGAGGGAGAAAGAGGAGTAGCTGAGCCAGGGAGCTGAGTGAACCGCTAGCACCGTCCGCAGTCGAAATCCAATTTAATAATCAAATAAAAAGCTGGCCAACGCAGTTGCCCCAAGGGAGCGCCAGTAAAAAGCGGAATGAAAAAAAAATAAACCACATTAAAAAAGGACTATGAAGAAATACACAAAGAGGAGCAGAATAAACTGGAACTTGAACTGGAACTGGAACTGGAACTGGTGCGATTTGACAAATTTACGAGTGAATTTAGCGGACTAATCATTGAAGATCTGCGCCGGAGCCAACCCCCAGGAGTGCTCCAGGCAATAACAGAGCCAAGGATGTGGGATATTAAGGATATGCAGCACCGTTGACAACGCAATTTTTTTTTTTTTTTTTTTACATATATACAAATGTTTATTCCCTTTGAAGGCGCCCGCTTTTCCAGCCTCCTCCATTTCCATCTCCTTGGCCAAAATCTCTGGCACATAATTTTAATGTTTATCGTCTTTTATTGTCAAAAAAATTATTTTTGATATCGCGCTCCGGGCGTCCCACGAATATGCACCAGAGCATCCTGCAAGGCTGGGCACTTCGTGTATTGATGGTGCCTGCCAAGGTGCCAGAAGTACAGACGACGTATCTGGGAAATGATTCAGCTGCTGAGGGTAGAAACGTTAAGGCGCTGAGCGGAGAAATGGAAAGGGGCAGGAAAAGAGCCACACAAACAGCACACGGCAAGCGACACACACATACACACGCATACACGCACACACATTGTGTGATTTGATTAGCATGCGGATGAAGAAGAAGGTAAAAGAAAACACAATAATCATAAAGAAAAGTCTGATAATATCAGTGGAAGTCAAAACAATTTAATGCATGAATAAAAAATAATTTCTTTCTTATGGAAAAGCAGAGTCACAGCCAATTTATTATCCTAGGCATATCTCTCACCACACACACACACACACACACACACATACTCACACAAATTATATTTTATATGTGTATGAGTCTATACGATAATATTCGAACTCATCTCTGACATCCTGCTGCGCCAGGAGCCTCATAAGATTTGGGCTCATGCATTTGGCTGCCGAACAACCAAACCTACAGGATCTCTGTCCACAGCTCCTTCCATATTCCTCTTCCACTTCCTATTGCTCTTCCTCTTCCGTTCCCGTTCCCCTTCCCCTTCCCGTTCCCCATCCATCATTCGGCTTGTCTGATCCTGTGTGTGCCTTTCATGTACACATATTTGATTATTTACTTAACGACATTAAAAGGAAAATTATAAGCTCAGAGTAAAAACCAAATGGAAACCCAAACCTTTTAGCATGCGAATTAAAACGCAATAAATTAGCAACATCTTTTGATAATCGAACACTCCTCCACCTGTGCACTCAAGGGAGCTCCTCCCTCCCCTCGCTGCAGGATGTGTTTGTTTGCTCTCCTAATGCGTAGACGTCTTCCAGAATTTCACCCAAAGCTCGTCTCCGGCCTGTCTGTTGATGCTTTTAATAAGCCCCTTAATTATTTATGATGTTTTCAAATGATTTTCCACAGGCCATGGATTAAGTGTACTATCAATACTCCATCGATAGTGTGAGCTCGAATGCGATTACATAATCAAATACCACTTTGGAATACCCAAGACGAAAAGTTAATATTGATTTAATTCTTGTAAAGCTCCCAGCTGTGTGTGCAGCAGGTGTTGGCCTCGATTCGAGCTCTGAAAAGTTGCAATACTTTTAAATGTGTTTGAAATTTTATTTATATATCAAATTAAATTTATAATGACAGAGTTCAAAGAACTTCCTTAAGCTCTGAATGTGCCCGATTGTATGTGAAGAAGTTGTTTATGTGATTAACTCCAGGGACACGTCCAAGGACCACAGCGAACTTCAATTTATCATATTTATTATATACATATATATATATATTAGATATAAATGCTTAATTTGAAAATTAACTTAAATAAAAAAAAAAATTATTAAGATACAAAATAATTTTAAAAGTCTTAAGAAATAAGTAATAAGTAATGGAAAATAAGAAAAAAATGTTAAATAAGTAAAAAATAATAATAATTAAACTAATATTTTATCATTTACCAAATTTCAAAGAACTCATTTTTAAAAAACGCAAAGCTCTATTCCTTGATTTTTACCATCACTGGAAAGTTCCTAAAAACGGCAAGAAATAAAATAAGTCCCGCTATAAATTAAGTCCGGAAAGGCAAGTTTTAAATCTGGAGCTAATCACTTTATATTTCGATCAGGTATAAATCAAAATGTTCTTTGATTGATTCGGTCTGAAAGTGAAACTAGAACTGAAACTCGAAATTGAAACAAAGGAGTCTCAATTGAGATGCCCTCGATGCACAGGAATGTAAACAATCGACTTGACTGGATAACAGAGGTTTATTTCAGGTAATAGTCTATTTGAGCCCAATTAATATTTAAAGTGAAAAACTAATTTCTAACCTAAGTTGGGCGATATTCAAATAGAAAATTAAACACAAAATATTTTTGACTGTGTAAAAAAGGAAGCGTCATATTGACAGAAACTATTTATTTGGAGGTGAAGAAATTTATATCCTTAGAATTTTTATTTACATGGATCGCAGCCCGCACTAATTAGAATTTACTTAAAATAATAATTTAATTATTGGCAGCCCTCAAATAAAATTGCTTAAGTTGATGTCAGCCTGCAGCTCCACTAAAGCATCCTTAAATAATTAAAGCAGATAATGAGACAAGGAACTTATTCTTAAAAATGCTCGATTTTCAGTGGGGATCAGATCACAATACTATGTTAAGCAAATGCTTAATTAATTGCTTAATTTAAAGATCAAATGTCGATATAATATATTATTATGTTTAAATAATAAAAATAATTAAAAATATTTTTAGTGCAGATTTCCTGTTGTTTCCTTATTCGGCTTAAATCTGAAAGTCGATGAGAGTTGGGATAGTTAGCCACGAAATGATTCAGGATACGAAATTGCGAATAATTTATTGCAAGTATCCTTAAATTTGTACACGGGAATTGAACTCAAGAGCTTGACGCTTTAACGGTAATACGTCCAATAATTTTCTCACGCACTGTGAGCATTTAAAATGCACTTTAAAAACGCATTCAGTGCAATTTTCAAACTGACCGCTCGTCTGGACATTGTTAATTTTTGGTGCGAGCTCGGCCATAAATTAGTTAGTCGGCCTCAAATCCGACTTAATACGCTTCACTTAATTGTTTACAGCATTAATGCAAAAACCTCAGCCAATCCAATAAACAGCCTACCAACGATCGAGGGAGCGCCAGCACATCAATATTGCACATCACAACATAACACACAAACACGCAAGTATACACAAAACACACACAACACACACACACACACACACACACAACACACACACACAGTAATAGTCATAGTCACGAGCAACAAACAGCTTCAAAGCGCGATACGTTGGCTGACCAACTCTCAACGCCAGCGTTAACTGCGGCAACGGCAATGGCGACGGTGACGGCGACTGCGACTGCGACTGCGACGCCGATTGCAACGGTGACGACGTCAACATCGGTGGCAAACATTAATCAGCGAATTATCAATGCAAATAATTTTCAGCACGCCTGAATGCGATATCAATCAACGGGCATCGCTTCCGCTGCACTGGCAATGTCCGTCCGCGGTGTGGGGGCTCTCAAGGGCGGAATCAAGGGGTCGGCTGTTGTAGGGACAGAGCATAACATTGCATTTCTGACTGGCTACTTAACACACAATTAAGTGCAAATAATTGCAAGCGCTGCATATAAATGATTTGTTTAAGCCAACATGACGGGCCCAACACTCAGGCAATGGGCAAGGGGCAACGGGATAAATCACCCCGAAACTGTAGAAGGTCTTTATCCGTTAGGTAAGAAACCGAACAGTGGGATTCATTCTTGAAAACCATAAGACGATCGAATGACTCAGGAAAAAGTATTCTACCTTAAGACTGACCTCATTTAATTTATTACTTAATCTGCCGATTAGAAATCGCAGAAAAATGTGTGTATTTATAGTTATTAATATTTTATTATCATATAATATTATAGTTTATTTTAATTAAATTATTTTATTAATATATTAATACCATTAATACTATTCAGAATTTTCTTTCCTATATACATATATATTTAAATTAAATAATTGTTAGCTGTTGAATTTTATTCTAAAACTTAAAATTACAATTTTGTCAATTAGTTAATTATTATTTTTTTTTGTTATACTTAAATATTTTTATTTTTAAATTTTAAATTATTACTCCTTCTTTTAATTGACTAGTGAAAGTATTAATAAAAAAACAAGAATCATTTAATTTATAATAATCGCAATTTGTCAAGTATCAGGTATAAAATTGAAGCTTACATAAATATATCCTTTAAAATATCCTTAAGTCGATTAGTTAAAACGCAATGAATGGCCGTAAAACTGCAACCCCGACATGGGGAGAGGCAGAAACTTATACATAGTATAGAAACGGTAGTGCCGGTGGACCAGTGAGTGCTTATAGATTCAGTGGGATATTTGAATTAAAAATCTTGTAAGGCGGTTTACCCACTGTGCGGTATGGCGCTGCGGTATATTTGGAGGGCGTGATAAGCGGATAATGAATTTGAAATTCGCAGCGGAAGCGAACGGAGAAGTTGACCGAAGTGCGCGGCAGAGGTGAGTGAATGGGATGGGGGGAATGAAGGGAATGGAGAGAATGGGTAGCTGCGGTGCAGAGGCAGGCTGAGGTATGTTGAAGTACTACTTGGAGATAGTCGAAGCCGGGACTCCTATTGCCTGCTCAATAGCCTGGGCATTGGCGCGCTTAATTAGTATAATCCGCGTTGAAATTATTGAAGTGTGCATTGTGAATGTGTGTGCGCATGTATTTGCATGTACACATATATGTGTGCTTATATAAGTATACCTGTATGGGTGTGTGAGAGTGTGCGTTTGTTTGCTGGAGATTATGTACATACTCGACTTGTGGGAGTGAGGTTATGTTCATGCAACGCATACGCAACGTGCGCCAAGAACGCTGCACCGCTGCGACGAACATTACTGGCAGCCGCATGCTGCATGCTGCATGCTGCATGCTGCCAGCGACATCCTTGCAATGATAACAGGACGAGCAGCACAAATTTAATGACTACAATTAAGTAAAACGCCAAAGTTTTGAGGAAGGCGCCACTAAAATCTTATCAGGCAACTGGCAGAGCTCCTGATATAATACCCTCACCCACACCCAAGGACATGCTCAAGCACATGGCCATACCCCGATCATACCCGGACAGGGGTGCCCATCCTCTGCCCAAATGGGCGATGCATAATTGAATGCAATTAAAGCAACTTAATGCGCATTTCATGAGCCAGACATTTGCATATGCAGCCAGGATGACGAAGGACATGCATGTTAAAGTGATTATTTATGCAAATTGCATATAAATAAATTGTCAAGTAGAATAAAAACCACCAAAGAACAGCAAAAAACTGAAACAAAAATAATAAATAAAGATGGTAACGGAAAGAGGGAAAAGTGAAATGTAAAAAGTAAAAAATAAAAAACAAAAAGAAGAGCAGGAAGATAAATAAGGAGAAGAAGAAGAAACAGTTTGGTCAAATTGAATTTATATGCCGAAGGCGGCACAATGAAAGAATGTGTAAAGTGCACTTAAGCAATGACCAAAGCCGAGCGAAAGGATTGCCGAGCATCCTTTGCTCCACCACATGCTCCAGACGCTCGCACACATCTTCACACCAGCACCAACACCAACACCAACACCAATACCAACACCCACATACACACACACACAAACACACACATACTTGCCATCAGCTACCCAACTGCGGTCACCGTGAATCACTGAAAGCTGGCGCCTGGCAAAGACGTTCATCGTCGTCCGATGGCGTCGCTCGGTCTTGGTCGCCATTCAACGCACAGGAAGCCATAATGGACTTTTCATTCAAATTATTTTGGCTATGGCCAAGTGGAGGAGGCCAGCACTCGTATATTGCCAGAATTGATGCTGTGCTTCCTGTTATGCTCGCTCCTGCCCAACAGCGCTAAGTATTCGCCTCTTCGGACGGCCACACATATTGCCCAGCCATAAATTAGCGAGGGAACCGCTCCCAACAAGCAGTTAACTTGCGCCACCAGCAGGAGGCAACTGAAGGAACTCTGAATACACTGCATAAAACTTTAAAACGGGCTTTACTAGAGCTGCGGGCAAGGATAATGTTGTGGAATAAAAATCAGCTCAGATCAGTAAATATATATAAATATAAATATATGCAATATATGAAATACAAAAATTATAGCAAAATTCAGATTCTTAGAGAAACGCAGAGTAGATCCTGATTGGCGAAAGGATCCAAATTGAAACAAAAGAAAAAACTCAGAAAGGATCGCAATGCAATTAACATTTCAATAATTTGAAGAACAGTTCCTAGCAAGGAAGTTCACGAGACAAATTAACTGCTGGTAAAGTAACAGCAGACGACGAGTTGGGACGTACAGGAAGTCCGTGTAGAAAAAAGATCAAGTAACCGCGAAGGACATGGAGTTTTCTTGAAGTTAACCACGTGAGGCTAAGAATTCTTTATACCAGTCAGTCAAGGATTCCACGTAGCTCAACTTAGTCAAGAATCAGGACCGTGTTTTTTAGTACAATCAGAAACATATGCACACTTATGCACACACACACACATACACACACACGCACACACCCAAATATAATGTTGCAAGGGAACAATGCAAGTTTTGCACAGAAATTCTTTTCGCACTTTTTGCATCATTAATTGTGGAATTTATGAGTGGATCCTCGGCGCGCAGTTTCTATGTAAATTTGCGCCTTTTATTGAGTTGTACACACGGCGAAGGACAAAAAGGACGACAATGCTTGTGGCTTGACTGTGCTCGACTCTTCAATGCTTCAATGCGTGCCGTGTGTGTGTACTTGTGTGTGTGTGTGTACTTGTGTGTGCCTGCCTGCCTGGCTGCCTGTTATGTGTCTTGTGTCTGTGTGTGTGTGTGTGTGTGTGTGTGTGTGTGTGTGTGTGTGTGTTGTTTGTTGTTTCAATTTCGTATAGACATGTAAATAATTTCCAGCTGATTGCACAAATTCGTTGCGGGCTTGATTTTTATTGCATAGCTCGGGGCGCATTGCCGGGGCACAGAATGCAGAACAAATGTAAATTCTTTTTGCGATTTGTTGTTGCTCATGTTTTCTGTGACCGTTGCTGCTGCTACTTCTACTGCTGTTGCTGTTGTTGTTGTTGTTGTTGTTGTTGTTACTGTTCGCGCTTTTGTTTTCAATTTGCAATAAGTCTGTCAATTGACGAATTAATAAAGTGGAAAATGCGACAAAACGGAAAAGTTGCAAGAAGGTCGATAGAGTTTCATAAACTCGTATGTACATTCGATATGTTCTACATACCTTGTGTCCCCTCTGATGCGATTGAACCCAACCCGAAAGCAACATTAACATCGGCAGCAGTTTCACAACCTGCACCATCCAACCCTTAATCCAAAGTCTTTGTTCTTCAGCAATTTCTATGCAAAATACTTCCCTCCATCTCCTCCGGCTCACGACTCACGACTTTCGACTCGCAACTCGCGACTCGCAACTTGCGACAGTCAACAGCTCGTCAACCCTGCAGAAAAATTGAACTGATTTTTTATTGCATTTTTATCACGCGATACTTTCTCAGCTCAGGCGTCACTAATCATTTCATTTAACTTTTAAATTATATTTATGCACATTTTCCGCCATCGGACATTTATGACGAGGGCCTGAGTAGCGACCGTGCCCCCAATTTGACAGCTGTTGCCAAAATTCAGCACCCGTTGCACGTGCCAATTTTTACGATCCTTGAGCCTCGAGCCTCGAGCCTCGAGTCTCGCGCCTTGATGCCCAAACTGTGGCTAATTATGCAAAAAACGAAGAAGCGAATAAAAAAAATAAAATAAAAACGACAAGTTGCAAATTTGCTTATTAGAAAGTCATAAAGTTCTGTGCAATTTTCGGGCAGTCATAAAAATTGTTGGCCAACCAACACGAGCCACGAAAAAAATAACAGCGAACAGTGAAAATTAACATAATTTTCGCTTGACGTGGGTCACAATTTGTTTACAGCCGTTGAAAGTTTGGGACATAAAGTTAAAGAGTCCCCCGAATGGGAGCTAAGGGTCTTCCACTTTTCCAACATTTAAAAGATCTTAATAATATTTTATATTTATTTCTATATAACAACCGCTTGATCTCCCATCATATTCTGTTCCTAAGGTCGTAGCGCGTTCCCCACAAGAGCTTAGAAAACCACTGAAGGTCCCAAACTTTGGATGAATTTTATAGTTTTTAGATTCATAAGAGATTATGGGGAAACAGGATAAATATATATTGTATATATATATAATATATATATTTATAAAAATATCTATATATATATATATATATATTATATTTTATTTTGTTATAATAAAGCAAACTAAATAAAAAGAGACACTTCCCATTAATTTTTAACTGAAATGAATTTTCTGATATTACTTTTGATTAGCTTAGAAATAATTGAGAATGACACAAAATTTTTGAATTTAACTTGAATTTAATTTAATTAAATTAAATTGATAAATTCGAAAAACTTAAATCGTTCTTAAAATTTGGAATTTCATGGGGTAAACATAATAACTTGACTTTACACAGATTAAAAATGTAAATGAAAAATTCAATTTGACATTAAGAAAATTAATTAAATTTTAATTTATTTCATTTTATTTATTTTTCACTAATACAAAATCTTGGCAGCGCTCCTCGGCTCAATTTAAATTTAGGTATCACATATTATATTATTTTAGTAATTTATTAAATTTGTTGTGCAAATACGAAGGACACAGAAAAGTTTATCTACCATTGGTCCTACTTCTTCGTCAAAATTTCTATACTTACCCTGCCTCTAGCTCTACTCAGAATCCTTTCGCCGATCATTTCACATACGGAATGCCACACAGTAACGATGGTTGAAAGGACAATATTCTGCCAATGGCAGTCAGAGGGCCGAGGGCGAAGGCCGAATGATCCTCAATTATGTGTCCAGTACATGTGCGAGCCAAATAATTTGACATAATTTATGCATCGCGCGGCAGTTAATCAAATTGCATACCACAAAAATTCCTTTGCCTGTTCCGGCGGCAGCGGCAGCGGACATGCAACCGTAAAATGCAATCAAATCAGACGCCGCTCACTGGCTTGTCCAATGTAATTCAATTTCCAAGCAAAATCGTGCCTCGGCACACAAATAGCGTTCGGGAAATATGCAAGTAACATACACCACATAAAGCATACACCGCATTGCAGCACACACACACACCTCACACATGCCGTACACATTACACACACCATACACACCATACACACCATACACACCATACACACAATACACACAGCGCTCGATACACACATACCCCGCATACAAATGGGATGTCACGAGCTTCCGAAATTAAATTTCAATAAAAATTACTAAACAAAGTTCAGCAGCGATAATAACAAGGAAGAGGAAGAAAACAGGAGCCAAAAAAATTATAGGAAATAATGTGAAAAAAAGGACATATGTGAAGCTTTAAAATCGCACGGACTACAAACCAAAGCAAAAAAGGACATGTGCATAGCCATATAGCTAAGCTCCTGCACGATTCTCGGGCTTAAATGGAAGGGAACAGGAAGCAGCGGCCAGCAGGTGCCAATGCTGACGCCTGACCAAATTGTCGGGCAAACAAAATGCATAAGGAAGCTCCAAAAAAGGACCAAAGCATAGAAATATTAGGAGCTCAAAGGAAGCAACGTTCAAAACATACCCAACATTGGGAGCGAATTTTCCCTTGGATATTTAATAAAAACAAAATATTTTTTTTTAACTAATTATTTATGTTGATTATAATATTCAACAAATATTTAGATTTAAGATAAATAATTATTTATTCTACGAAATATTTATTCATTATAAATCACCCGACTTTCATTACGCCTCAGTTTTATTTATTGGCAGCTTAAATTAATTTTATACGTAAAATTATTAATATATTATACTATTTTTTACTCAGTTTGGATTTTTAAGCGTGCGTTCAGTGAAAGTGCAGCTTGATAGCTATGAACTCAAGACAAAAGGACACATTCCCAAAGTCCTTTACATGCAGGCAAGTAATTCGCTTGATGATGCGACGATATACCTTATTCGAACTCCCACAGGGCATGCCCTAAGTGATTGTGGAGTGTTCTCGGTCAGCGTTTAAGCATTGAGGAATGTGCACAATGGCCACAGGTTGGTCCGTTGGTCCGTTGGTCTGTTGGTCGGTTGGTCTGTTGGTCGGTTGGTCTGTTGGTCGGTTGGTCGCTTGTTCCGTTGTTTTGGGTGAGGTTTTCATTTGGGTGTTAAGCGCGCATCCTGCAGCATGTTGCGGTTCCTTGGACTGGGTGGCAGGAACTGAAGCTGCATGGAATGGGAGCCTGAAGTGCTGGTGGTCATATTGCGGGAGGGACGGGCATAAATCTCACAGCAACAAATGCAACAGTAACTGTGACTGCAACAATGAAATACGCAAAATATTGACAGACATTGGAGAGTTGTCCAAGAGGGTAAACCATTCAGTCCGTCGCTGGGTGTGAGCGGGGGTATGGATCTGAATGTATGCTAGGTATGGCAATGGGTTCGAGCGGCTCTGACTGTGTTTGTGTATGTGTGTGTGTGTGTGTGGATGTGTGTACGTCAGAAATGGCGATTCGGTATGCGACGAGCAAATGCACTCGAAACATGCTACTGTGCGACTTTGAAGCCCCTTACAATTAAAACTCAGATAGTATGGAGCTCGGAGTGAGCCCGAACTGCCATGTAATGCACTGACAGGCGACACTCGGCAATGGCAACATGCGACGCGTCATTTAGCCCCCCGCAGAAGAAGGGGGAAAGACCACAGCCAGAGGATGAGCAGCAGGAGAAGTAGGAGTAGATGCGGAGTGGAGTTGGTTTGTTGTTGCTGTTCATGTTGACGTTGTAGTTGAAGTTGGCGATGTAGATGGAGTTGGTGGTGTAGTTGGGGTTGGAGTTGGAGATGCAGAATGTGAAGGCGGAGCTGGTGTGCACGGGAATCGACCATTGTCCGGCTGCTGTGGTCCTAGGGCACAGCTGCATCGTCACTGGCAACTTTGCTTGAATGGTTTGGCCGTTTGGCATGAATAAAGCAACGCACGGACCAAGTGCCGGGTCCTGTGTCTGTTGTTATTAATCCGACATGATTGGCAGCAGGCAAATGGACAGCAGCAGTTGCCCCAAAAAGTGGACACAGGTGGATGCGGCTCCTGTTGCCTGTCAGCGCGGCAGAGTATCAAGAGAGAATGCAGACAAATTTGTTAATTTATTATGCCAAAACGCAACGACTTTCAATGCTGGCCACAGTCAACAGCATCAGGACATCAGTCCTGGCATCATTTGGCACAACAAGAAGCTCTGCTCTTTGCCCGGCTTCCGCCTGGTCAAGTGTCCCGACGCAAATTTCATTTTAAAATAAAGCTCCCAACGGCGGAACAAAGTTGCACTGATTTGCTTAACACTGTGTGCATGTCCTTTTTAATAAAACGTCGCCTACTTTCGCATTTACCCAGGACTCTTGCTATCTCATCCTGCCCACTTGATCATACAAATTAAGCCGCCGCGATGTACTCTTCACCAGCTTTCCAGTTTTGCCAACTTCCCAGCTTGTTTGTTCATTTGTTGGTTTGTTTGACTGTTTGTGCGTGTGTGTTTATGTTTGTGTATGTGCGTAAGCCTCTGCATGTGCGTGTATGTTTGTGTTTGCTTGTGCGTGTGTGTGTGTGTTTTGAATGAACGCGCTGTGCGACTTAAAAGTGAAATATTGCAATCAGTCAATGGATTTTGCATTGAACTCTCCTTCGTGCTTCATCCCCCATCCCCCACCCATCACTCGAAATGCTTCTACCATTTTCCACAGCCACCCAATCTTAAAACTCCCCTCTCCCCATGCCATGCGAGGACATGCCATTTGGCGCCAGAGAATAGGCTTCGATTTTAATTAAGGAATTAGACAGCCAACGTCGTCGGCTTTGTTCAAGTGGCTTTTGTTTCTGGACGTGAAATGAGGCGTCTGGCGCAAAGCTCATTAGTAACCATCCAGGAGTCAGATGAACGAAATGCGATAGAAGCCCCAAATTTGAAGTTGGAGTAAGCGTACAGAGGGGAAAGAGAGTTGAAGAGAAAGAAGAGAGGAGTTAACGGTACTCTTTATGCAAATAGTTAAGTTATATTAAGTATTTCCAGTTATAAGGCCGAAAGGTTGCATCGTAGGTAATCATTCCATTTAAGTCACTCACAGAAGTAAGCAGGATCCTTCCTTCAAAGGCTCACTCAAATAATTAATAAATAGCAAGTATATCAAGACATTCTAATAAACATTTACGTGAATAAAATAATATTATAAATATATATAATAATATATATGTATTTAATTAATAACTACAATCTCTGCCGAATGATTTCGAAAATAATTAAAATATCATTATTATACGTAATATATATATCAATATAATATATATATCATGTATCCTTTCCAATTGTGTAAAAAATGTTATAAAAATTATTATATTGATTAAGTTGTTTTTTAAATAATTTTTATTTTTATATTATTTACTATATTATTATTGTTGTTCAACAGTTTTAAGCGTTAATATCATGAATAATTAATTACATTTATTTAAGTTTTTGTAAGTTAAGTTAATAAAATTGTGTCGCTTAAAATGTAAATATATGTACATATAAAATATAAATAAATAAATGTAATTAATCCATTGCTTATAAATATTCAATAAATGTCAAATTAAAATCATATACAACTTATTACTTAATTAACAATCTTTCACTTATAAACTATCGATCATCGTCAACAATAACGGTAGTTAATAGATATATTTAAATATGTGATCAAAACGCAGAGCAAAATAAACATAAGGACACTTTAATTTAATTGATAGTTAAGATATATGATTCTTGGGTTCAATTGATCCTAAAAATTAATTAATTCGATTAACAGTGTTCGAAAAAACTATTGAATTTAATGAGGAAATAATCCGGCTTTTTGATTAGTTTAGTTCAGGTTTACACTTGATCTTAGTAATTAACAATTAATATGTAAACCAAATACCAAATAATTAATAATTAAAAAATAAATTAAAGAAGAAGAGAAACAAATTTTCCAAATGTAAAAGGCAAGGGCTGAAATATTTAATTGTATCTCATGTTAATTCGGATTTCCCATCTTCTTCTTAGTCCCTAAAAGGGACTAATTACCTTTGACTAAACACTGACCAAATGTATCATCAATGGAATCAATGGAAAACACCTAAGGATACAGAGGCGATTGTACAGAACACCGTTCAACCTTTAATAATTGAGCCGAGAAGTGGGGTGGGATGAGTGGACACAGCAGCACAGAGAACAACACACACACTACATAACTCGAACACACACCACACACACACACACACACACACACACACGCTCACCACACAATACAAAAACAACAAGAACAGTAAAGCAGAAATTACAGAAATGCTCATCAGGAGTTTGGGAGTTGGAAAATTCAAATGGACGGGAGTAGCCACTCAAGTGGGTGGCAGATGCATCCAGATATGATGCCATGCGATTTCGTGCGATGCCATGCGATTCCATGCGATGCGATGCGATGCGATGCGGTGCGATGCGGTTGGCGCACCCAAAGTAACATTAGAGATTTATCAAGTGTAGCGTGACGTGGCATGGACTAGCTATGCTTCTGCGGGATTCAGGAGCACAAATGGACACAAGCACATGCACACAAACATACATCTATATGTATGTGTATATGTATATGTATATGTATATGTATATGTATACAGGAGCATACATGCATAGTCATTGCATTACGTGTAGCGTAACAAATGTACAAAAACACGTAAACTTTGTGGACAGACACGGACGTCTGCCAACTGCAGAAAGCGGACGAATTGGAAGGTGTGGCAACAGGGAATGTGAATGAGTGGGTGGGAAGGGGTGCTGGACACTTTGACTATTGAGCCAGGCCAGGCTACGATGTGAGCTTGCAAGCAGGACATGGCGCTCAAGCTGCTTTTTTCCTTACGCCTTCGTCCTGAACGGAGCTATTCGATGACAATCAATGGTTTTTGGTCTGCTGCACACATGGGTTGGCCAGTTGGCCAGTTGGGAGCGGAGTGGAGCGGAGGTCCCCGCAGCCACTGTTCTTTCGGACAGCCTCAACAGACAATATATGCATGAGCATGCGTGTGTGTACATGTGTGTGTACATGTAGTGCCACGCTTCATAAAGGATTCAAATTCGTTGCCAGTTGGCGTTGAGTGCACTGCGAGTGCCGCCCGCTCTAATTCCAAATAAATGAAGTGTATGGTAAACAATGTCAATGTGTGGAATATGGAATGTGGCTACGTGTGTTTGTGTGTGTTTATGTGTACAGGTACTTTGGTGCTTACTTCTATTTCTGAGTTATGAACGTGTGTGTGTGTTGGGGAGGGGGTGCAGAGGCCATTGAGGTTTGTGGTCAACAAAACCAGAATCCATAGCCAAACTTGAGTATCCTCAGAATCAGTTGGGTAAACTTTTTCGTTTTCAAGCTTTGAGCTCAACAACTGCAACTGTCTTTCCCCTTCTCCTTCTCCTCTCCCTTCCCCTTTTCACAAAAGCCAAACATTCTCTTTGGCTTATTCCCCTTCGTCTCAAACGTCCATTGGCAACTCTTACCCAATTATTTTCCGAGCTGGATAAATGCATTTCGAGAGCCTTTGCTTGCCTCTGAAATTAATTAAAGTGTCAGCAGCAAAGTTGAATAAAGGACCTCACTCTTTCCCCTTCCCCTTCTCCTCTCTCTCTCGCTCTCTCTCTGGCTCTCCTCCATGGACGGAAGGCTCGTTTCGTTTTTGCTCCTTTGACAAAATCTCTGTTTGTCTCTGTTGTGCCTCTCCACGCCTAATTAACTAGTCGACCAAAGGCTTCGATCCAACCAAACATTAATAAACTCATGTGGTCATAAGCTAATCAAAACATTGAAAGGACGATTTTAAGTATGCCACGCAGCCAGTAAAATGGCGTAACGGGTATATTGATTGGCTTAAGTCATGTCGTGATATACGACAAAATTAATAATTAATTGCCGGAAAATTGTTCATTTTTTTCCACTGAGATAAACTTATAAATCAAGTTTCAGACTGCAATAAAAGCCCATCATTTGATGGCTTCCTGTCGACGAAGGCAACAATAAAGTTGGACAAAAGGACTTTGTGTGATTTACAGGGTATATGACTTGTGATATTTGCACATCTTTAATAAATCCTTCATCCGTTGTACATGTTCAATATTTTAAAGCCTTAAACTGTTCAAAGGACGAAATTGTTGTACTTTTTTTGGTCTCCTTTCGTTTTCAGTCAATCGAAAAGGACTTAATCAAACGCTGCATTTTTTTGTTGTCTTTCAATTTGATGTGACTCAAATGCAGCTTCCACAGCTGTCAATCATAGCGCAAACATGTTGCAGGTGCGTGCAGCTGTGGCAGCAGCAGTGGCAGCTCATCAGACCATTGAACAGGACCAACCAGACAAAGAACGCAAAAAACTGAGCCGTTCTTTTGGGCGATTGCATGCAAACATTGCACAGGATCCCATTTAACGCTGTCGCCGAGCCACTTCTGAGGCAAGTCGACGCTGCACGTTGGCTTGCCGCTGGATTCGACTAATGCACCACATGTGTCTGCCACTGGTGCAACACGCTCAGCTTCTGGCTTCAAAACCATACAATACATGCACCCCACGCACCCCATGCACCCGCACACCCACCCATCTAATTCGGGCGCCCATTGAAATGTATCCTCGAGTGCAATTTCTCTGCCATCCTAATGGAATTTTCCTCATGACTTAATTCAAACAATAAATGCGCTCAATTGAATGCAATTTTCATTCGCCGTTTTACTTTTTCCGAAAATGAAAAAAGAGAAAAAAAAAAACCAAACGAAATAAGAAAAAGCAATTTCTAAAGGGTATTAGTGGCGGGCTGCCGTATCCTGGCAGGAGACCTGCGGTTACCACTGATAAAGCCACTTGAGTGCAGTAGAAGGCGTTGGGTTGTACGGAACTTGGATTCGGTTTTGGTTCTGGTTTCGGTTTCGGTTTCGGTTTCGGTTTCTGATGACGCCTGCAATTTTTTCTCTTTTTGGGTTTTCCTTTGTGCTTTTTGTATTTTCTATGTGTGCGCTTTGTGTTTCTTCCGTTTGCTTTGCTCTTAATAAACGTATACAATTTGTTAATTTGCACAGGATCAAACATGAAACTCGCCTCCTGCGCTCTGGTAATTAGTTCCTTCGAGCCGAGCTAAAAGCTAATTAGATTTTGGCTTTTTCTGAGCACCGAGCGAGTTAAATGCGCCAGAGACTTAATTAAATGCACTCACTAAACGGATTTGTGGCACAAAAATGTGGCAGCATCAGACAAAATGTGGCAGAAAAATAAAAAAAATAAAAAAATAAAAAAACACAGATACAATTTGTAAGCAAGAATAAATCCAAAAACAAAACCTCAGGTAACCCAAGAACATACAAAAATAATTGAATCTCAATTCAATGTAAATCAATTAGGATTTATTTAATAATTATGTTTCATCAATGGAGTTGCAAGGAAGGAAGGACTCAACAGAAACGATATTGGATCTATAAGAATAATAAAAGCTACACGAATGTGCAGATACATTAACTTCTACTTAAGATTATACTGGAAAAATTATAGAAAAATATTAGTTTAAAATCGCCTATAATTACTTGAATAATTGAATAATTGAATCATTGAATAGTTGAATAATTGAATAATTGACCAGTTAAATAAATTAATAATTGAATATTTAAATAGTTGAATAATTGAATTATTGATTGCTCAGAAAGCCGAAAAGTGAGGTGTAAATGGATTTGCATTACAGCTGATGTTCTGTAAGGACGAAAGATCCTTGATCTTGTTTTAATTTGAATTGTGAAAACGCATTAAATTGACTGCAAAGTCCATAATATCCTTCCGAAACAGGATGTTTGCTTCAAATCAGGTATCAAAACTTGAATAATCTATATTTTATTTATATTCTTATTAAATTTATAATTAATTGCAAAAGATATTTTTTGCTAGAGGGAAAAGCTTGAAAATTGTTATTTGAAAAACATGAAAACAAAAGTAGCATAACATTTAATTAAACGAAATATAATCTTGGAAAATCACTGATGGAAGCATTAATTAAATTAAAATCCACTTAGATGCTCATTAAAATCAATCTGGAACATGCGACCAGCAAAAATAATTCTAACAACAAAAACGCATTAAATGATTTGCATGACAATTTAAATACAATAAATTAAAAAAACACGACCTCCAAATGCAGAGCAGCGAATGTTGAATACCGAACGACAACAAAGACAACAGTAAAAGGCAAAAATTACAGCAACCGCACACAGAGGCCAACACACACACACAGGCCAACACACACACCCAGCTGATAGACAGAAACAAGGCGAGGAGCCAAAACCGCATGTTAATTAAAAATCAAACTAATTTCCTAACAGCAATGCTTGCCAATCATTAAATACAAACTGGTTGGAAAATCTAATGCACAAAAAATAAACAACCAGAAAATCAAAAAAAAATTAAAACAAATAGAGAGCATTCAGATACACACACACCCACACACACACACACACGCACACAGTGAATACAACGAGAAATCGAAGCAAATGCCTTTGATTTATTTGCCGGAGGCCATTGGACCAATTGTCACGCGATTAAACAGACAAATTTAAAAATAATGTTTTATTAAATGCAATGCAAATCAAATGGAAGGCCGATGATGTGGCAGCTGCCAGGACATGTGGACATGAGGACATCTGTACATCAGTACATCAGCATGAGGCTGCAACACGTTGGGACAGTGCGTTAATCCTGTTAAATGTGCGAGCAAAGCCCCACCCTTAGCTGCCCACCTTAGCTGCCCACCACAAAGCCGCCCACGCCCAACATCCTTTTGTTTTTTGGTTGCCTTTCGCGCTTAATTAAAATCCGCCGCAATATGTTCTACCCCAAAAAGTATGCAATGCCAAATGTAAATTTGCATATCACAAGCTGCCGCCTGCATCGCCAAAAAACATGCAAGCTTACAGCCATACACTGGCCGAAGAGTGGAATACTAAATATAAATAATAAAATAAAATAAAATAATAAATAATAAATAATAAATAATAAATAATAAATAATAAATAATAAATAATAAATAATAAATAATAAATAATAAATAATAAATAATAAATAATAAATAATAAATAATAAATAATAAATAATAAATAATAAATAATAAATAATAAATAATAAATAATAAATAATAAATAATAAATAATAAATAATAAATAATAAATAATAAATAATAAATAATAAATAATAAATAATAAATAATAAATAATAAATAATAAATAATAAATAATAAATAATAAATAATAAATAATAAATAATAAATAATAAATAATAAATAATAAATAATAAATAATAAATAATAAATAATAAATAATAAATAATAAATAATAAATAATAAATAATAAATAATAAATAATAAATAATAAATAATAAATAATAAATAATAAATAATAAATAATAAATAATAAATAATAAATAATAAATAATAAATAATAAATAATAAATAATAAATAATAAATAATAAATAATAAATAATAAATAATAAATAATAAATAATAAATAATAAATAATAAATAATAAATAATAAATAATAAATAATAAATAATAAATAATAAATAATAAATAATAAATAATAAATAATAAATAATAAATAATAAATAATAAATAATAAATAATAAATAATAAATAATAAATAATAAATAATAAATAATAAATAATAAATAATAAATAATAAATAATAAATAATAAATAATAAATAATAAATAATAAATAATAAATAATAAATAATAAATGTTGTCAGCAATTTCTCTCAGTGTACTCGCTACCACACTGTATCCGCATATGCAATCAGCAGGCTCCAATAATTTGAATTCAATAAATTTTAATTTATTTGCGTAAATCATTTATTTGGCGTAATTTTCAGCTTAATTTCATGTGCACTGCGATACTTAAAAACATTCACTTTATAAACAAAAAACAACAGTTGGTTGGTTGCTTCATTGGTTTGATGGTGCGTTGGTTGTGGATGATGGGTGTTGGACGTTGGGTGCTGAGCGCAGAGCGCTGGACGAGAACCCTCATAAATCAATTAGGACTTTAAACAAGGACTGCGTCAGATTTTGGTAGCCAATTTTTGGTTTTGCGGCTTTTACGCATTGGGGTTTTTAGCATTTATTTGGGTTTGGGTTTGGGTTTGGGTTTGGGTTTTGGTTTTGGTTTGGGTATTGGTTTTGGTTTCTGTTTTGGTTTGTCTCTCTTCATAAACATTTTTTTATGTCACCCACGAAAAGGATATGCGAACAATTTTGAAATGTTTTTAGCTCATGCCATATGCAAGGACCTGCGAACTCAAATGAAGTTCAGGTGTTTCTAGTTCAAATTAATGGATGTGAGTGAGCCAATGTTCCGTATGATTAATGGGGTACATTACATTGATTTATCGCCCGTGCGGCTGGGTATGATTATTAAATTGTAAAAATATAAGAATGTCCTTATAAATTTCCCTGTGATTTAAAATATCTTCAACTATTTGGTGGACTTTTAAATATAAACTCTTCAAGCATAAGTCTCGCATACGTCTTTGAAAAGTAGATGGCAGTGTGATGGATACAGGGGAAATCAGAAATAATAAAGGATACAAGTCCTCAATAATGATTAAGGATCTATACGAAGTAGTGGAAAATATGTCTTAAGTTACACTTCAAGTGCACTGATTGTAATTATCCACTTTTAAGAGTACAAGCAATTAGAGAAACAATTGTTAAATAGACGTGGATGGGAGGTCCTGATTCTGAAATGGACCGCTTCAAAACTTCCTTTAAACTTTTCTGATTGTGAAATGTTTGCACAGTGACCGACGTTGCGGCTGTCAAAGAGCACAAACAATTGTAAAAACAAAGCTGATGGCTTGCCACAACCTCGACAACAGCAACGGCAACGGCAACAACAAAGCCAAAGACAAAGACAAACAGGAACAGGAACACGAACACGAACACGAACATGAACAATATGACAAATGCCGGCAGCAACAGGGCGTATATCCTGTTAGTCCTGCCCCGCCCACATACAGTTCCGCGAGTTCTTCGAGGCGCAATGAAGCGTATAAGCAATTTTTGAAGCAATTAAAACAAAATTCGGCACACTCAAAGGATTTCAGGGGCAATCCTTTCTTTCTTTACGGCTTTTCGACTGTGGGAGAGTTTTTCTTAAATTAACTCGCCAGTTGCCGATGGCGACAACAACAGCTACAACCACTACAAAAACTCCAACAACTCCAACAACACCAACAACAATTGCCCGCAGTGCGGAGGCAAAGTTAAACAAATGTAATAATTGTTGCTGCAAACTTCTGTACAAACAAGGACATGCAGCGTGTCCTTTTGGTATTGGCGTGCGCACGTTTGTGTGCGCCCTCCCCTTCCCTACTTATCCCGGCCAACCACGAGCTCGCCCTGCCACAGATTCGGGCAATTTGCTGTTTGTTATTGTTGCCACTATTTCGAAGGCTTTTGGCTGTGATTGTTTCTACTTTTGCTTTTTAGAGTGCGACGCGTGTGCGGCTAATGCGCCTCAGGGTGTTAAAGTCACTTCTGTCCACATGGAGAGCACGACTCTGCCTCCTACCCCCACTGCCACTGCCGAGGCCGTGCGTCTCGTAGACATTCACTTTTCTGTCTTCTGATTTGATTTTGATTTTTGACGAATTTCTGTGTTGTGTCCTTGTGTCCTTGTGTCCTTGCGTGTGTCCGTGTAAATGTTTTGCAATTGTTTGTTGGCTTTTGTGCGTGCGTCGCCGCACGCAGGCTGCTGCTTCAACGGTTAATTTTATGTATTTTTTTATTTGATTTCTTTTTTTTTTGGTATTACAGAAGTTCTTGAATAATTTACAAAATTGAGATTTTGGTTTTTGGAATGATTTGAGCTGCAGTCGTCCATGTGTAAGCCAAGCGGAAGGACTTATACATTGAGCTAGAGTTATCCTGGCCACGCTTCTATTTAAATAATGCAATTGGATATTGAAAAATGAAGTCATTTGAACTTGATTTGAAGGGTTCGATAAAGTGTTTCCGTATATGCGAAATTGTATGCCAAGTGAAGTGGTCCAACACGGGAGAAACTTAACTGAATGATCATAGATCGTCGAGAGATTCGTATGCCCATCTAGGACTTCAAGGGAAGGTACTTGTAGGACAAGGACTTGACAACAGTTTGCACCAACACTGCGCGTTACAGCATAGATGATTCCCATACACCGATTAGCCCTTTCCTTTATGAAAATATTATTGTTTCGCATACTGCGTTACCCGCCGCCTCACCGCCTCACCGCCTCACCGCTTCACCGTCTTGACGCCTCAACTCCTCGTATCCCCGCAACTCATAGAAGCCAAAACACTTAGCCAAGCGTTGGTGAGTGAAACATGCGTTAATGTGCTTAGCAAAAAACGAAAATCAAATCATACTTTCGGGCTTAGCGCCGACACACGGCAACTAAAGTAAAATTAAGGAGAGTGAGAAAAAAATACAAGGCGAAAAAATAATAACAGAACAAAATCGCGGATGAAGTCAGAGAAGACACTGGCGAATGCCTCAACCCAGTACTTGGCAGCCACTGGCAGAGCTGAGATTAAGCCCAATTCCACATCCCATCTACATACACTTCCACATCCACATCCACACTTACATCCCCATCCACATCCATATAGACATCCTCACCCTTCTGCATACAGCGAGCACTTCAAAAATTGTTGAAGACAAGAGGCGGCGTTGCCGAACACGTGTCTGCTCGGAGCTTACATGGGCCGACACGTGACCACCATCATGTTTGCTTACATTTACGACTCACTGACTGACTGACGTATGAGTAAATGACGATGACGATGGCATTAAGGATGTGGACGAGGACGACGACAAGGATGAGAATGAGAACGGTGAACGGAGAACGGAGACTTGCATGTAGATGAGTATGAGGATGTGGATGGGCATGATGGTGATCAATCAAGGCGACCAAACCGGACCAACACCGGCACCGGCACCAACACCAACACCAAAAACAACAATCACAATCACAATCACAATAATAACAACGATAAAGCAACAAACAACATAAAAAGCGGACAAGAACATGAGGTGGAGGTACAGTTGCCTTCAAAGCTCATTGCGGCAGCGTCTAATCCACTTTGCCCAGCCACTAAGTCAGCCGCCCATGGACGACATGTCCAACACCATAAATTCCAGATCTGTCCAAAATTTCGCAATTTGCCAAATGCATCGCGTTGACTCTGACTCTGACTCTGACTCTGACTGCAGCGCTGAGTGTGGACTGTAATTAAAATTGCATTCGCATCTAATTAATTGGTATGCAAAAACAAGTGGGATCGCGTTCGCGAAAGGTGTTTAGCCTTGAAATACCCTGGAATGCAATGTATGAGGGTATGAGGAAATCCCTATACTGCGGTTGACCAAAGTCCATTGCATTTTATGTGTAATTAAGAGAGGTCCTTGAGAAAAGAATCCTATGGTCAATTAAAGAGTATCGATAAGTTGCAATAGCCAGTCTCACATTAGCTTAAGTTTTCTTCTGCTCCCAAAACTTCCTCAAAGGACAGCCCAGCACATCACACCCCTTCCCCTGATTGCCACAGTCACAGGGTATAACAACGATAGTTGGAGAAATTGCAAATTTCAAATTGCAAATCATCATGTGTCGCCATCCAATTTATTCACGCTTACACCCACACATTCATATAGGAATCTGCATTCACATATGCACTGACACTCATACATACATGTACTTATATATAAATATGTATACATATATATATATACGCATGGGCGAGAAGAAAGCTAAGCCGTTGACTTGGAAGGATGTAATGGAGGTAAAGGCATTTTATCCGACTTCGGCAATTGCAAATCCCGTGGCTTACAACGCTGCAAGTCATGGGTTGCAAGTGGCACTGCATTTGCAACTGCAACTGAAACTGCAACAGCGGCAACGACAACTGCAAATGTGTTGGGGCAGTGACACCTTTTGCAACCCTTTAGATTTGTCACCCCAATCCCAATCCCTTAATACCGATGAGTCGTACTCTGTCAGAGTTCTTTCCTGTCCCTGCCCCGGCCCCTGCCCCTGTCCCTGTCCCTGCCCCTGCCTCTGTCGCTGCCTCTATCCCTGTTCCTGTTGCTGTTCCTGCCCCAGCCTCTTTGCCCGCTTGTCTCTGACTCTATATCCTGCCGCTCTTCTGTCTGTGGCATTGTGCTTTTGACCAGCCCATGACATGATTGGCTTTTAACGCTCAAATAAGCTTAATTGAATTTCTTTTCATTGCTAACAAAGTTTCTGGTCGGCATTTTGGTTGCATTTGAATGGACTGCCTGGGATTTGTTAATTAAAAGTGAATTAGGAGGCAAAGAGCTTTTCTACGGCCGAACCTCAGACAACGACTCACAGTGCGGGCTACTCGTTCGTTCATTTTAAAACCGTTAACCTGTCTGCCCATCGATAACAAATGAATCGAATGTGAAATGAACTTTTTGAAAATTCAAATATATTGGATTTTGGTGGTTTTAGTATCTGAAATATTGTGAAAAACTCAGTTTTTTTTCCAGCAAACTATATTTTGGACTTGTCAAATGAACTTTTCGACGATCTGCATATTGGATTCAACATTTTAAGGACCTGCCCAAAAAACCCTAGACACCTTTAACGACAAATTTAAGCTTCATATATTTTATTATATATAAATATTTAATTCAAGTTAAGTAAATAAATGGCTGGAAAACTAGAGAGCATTGCAGGATGCTGAGGCTCGATAAAATATATATTAAGGATAAAAAATGTATAGTTTAATAATTACTTTTTTTTATTAAAAATTTTGGATCAAAAACTTAATTGAATAAGATTAAAACATCGGCAAAAGATGGCGAAAAATGTGAAAAAATGTAAAAAAAAATCTTGTGTTTGGTTTGTGTCTCTGATAAAATTTCTTAAATATAAATATATATTAATATTAAATATATATTATTATATATTATTATTATAACTAAACTTCAAAATGAAATAAATCTGTATTTTTAAAGCCCTTAAAATTGGATTATTAGTTTCGGTGTCGGGCCACCGACAGGTGCGGATATTCGCACCTCATGCACTGTGAGTATACCTCCATATATTGGAAGAGTTTTGAAGGATACCAAATAACAAATAGAAGATGATAAGTTTTCCAGTTGTTTTAAACACTTGCATTATCTGATCACTCGCAGGCAGCTAATTTTTTGAGTTAAAATATTCAAATATTTGCATTTAATTAGAATCGAGGTCAACCAGCTATAAATAATAAATTGTGTGCAATCTGCAATTTAATGAAATGCAACTAATAAAATTATGTTTCATAAAAATGCGGATACCATGACAACTGAAACCAAAGTTAAATCACCCCCAGTGTCCTTACCGCGCTCATGGTATGTCTATCAAAGGATATCTCTCATATGCCGTGTCGCAACTATCAAAATTAATGGGTCTGCCGTGGGGCCGGAGCCAATAACAGGCAACCGCAAAAAAGTATGTGTAATAAAATTTAAATACCTGAAAAGAGATGAAAAAAAAAACATTTATTAAAAAATGTGAAATAAAAAATAAAATTGAAAATATAAAGGCAAAAATGAAAGGACTGGCCGGACCGCCGACTGCAGTGACATTTTAGCTATCAAAAATGTATTTGCATATAAATTAACGACGTAATTTTTGCCGTTGTTTTTGTTGTTTTTGTTGCTTTTGTTGCTTTTGTTGCTTTTGTTGCTTTTGATATTTTATTTTTTAAATAATGCAATTTAAACATATTTTATTTGCATTTATTAACACGCAAAAAAGGTAACAAAATGCCAAAAAACATCAAAGTAAAATGCTTTTCAATAAAATTTGGCATCGTCCTGTCGCCTGAACCGTGTGTCCGTGCGGCATTATTATCCCTTTTTCCGTTCGGCTCACCTTTTTTTCCATGTTTTCCTTTTTTATTTTCATATCCGATTTTTTCTGTTTTTTTCAGGATTGTATTTTTTTTTAGCTCTGTGGGTGTCTTCACACACTCTGCAAACTGTTACAAAATATGTTTTTATAAAAACATTTTGCAGTATTACCATAAAATTGTAAAAAAAAAAAAAATAGCAAAAAAAAATGATGATGATAATCATCCTGACCACGTCAAAAAATGTGACGTATATTAAAAGCGGCCTGAGCCTCGGTGAATGGCCACAGACGTTGACTTTAAGCGGCTTCGCCTCTGAAATGATGAAAATTTTTATAGCCTGATACCCGATTCCAAAACCGTAACCGTAACCGATACCAAAACCAAAACCGATACCAAATTCCCACCTCAAACCCATCCTCAGTGCCAGCCCCATTCCCAACCCTTTCTCCTTCTCAAAGGACGAGTTATCGAATGAACATTTTGCGCAAATCATGTACGAAAAATGGATGGAAAATGTGATTTTGGGAAAATCGCAAACCACTCCCTGTTTCCCGCTCCTCGTCATAATTTTCTTCTTTTATTCACGTCACTCATCCTCTGCGTGTGTGGGTGTTGATTGGTCTGCCAAAAGCAGCCGAAAGAAGGAAGAAAACAATGTGCTGCACACACTTGGTAAGTCCTAAGGTGTGGGTGTGTGTGTGGCTGTATGTGTGAATATGGGTGTCGGTGGCTTTCGCAGCGCTTTTCAAAGGATTTTTATAGCCAGCGGCTACTTATCATAAAAAACGAACATAATGCAAGCCTTGCTCGCTGTCTGTCAAATCATGTGTGTGTGTGTGGGTGTGTGTGCGTGTGTGCGGGGGAATGTCATGTGGTTGGGTGTGTGTATCCCAGACATAATTGAGTTGTAGCCGGGCAAGCCCGCACACTTGTACCCTTTCATTTTATACCCTGCAAAAACAGAAGGTGAGAAAAAAAAATGTTATGTTTCGGATATCAGAAAATTTATAAATCAAGTGAATACTCGCAGGATAACTGTTTAGGGCATTATGTACAGGATGTCTAGAAGACAGGCTGCCAGTTAAATTTGAAGATGGAATAAATTTGAAATTTCAAGTCTTCGGCGCGTGTTCAGTACAGGATAACTGCACGTCGAGCAAGAGCTTAGGGCAAGGACAAAGCTTTCCTTTTTAAATCATATATTTTATGACAAGTCTTGCGTTGAGTTTGGTTTTTCATGCTGCGTGTTGTTATTATTGGAAATTGGCCAAATTGTATAAACGCACATATGCGTGAAATTCAATTCAACGAGCGAGTGTAAGGGCGGAGGACTGGGGAAGTGTGAAGTGTGAAGGACGAAGAATGAAGGGTGCGGCCGACCGGGTGCCATGTGTGGGGGTGAATTTGGGTTGTGGTCACCTGAAAAGGGTTGCCCAAATTGCAAGCAAAAGTAATTCAATTTACAAGTGATTTGTCCTGCACACAAAACCAATTTAGTTTCCATCCAAAACTAGGCCCCGGCTTGACCAGTGCACACAATTTATGCAAATCCCATTTAAATTGTTTGCACTGCAATTTCAATTTGGTAACAAAGTAAAACGTGGAATAGACCCACACTCACGATGATGCTGCAACTTTACGGTTCAAGACTTATGGCATGGGACATTGGGACTTTTATTTTAGCAGCTGATGGGATCTGCTCCTGCCCTGTTCCTGTCCTGTTCCTGCTCCTGCTCCTGCTCCTGATTAAACCACCACCCACACACAAATGACAGCAATTTATTTAAATTTTGCAAACAAACAAAGAACAACATCCCAGGCCCTGTAATTTAGCTGCAATATTTGGCTAGGTCCATTAACCGAAATCCATCAACAAAATTGCCAGAGAAATCATCGGGTCGCTTGTCATTTCAACGCCTCCAATGCCGACGACGCCGTTTTCAATTTGCTCGCTTATCATCCCAAAAGGTAGCTCCAGGTTCCCACTTACACATCCCAAGCAACTGGGACCTCGACACAAGCGTCTGGCGCACCTTAACCACCATTTCGAGCTGGAATGTCCGGGCTATCGCTATCAGCTGGTCATAAAAACAGCTTTCCGGTCGTTACTCATTCATGGCAATCAAAATGGTGCCAAAAAAAAAAAACAAACAAAAAAACCAAAAAACAAATGCGGGAACACTTCGAAGTGGAGTCAGTGCGTCAGAGCATCAGATCGACACCCAACAAAAGCACAGAAGCACAAAAGCAACAAATGCAAATCAAAAAAAATAGCTAAAATTTCGCCAACGTTTTTGAAAATTTGCATATCAATGCGTCAAAGCGGCAATGCACTGAGCGAAATTTCTGGGTACGGAGTTAAATCAATGCAATTTTGGAAACTAAAAGGACTAAAAGTATTTAATTATAATTATATTTCATATAATATTAAAAAAAAAAAAAGCAATTATTATTTTAAAATTTAATTTGATTTGGAAAAGTTAAGTGAACTTAAGACTAGATATATCTTTTCTTTCTACTGATTATTCAAAGAATTTTATAGAAGGATCGAAGCTTTAAATGATGAGTGTAAATATTGTCCCGCCTTCTACAGAAGGTCCTTTCAAAATATTCAAACAAATGTCGTTCAGTGTTCAATTCGCTTACCTCGTGCACATCTTCTAGGCCCTGGCGCTTATCAATAGGACATGGCTTTGTTTCGCTAACGACAACTCTGGCTGAGTTGCCAGAGCAGGAGCAGAGGCAAATTATCGGATAGATCCCCACAAAACCAGAGCAGAGAAGAACCAGGAAAAAAAGATTCAAAGTAAAATATTCAAATGAAATGTGAAACGCAGCAATTTATGGGAAGGACTCGTTCCCGTTAAGTTGTACCGAATGAAAGTGGGCTGAATGGGTGGTGGGAAGGACGGAAAGAGTGGCAAAAGTGGCAAGAGTGGCAAGAGTGGCAAGCGCGGTAAGAGTGGCAGGGGCGAGCAGGCATAGACCAAATAGTCGGTAATCCGTCAACGGAAGTCAAACGTATTAGCATCCCAGCGATTTTTCATACAAATGGCAGCGCAACCAGTCCGAGAGGCACTCGCTGCGATGGCTTAGCAGCTTGTGGCATGATTGGGCTATCATGGCATCCACATCTATAGTAACGGCAGCCAGCCAACCTGATGACATATTGCAACCATTTAACACTGTCGCCTGTAACGCTACCACGGACAATGCCATGAAGCTGGCGACTTCAATGCCCTGCCATGCCAGACAGACTGGCAGACAGGCAGACGGGCAGACAGGAAGCCTAGGAAGCCGAGTCGAGTTGTTCAAAAGTTGAGAAGTTGGGGGAGTTGGGCAGATTGGATAGATTGGGGGATTGGAGGACTGAGGGGGGTTGGGCCGTTGGTTGAGATTGGGAGCTACAGGACGAAGCGGAGCTGCGAGGTTGCCAACTTGCGATGTTGGGTGACTCGGTGGCAAACAAACAAAAAACAATTTCGAGGAAATTGACTGAAATTCTGCAGTGTTGCTTCATCATCATGTAGACAGGATGGCCATGTGCTGCTGCCTGGGCCCGATGCTGGTCCTTCACTGGTGCTGCTGCTGCTCCGGCTGCTTCGCTTACTATGGCTTTTCCTTTTGGAGTAACGGAAGTTTGCTTCACTACTTGGGGCTAACCACATGCTGTGCTTTGATAATGAGTCCTCCGTTCCACGCTTGATTTGAAATATTATTCTGCGACAGAGATGGTAGAAGGACTCAACCCACCTCACCCACCTCACCCATCACTCATCCCTCATTCCCCATCTCTAACATCCAGTACCCATTATCCAGTATAGTCAAGCCACTAAGGCTACTACTTTCATTCCGGAGGCCAGTCGGACTGGCGTATCAGTCATGCAAATCTGATAATTGAGGACTTGTCGCTTGGCTGAAACTTAAAGTGCTCCCGTTTGGTATTAGCCAGACCGATGGAGGCTACATGCATCCAGATTAGACCAGACGACTCCGCAAGCTGCGCCCAAAATTGATGACTCAAGCAATCTCGAGGAAAATTTTGCATATTCCTTGGGATATTATGAGTAATGAGTACTGGCGGTTGAGCCTGGTGTCTTAATGGAGGCGCACCGATGAGTGGTAGAAAGGTGTTAACATTAATGAAAGCAGGATGTCATGGCAGGGAATCGGGTCTGTCAAGGATACTCCTGAATCTGATATCTGAGAGACACAAGTATCATAACCCATTACCCAACTCAACCTCATAATTTGTCAACTTGCATTAGAAATATTAAAAAATGACAACAACAACAACAACGACGACAGCAACAACAACAATAGAAAATTAAAAGAAAAGACTCACGGTATTGTTTCCTGTTCGCGACAGTAAAAAGATCAAAGGATAACAAACCAATGATTGTGGCAACAACAAAAACGCACAGAAATACAAAAACACAACAGAAATAACGTCAAAAAAGCAGAAAAACTGCTAGGCAGTCGGGCAGGCGGCAGGCATCCTTCAGTTTCAATTACAAAATTACAAAAAAAGGCGTCAATCAGCATTAATAATAGCATCGGAGTTGGGCGTGGCCCAACCCCCGATAGGATGTGCCACAGTTTTAGAGCAGCATCATCCTCTTTGCTACTTAACCCTTTTGGCTGCCTGCCCTGAAGGGGTTGTGCCACAGACCAAGCCCAAAGACTTAAAAGAGACTCGAAACGCTCGAAAGACTCGAAAGGCTCGAAAGGCTCGAAAGGCTCGAAAGGTTTGAAAGGCTCAAAGGTAAGGTAAGTGCTTGCCACAGTTTTTCAAATATTTTCAACACAATGCACCAGATATTTATTATGGTTTCAAAATCGTTGAATGCCGCTTACACGGACCACGGGCCAGGGGCCAGGGAGCAGGGGGCAGGGGCCACGGGCCACGGGCTACGGACCGCCACCGGAAGTTGATACTTCAGGATGAATATGTTTATGCGGGCGCTGGACGCTCTGACGTCGTGTGGTCACGTGTCGTCCTCATCAGGAGTACGACGAGGATGACGACAACAACGTCAAGGGAAATAATCAAGCATATTAATGACCATAAAAACTGAAAGAGTTAAATGCGTTGATGGAGTGATGTGAATGCTAAAGAAGTGTACACTTATGCATACATGCACACACTCACACACTCACATAAATATATGCATATTCGCATGCAGGCTGACAATTATTGGAGGCACCTTGATTAGCCTGGGACTCAGACTGAGACTGAGACTGGGACTGGGACTGGGACTGGGACTCTGACTGGACTTCTTCTTGGACTCGCCCAGTGCTTAATTAGACGTGTAGTCGATTACGGTGAAGGCAATGGGCAAACAATTCTGGTCATTGTGTTTGTTGACTTTTAACAGTATCGGCAAGGGTGTGGAAAGGGTTTGGGTCGAGCCCGCCAGGGGGTGGAGAATGATTTCGGTGGCCGTGTTGTGCTTTATTTCTCATAATTAAATGCCAACCCTTAATGATAATTTTGGTAGATGAAAGCCCACAAATATTATATGTGATTGAGGTACAGTTTTCGCTCGCAAGAAAAGATCAATAACCTTAAATGAAGAATTATTTAAATATGAAGTAAAATTAAAATATAAAATACATATATAAAATCCACAATCAAAAATAATTGATTTAAGATGGCAATTAAAATTCTGAAATAATTTTCAAATAGTTTTTCTTTTTGCCAAAAAAAAAGTAAGAAATTTATATGAAGTTATTATATGAAAAAGTATGAAGTTGAAAAATATTAATTTAATTTAATCACGCACACATACGTACTTATTTACAAATATAAATATATATATATATATAATTCATTAATATTCATTATAAACTTAATAAAAACTTGCAAATAATCATTTGATTTAATAGTTTAAATACCTTTTGATATCAATTGAGCTTCTCTTCTATTAAAAAATTTCAAAGAGGCTTGCCCCTAAAATTTAAAAATATTTGGCTCGAGCTTCTGGATGCCTTTACAAGCTTTTTTGTAGTTGCTGTCCAGAGCTGCGTCCACGTTTGGTAACGGTAACGGCAACGGTAACTCAAAACCATCGCATACGCATTCACATCAATCAACTATAATGATCGCGCACATATATGGAAGCTTTTGAGGCTATTATCAGCTGTAAAATATCAAATAACCCACAGGATAACTGACAAAACCATGGCAAATAATGGATGTGGATGTGGAAATGGAAATGAAAAAGGAATTGGAAATGTAAAGGAAGAAGCAAAAAGCAGCATATTTTTATAATGATTTGGCAGTTTTCAGGAAAAGCCAGGCAAACGGCAAACACATGTGAAACGGACACAGGCATCAGATTACATTGTTGTGGCCAGGAAAAGGACCCACACCATGGCCCAGACCCTTGGACACACACACGTGTTGCCCCGGACGATATCAATAAAAAGCCGTCGCTCGGCATTTGTGATAAAAAATATATATAAATGTATATAAAGAATGAAAGAGAAGAAATCAGAAAAGAAGAGAGAAAAAATGAAAAAAGGAAAAAATGAAAAAATGAAAAAAAAAGCACCGCAAAAATATGCGAAATTGACAAATTGACATACGTTTTGGCTTAGAGCAACATATCAGGATATTTATGGCATGTTGTGGGGTACCTCATCAAATGTCCTGTCATTAGAAATAATGGTGGATATGGCAGTTCCGTGAGTTGCGTTGGCAGCTGAGCAGCTTAGGAATTGAATTTCCCTGGTCAAGTCAAGTCCTTGCGTGCTTTTCACGCTGATTGAAGGCACGAATGGGAATGGAACCCTTTGATATGTCCTGACAGCATTTGTATTTGGTCTAATTGTATTCCTGATTTCTGTCATATTCTTTGCTCTCCTTTTTTTCTGTTTTTTTTTTTTTTCTCTCTTCTCATGCGTGTCCTTTGTTGTTTGCTGTGAATTATGTGCGAAATGTTGATTTTGGCGATTTCGATTTGAGATTAATTCGCGGTCATGTGTCATGCTGACCTGAGCCACCGTCCACCGTCCACCTTACACCCAAATCCTAATCCTAGTTTCTAGAGCCATGGCTCCAGATCCTTAACCGCTCAAGGGATGATGTTGGACATACTTGGACAAAAAACTTCGATTTATGTGTTAAGATTGCAATTCTGGGTCACACACGCATACATGTACGTGTGTGTGTGTGTGTGTGTGTGTGTGTGTGTACTGTTGTGTGTAAGCTCCACCAGTAGGAAAGCACATCCTTCCGCTTCGGACAGTTTGATGTTCACATCAGTGCGTCGTCTTTTTACGCATCGAGCAAGGTAATAAAATTCGAAGGACTCTCAGAGTGTTCAGTTATCAGGGATAATTAAAATATGACGAACATTCGACAAATACAGCTGCCTGTCGACAAGGAGGAACTGCGAGTGCTGCTAGTGCTGCGAGTGCTGCGAGTGTATCGCTTCCTGCGAATGTTTTTAATCCTTTTTGCATAATTTTACACGAATTTTTATGGCTCCGTCTCCAAAGGGAATACGCCGCATAAATGAAATAAACGTTTTACGACAGCGGAAAGAAGAAATGGAAGGAAAGCAGACAGCAATAGTTGGAAGGAGGTATGGAAATGGGAAATGGGAAATGGCCACAAACAAAAAACAAAGCGGAACAGGGCAGTGGGCAGAAGGCAGAGGGCAGGGGAGAGGAGAGGAGAGAAGTGGTAAAAAAATGAAATAAAAATATGGCAAAAGTGCACAAAAGGCAACAAACAATGAAAATTTGTTTTTATGACAAACGTCGGCATTTTGTTTTCTTAGGGTATTCCGAGGACTGTCTGGCAGGATTGTTTATCTAAAAGGATAATTGTCGAAGGGGTTGGCACAAAAGTGAATTACAACTTCATAAGCAATCAAATCATTAAATTTTTATTATCAGCCGCGCGCAGTCGGAGTTATGGTCATAGAAAGAGGTCCTGCGGCCCAACGGGCAGTACCCTTGCCAGTTCTCCTCTAAGGATTACTCAGATTGCAAATATAACTGTTTCAAGATATAAATAATTCAGGCTTTTAACTAAACAATTAATTAAAGTCCACAATTTTTCTTAATTTTATCAATGCAAAAGCTCAGAGTTTTGAAAAGTTTATGGTTTATATTTTTATTTTTTCTTAATCCTCGCTGGATTTTTATTAACGCCTTTATTTATTTTTGTTTAGCTTAACTGCAATACCGTTATTTATACTTATAGCACCCACTTATATTTGTTTATAAAATTTTCAGTTCTGCTGAGCTGCTGCTCAAAGGAGGATGTGAGCAGAAGGGAAAAGGACAAGCGAATGGCAAACAAAACGATGTCCATTAACTGCCAAGTGCCTGGAACTCGTCCAAGGTGCTGAGGGCTATCCTCCTTCAACTCAATTGTTCCATTTGCTACAATTACCAGGGAATTGTGTACGTCCAAGTCGAAGGACCATCGTGACCATTTTTTTCAATACCTCCTTTCAACTCTGACAAATTATGCCGCATCAGCAGCTTAAGCGATTCGCATGTATCTTTGACCTGGACCAGGGTATCCTTCCCATTTCACGTCTCCACCACCACCACCACCCCCACCCCCACCACCATCCCAGGCAATCCTAACTGAGCTGTCTCAGGGCTTGCGAGTTCATCTGTCAAATGTCAAGCACTTGAATGCTCGACGCTTGCTTATGGAGTGAGTCCTCCAGTTCGAGGGACACTCTTGGATTGTTCTCCGTTTGCATTAACTAAATTAAGTGCCCGTTTTCCTCGCTCCCTCGCCAATGTTCTTTGGTCCTGAGCTACTTGGGCGATGCATAATTTGTTAATTTAGCAATTGCTTGTTTTTCCAGTTGTTTCTCTATTTATGTGTTATCCTGCGCTTGCTCTTTGGATGGAGCTCCTTTGCCATGGTGAGTAAATTAGTTAAGCGGATTGAACTGCCCTAAAGTCGTCCTTTTGGGGGTCTGAGAAAAAATGATCTGGTTTAAAGGAACAGTTTTGATTTCCACTTAAAGTATTTTGAAACGTAGTTCCAGTGAGCTGGACACTCCACCACATCCCTTTCGAGTCCTGTTCAGTGGCTTCTGTCTGCGCACCCTAATCATTTGCCTAATATTTCAAAACAAAATGCTAATTGCGAATTAATTGTGCACTGCATCTAAAAACAACAAACTCTTCAGAGGAAACTGGGTGCTGGGTTGGGTGATATACGGATGAGAGGTGGGTGGTGGGTGGCGGGAGGTGGGAGGTGGGTGGTGGTGCATTGAGTAGGTTAAGAAATGACAGGCAACCCTCCATCTCAATAAACTTTCCCAAATGCCTAAAAAAACAAACAGACGGCATTGGCCAACACTCTAAAGCCGTGCCATGAAAGCTTAGCAAAGAGCCAAATAAGCGTTAAATGTTGCAAAAATAACAAAAACGGCGAGCACAGGATCTGAGCTCCGGGCTGGGTCCTGGAACAAACACTTGTGGCCACACACATGTGGCCCACTCAAGTGAAGAGAGAAAAAACGACAACACCGATGAGGATGAGGATAAGAACCAGGCTGTTGGTGTGGCGATGAATGTGAATGTGAATGTGAATGTGAATGTGAATGTGAATGTGAATGTGAATGTGAATGTGAATGTGAATGTGAATTTGTGTGTGAATGTGGAAGTGAATGTGACTGTAAATGAGAGGACGAATATGTGGACAAGGATGCGGATGTAGCAGAGCCTGGGTCGCAGCCTGTACTCGAGCCCTAGCCCAATTTTGAGTCTGGGGCAATGCAAACAAATTAGTCATCATTAGCGTTTCCCTGCAAGGATCTTCAGGCTTCGTCTGGCGCACTGAGCAGGGCAGATTTGCGTTAAATAAGCGCACTTAATGCGATTACAATAAAAACAAAAACAACTCTGAATCACTCACACACACTCACTGTTGCTTCTGTTTTACAAGTGCATAAATGTGTGAACGTGCGTGTGTGTGTGTGGGTGTGTGTGTGTGGGTGTGTGTGTGTGTGAGTGCAAAAAGCAAGGGATATATCAAAAGCGGCCCTGCAAATTGAAGTCAAAAGCGTAAAAGCGCATTTACAACAATTATTAAAAACAAAATAGCAGATGGAAAATGAAAAGAGGAGAAAGGAGAAAGGAGAAAGGAGCAAAAAGAACAAAATATCAAAAGCACATTTATAAAAAACATGAGGACGAAACATAAAGCCCGACGGATGAGGACAACTGACAAATGCAGCCAGAAAATTCACTTTGAACAATTTTTGCATGAATGAACTTGTTCACCGGCCAATGGAGGGACAAGGAGACACGCATGGCCGCAGATGTGTTGACCACATCTAAAACCATAAAAGCCGCGGTCAACAAGTGTGGAGAGCATGTCCTTGGATTCTCCAAAAGCTACTAAGCGGGTACATTTATTTGTCGGATTGAAAAGGACTTTATCTTATGAAATTTAATTTTATTTAGATGCAAATGTTTCTGGTTAAGAAGAATATGTAAGGTCCTGTCGTCATTCATTTGATGACCTGACATGAAATCAAACTGAACTGGAAAATATTGTTCTATGCAGGATTTTAAAATTTATCAATCTTTGAACCAAATTTGTTGAATCCAAAATTTAAAGGATTCGTTTACTGTGGCATCGAGGTAGATGAAGTAATGTAAGATGTGAAATGAAAGGGCATCTCTGAGTCTATCATCCTGTGGACCAATGTGATTTGTTGTTTTGTTGTGTGTAGTGTCACATCCATTAAAAATTCTCAGCCGCCCATTCAAAAAGGACATTCACGTTTTAAATGCAACTTTTTCTGTTGCATGTGCCTCAGAGTTGCGAGCCAAAGCAAAGCTTGACGACTCAACGGCTCAAAGGCTAAGCGGCTGTGGAATGCGTGGTACAGTAGTAAGCGGCTAAGCGGACAACTCGATTGGCAGCCACCAAAGTGCAAAAAATAATTTTAATATTAGATTTGGTTAGATTTGAACCCAAGCAAAAAGCAAATTTTGTATTTGGCGGCTTTGCCTGTTGATTTGTAAATAAAAACATGTGATTCCCATTCGCGAGTGACTACTGTACAAATCTGGGGGGAAAAAAACTTTGGCGACTGCTGTAACCGTTTTGGGCATTGGATGAAGCAAGTCCTGGAAGGAGGCAACGACATATGTTCACGCCTCGTTGGGCGCCATAATTATAACAGAAATGCTGCGAACATCGGGGGAAGCCACAGAGGCCATGGCAGCGACAGCAGCAGCAGCAGGAGAAGCAGCAGCCACAGCAACAGCCACAGCAGCAGCAGTGGAAGTTGCAGGCAATGGAGCTTCATTGTCGGAAGTGGTTTTTACTCGTTTTTATGAATTCCATAGACTGGCCGACAATTTGGTGGTTTTGTTTTGTGTCGATTTGAAGTTGCAACTCTACTAAATGCCAATTAATTGAAAAGCCGTCAGGGAAATAGACCCTTACGCTGAACGATGTAAAACCATCTAGATTTCCAATCATTTCACTTATCCAAGAAGATGTACCCGGCTCAGGGGGGGTGACATAATATTGGAGTCACCCCTTGAGCGGATCCCATTAGATCAATTTGGATTTGACAGAAGGCGAAGATAACGACGACTTCAATGTAATCACCATAGCGAACCGGGCATTTCCTGGCTCTTCCTGACCGCATCCTGGTATCTTCATCACTCACACATGTCAAATGTCACAAAGCGCATTCATAACTCGAAAAAATTAGCCGCAGCCGCGCAAGAAAAATTGCCCAATCAGCGAACTCAACTTAACCGAACAGAACCCAAGCCGCGTCTATGTTTATGCTCAAGAGCAGGACCAGCCGGACTGCGGTTCAGCCCTTTCGGTCGTCAAGCAGCTGTCATAATGATGGACAAAGTGCATCAACATCATCGCACAGATGCCACCCAGAGGAAGGGGCAGGAGACAAAGGCCGACAACTCTTGTGTGGCGGGCGGCGTAGGCATAAATTACAAAAAGTAATTACAACGCCAAAACACACACTCAGTGCTAATCGTGTGTGCGTGTGCGTAAACGTATGTGTATGCGTGTATGGGCAAGTGTGTGTCTGTGTGTGCAATCCCCCGCCTGTTCGCGCCAGTGTGTGCCTGGCAGTGGGTCAACGAGTGTGAACGTAAACTTGTGGGTGGGCAAACGCAGGCATGGCCAACGGTGGACACATCTGTGCGCCACCTAGCGCTCAAAAATTGCACACTAATTGCGTGCAATTTGTGCCCGGACCCGGTCCTTAACCTGCTCCTTGTCTCTTGGTCATTAGCCAGCACCGATGGGCAGTTAAAATGCCCGTATGAGTTACTGTCAAAGTATCTCAAGGGACAAACCCAAACCCAAACCCAAACCCAAACCCAAACCCAAATCGAAAGCCTCGGAACAATGCAAATGCTTGGCCCATTGGATTTGTTCCTTCCTGCGGAATTTTGCATTTTTGAAGGTAATAACTGAAAGTGTGTTTCCGTTAATTACCAATGCAAATTTACAAAAGTTAAAAATTAAATGCAATAAAAAAAGCCAGACAGCAGAATCGCTAATAAGGACTCTTAGGACTCTTAGGACTCTTAGGACTCTTAGGACTCTTATGACTCTTAAGACTCTTAGGACTCCTAGCTTAAGCCGTTTTATAAAATTCCTTTATAGCTGAGCTTGAAATATACTCAATATTAAAACGAATGATTTTGATATCGAATCTAAGCCAGATTTAAGTAACGTATTTTATAAGGAATAAAAAAATACTATAAGTAAAAATATCCTGATGTATCTGAGTAAATGAAGGAAATGAATGGTACGAAATAATATTTAAGGTTTAAGGATATAATAATTGTAACTATAATTTATGCTAACATATTTATTTATAATTATAAAAAAAGAAATTAAAAAAGTTATTTAAATATAATAAACAATATTGCATCTTAAATAAATAAAATAATAATAATAATTTCAAAAATAATTATTATTTTTTTAATTTAAATATTTCTATTACATTCTTAGGATTACTTCATTTATTGGCTTATATCTAAGAATAGTTTATTAATATTTAAAATTAATTTTCTTCTCCCACTTTGTAATTCATTTAATTTATTATATTTGAAGGTAATTAAAAATAATAAATAAATTTTCCGGTACTGCATATTTATTTTATCGGTTGCACATAAAATTGATTGGTAAGGCCCGAGAAAATGATATTTATACTTGGGCTGAGCAATCGAAAACTCTTATAGAGGCATTTGATTTGTATTTTCCTTATGATTTTCACAGTTTTTCATTATCGGGAAATCAATGTCAAGTGTTTCAAGCAACCTGCCCATCAATTGTTGGGGCAATTACAATAAAATTAATTTTCCTTTGGTACTTTCATTTTGGTTTGAAATAAAAGTGGACAAGGAAAATCAATGAAAAATTACGATAATGGCTTCCGCATTTGGGTTAAATGTTAAATTACATAAATTATATAATTTAATTTATATTTACGAGCCAGCCCAATGCATATGTGCCCGCTATAAAAATGGTTGGATAATATCGTAGCCGCTTCCTGTATAAATAACACGCCCAGACAACGTATAGGTCTCTCTATCCCTTTCTCACAACGCTTCACCCGCTCACCCACTCTCTCTCTCTCTCTCTCTCTCTCTCTCTCTCTCTCTCTCTCACTCCCCCACTCCTTCTGTCTTTCTCGCCTTTACCCTGTATCACCCTTCGTGTGGGTCGTATAGATCGCATTGCACGTATTGCTCTATCCAAATTTGGGCTTTATCTGTTTTATGGCCAACTGTGTGAGAAAAGTCTAGTAGCTGGTTTTTATTTACTTTGATTTCTATGCATCGTGCTCTTAGTTTTACGGTCGCGCATCTTTTACGACCAGCTGACGATAAGAGCATTGATAAGACCGAGACTGGGAGTCCCCCCTTCCCCTCGTGGCATGCGCAAATTTTTTAATGCCCCATTTGCATTGGCACTGGTGGCACATAAAACTTAAACCCTCTTTCTATACATAAGTATGCAAAATCCCAACTTGGAGGTTAACGAAGCGGGACTGGAAAAGAGCCTCGAGTGTGGGGGTGGCTATTGGGTGTGTGTGTGTGTCAGACATGGGATATTGGATAGCTGCTGACTGACGACACTAACCCAATCCCATAAAATACAATTTGAGGCGCCATGTGTTGCATATTTCATAGCGCTTTGACTCGAATGCCTCGAATAAAAAGGAAAACTATGGCAAAAATATCGCACATCTCCAGTTATTTAATGAGTCTCAAATGTTTAAGTAGCCATAAAATATAAAAGATCCGACAACTGTGTGTTCAGATCTTACCAGTGGAAAATAAAATGTATTAAGTAAACGGCTCCCAAATTCTTAATATCCTGAGCTATTCAAGTAAATAATTACATAAAGGAAAGTTGCTAGAATTAAATCACTGCCTAAATACTCTTTCCTGTTTCTAATTATAATCAATTATTGATTATCCTATTTAAAAAAAAATAATTTGTCATTTTTTATTTTCATCAGTTATCAAAGGATGACATGATATTAACAAATAAAATATTAGTAAGGAGAATTTATGATAATCTGTTGTTTTAAAAATTCAATAGTTTCATTACTCTGACAGAAGAATAAGCTTTCGCAGTGTTCATTTGAGATATGAAGTAGGTAGTAGAAGTTCCTTAATCGTTTTATGAACAACAGCAAAGAAGTCGATTACCTACGATTCAAAGCAGATTTACTCAAGACTGAAGGAAAGGTCTGGTTGGAGTGGTCCTGTACCAGACTAAAATCCACGTGTTTACAGGAGCAAGAGGATATCTTGTTAAAGGAAAGCCGACTGAAGTCGAGGCCAGTGATTCAGTATGTGGACATTTCATTTACCTGTTCCATTAAAAGGTAAGTCATAATGTGTTCAAGCACTTGAGATTGACTTAGAGTCTCTTAATGAACTTCGTCTACGGGAAAGCATTGTTTCAAATGCATCCATCTTCCTATTGAATTTAGTGGATAATTGTAAGAACAAACTAACATAAAGCATATTTATATATATATATATATATTTAATATATTATTTTTAATATTCAATACTATTAATATATCAGTTACTACCTAAAAAGTTAAGCTTAAAAGTAGCCCAAAATTGAGTACCCCTCGACAAAACGAAGGAATGCATCTCATTAAGAAACAGCGAGAAATAAGATTAAAGAAGGATGGATTTTTAATAAAATTCGAAATATATTTATTAATAATATTTATATATATAATAATAAAAATAATAATAAGAAGAACCCTTGACTTGCGCTGCTTGAGCCACTTGATCTCTTATAATAGAAAGTCAGGATGTCTGGAAGCTCCAGTTACTCTTTTGATTGAATATTTATTTTTTTTTTTTCACAAAAACCGCTAATGAGTAAAAGGACTTTTTATCTACGTGTCTTATAAAAAAAAAAAATATTAAAAAAGACCAACTATTCAAGAATTTTTAAATTTTTGCAAATATTTATTTAAATTGTGTTAAATTACTCTATACTCTATAAATAAATTGCCTATCAGCTTTGTAAGAATCAGTATTATATAATGTTGATACCGAATTATTATTCTCTGATATATATTTAAAAATATTAATTATCCTTTAAATTTTGTTACAGTAAACAAAATAAAATTATATTAATATTCGTATATTTTTCTTGATAGTATAAATTTTCTCCAGTTTCACTTTACCCTTAAGCTTGTTTAATTTTTTATATTATACATATTAATTAAATATTTCCTATGTACTTCAATTATTTATTCACAGCATTAATTTTTTTTTTATTAAAAAATAAATTAAATTTTTAATATTTTTATTATTAATTTAGACACTAACAAACACAATTATACATACACACACACACACACGCACACACACTTGAAATAGCGTAATAATTATAACGTTTTTTAAGTTTGTTTAGTTCCTGTTTAATAATACAAAATTAAAAATAAATTAAAATTAAATTATTATTTTGTAATTTAAATAAACACGACATTTTATTTCTTATTTAAGCGTTCTCTTGTTATTGAAATAATTACATGAGGGAATACTAGATAACTACTGAGCGAATTTGAAACCTCATTTATTTATCATTTAAATTAGTAATTAAATAAATCTTTTAGTTAAATATATTAATTTAAACACAATACATGCAATGTTTAGCTATGAAATGGTTTCAGCAGTTCAATGGTATATAAATTTATTCATCGACTATAAAATTTGAACAAACTTGTTTATCCGCTTATTAACCATAAAAACAACCATTTGCATACGATTTGCTTCTGTGTTATTCACCGAAAGCTTAAAATCGTTCGAGTCAATAAAGAAAAGTAAGAGTATATACTATATTATCAGTTATTTGGATTATATAATGTTCTGTGGCATATATTATCAAAACAAGTTTGGAATAAAGATGCTATCCCACAGTGTAACCTAATTTTGAATTGTATTTCAAAATTGGATGAAGGTCGTCTTACTTATTCCTTTTTTGAAATTAAGCTCCTTTCATAAGCAATAATGTTTTATTAATTAAGAATATTAATTTTGAAAATAAATAACATATGTGTATATCCTTATCGAGGGACTGTCTTTTAAATCAATATATTAAGTTTTCAAAACTCAAAACTAAAGTTTTTCGAGCATTAAAAAGTTGAGTTTTTAAATGTGTTATTTGTACACTTAAGGTCAATCTCTGAATAAATTTTAATTTATTTAAATTAAAAAGTAAAATAAGTAGGGTGTACCTCATTCTTGGTTATTCTTAATTTTTTGCCAGTACTCAGAGAACTATTAATGAACAGGTAATATCAACAAGTTTTACAATTTGGTTGAAATTATTAAATTAACGAATGACAAGCGACGAGCTCAGTTCCTTTAATGCCTTTAATTAAATTCCCTGCATTGTTATATATGTATGTTATTAACAATTAGTTTCATATTACATATATATTTGAAATTAACATGCACCGTCTTGTAATGAACCTCTGTTGCCACTAATTCCCACACGCATTCACAGCCATTGCATCCTCAGTATGACTCATACCTCATACATACTAGCACGCAGCGATATATACACGCACATAGACACATACAACGTCCACTTGACTTCACTCGTACCTTCACTTAAGACCTACAACTCATACCACTTGACTACTGCCCATGAAGAAAATATTAGTGCAACTAAGACCATAGGCAAATAGTATCATAGTCAAACATACAAAAAAAAATATACAAATACATACATACATACATACAAATAGAAATACAAATGCAATCACAACAACAACAACGACAACAGCAGAAACAAATGCAGCGACAACAGTAAGAACATTTAGACAAATCTTTTGAACATGTCTGTGCTTGTTGCCTACCGCACACCTTCCGATCGAAGTCGAAGCTGAAGCCGAAGCCGAAGCCGAAACCGAAACCGAAGCCGAAAATCAAAAATCCCATAGACCTGCTGCTACAGAAGATAGCTGAAGATGGCTTATCTCTTGGTAAGATCTATAAAAAAGGGGCGAAAATTACTCAAATAAAAAAGAGCATAAAGCACATACATACATGTTTGTACAAGATACACAGAAGACACACAGAAGACACACATAGGCAGACACACACATAGAAATCATTGGTGGGCAAACAAAAGAAACAATCAAATAAATTAAACAAAGGGCAAGAGTCGAAGAGGAAGGTCCGCATCTGTTTTTGGGTACCGCTTCCATAAGAATCTTATCGACATATCATTTTTCGAGTTGTCTTGTATCTTTATTTTTTTGCGTTGAGTGTGTGTATGACCGCGTTCAAGTTCCAATTCGAGTTTGAGTCCCAGAACCCAAGAAGATCCCAGCGGTTATGCACATGTTATACCCCCAACAAGAAAGACGTTTACAAACCCCACACAAACGATCGTTAAACAACATTAAATGGGTCTCTCGTTCGGTACGTTTCCCCAACCTGGCTCGTCCCCCCTTCTGAAAATCTACCCATTGCCAAGTCCATTGCGCGGATGAGTCATCGGCTGCATTCATGGTACGTCTGCTGCTGCTCGATCTATCGGACGGTCGTTCCATCGGTTGCCCGATTAGTTGGTTGATTGGTTGGTTGACTGGTTGACTGGTTGGTTGGGCGGTCTAAAATCTTGCATACATGTACATGACATAGCTGATGTGAGATGTGTGCAGGTGCAATTAAGCCCGGAAACGAACCAGATTAATTGGCTAAGCAACAACCAAAAAATATCAATAGTTCTTTCTATGGTTTTCCGACGACCTCACCCAAGTTTACTGATAGGCAATGGCAATAGCTCAGTTTATGTTGATGAGTTTACCTCACGCACACGCAAATAAATGACAAATAAAATCACACCACGCTGGCCGCTAGGCTCACACACACTTCGGTAAGTTTTATATCTTAGATTCACATCTTTGTTTTGTGTGAATCTCAACTGATTAAGGGATAAACGGATAAAGACGGGGTTACACAATTGAAACAAATATATTACGGGTTAACACCTGCAATCCCTGAAATCATATGCATAGATGCCACTGGCATTCGTTTTAATATCTTGGTTGCCCCTGCCTTTCCCTAGAATCACAGAAACACTTTCTTATTACACAATCAAATGAAGTCAAATCGACGTGAAATATATATGTAAGTTTGGTCATAAATCATCCATATAGTAGTTGGCTTATCATAGATCAAAAGTTGATCTACTTCAAATAACTGAAATATAATTTAAATATACATATATTTATATTTATATTTATATTTATTTATTTATTTTTATACATATACATATATTTCCTACAAGTAATGTAAAGACAGACAAGTTTAAAAAAATTCGGCAAATTAATAATTCAAGTGCAACGGAAGTATCAGATGATGAATAAAAATTGGCTTTACGATTTTTCATAAAAGTGTGTCACCATATATTTATATACATAGGTATGTACATAAATTATTGTTAATATTTCCCGTTAAGCAAATATTGAAGAGAGAACAACATTTATGGGAATCGACTCTCTTTAATTGTATTAAACAAAATCAAAGTATAGAAAGTAAAAATAAATCGACAGGTTTTTAACTTTGTTTAAGATTTGTGGCTGAGTCTCGTTTTTGTTTGTATCACGTGTTGAATTCTGTGGGTAATTTGCATTTTGATTCAAAACTCAATTAAAATCAAATTTAACAAAAAATGTGCAGTGGCCAAGACTAAACTATAAATTCCCTAAAAAAAGAAATTGAAACTTTATTATTTGAGAAGTAGTCGGCAAATTATATTTCCATGCAATTAGCTATGCAGATTGACTGCGACAACCCTGGTACATGCATACAATATCCCTGGGCCCGGTTAGAACTCTAGCCACGCTTTTATGTGGATTCAATTCTGTTCCAGTTTATTTGGGTTGACGGACGGCGCTTCACATTCAAATTGAAATTTAAATAAAAATTGCAATAATTACCCGCATAAATTTGAATTGCGGGAAAACAGTTTGTTGAGGCGCTCCGAAGAACTGTCATGTAATCCTTTAAGAAAACAAGAGTTTTATATTATGTCTATCGTTGCCTGATCTTCGAGGGATCGAACCCTTGTTACAGTTCATTGAGCAATTACAACCTTTAACACTTATCACCAGGAAAATCTTGTTAAGGGGCATTTCCCTAATTATCTGTACCACTAACGCGCATATAACCAAAGGCAGTCAGAGTTTGGGGTATACATTTTAATAATATTATGGGAGAGCAGTGAAAATATGGTGAAATGACTCCACCCAGAAACGGTGTTATATTCCATAACAGACGCTAACGGTGGGACCATTAAGCGCGGGTTCGCCCAAAACTCCGCCCCACAAGTGGACCAAAACAGAAAAAAAAACATATCAAAACAAGAGAAGAAGCAACAGAAGCAAAAACGTACAAAAACATACGTGCCCAAGCCCAAGCATTGATTCATTGGGCCAAAACGAAATGGAGAATATTTCTGGTCGCTTCCTTCTCTTTGGTAGAAATTGTTGCTGGCGCTGCTGGTAAAAAGCCACGCCTTTTGGATTTATATTACTGGCGCAAACCCAGAAAAGCAAAGCAAAGAAGAACCGAAATAAAAAATACACTCACAAAACGTGCGAATGGGAAAGCAAATGCTAAGGCAAGCAGTAGTTCTTGTAACAATAGACCTAGAGCAACCCCTAAGCGCAAGTTGTGTAACAGTTGGAAGCGTCCGGAAGATACTTGAGACGAAGAATGCTTAAAGGTATAGTAAGTGAACAGTGTATGTGTGTGTTTGCCGTTGATAATGTGCGTCGGTTAGAGCCAAGTTACGAGATTGTGGGTGGAGTCTTGAGCACATAAGTTGCAGAATACTTTTGCTCGGATAGGTTTACCGGATTCACCGAATATACACAAATTTCTATAAAGGGGAACTTAAAATATCAATTTGTCCGTTAATCATCCTTAAGGTAGTTTTTTTTTTCGAACTGTAATGATGATTCAGTCCAAGTATTTGATGAAATTATTTTTTCATTTTGGTTATGGTTAATAACATAATATTATATACAACATGCATACATACATACGAATGTTTAACCTGATCCTAACGGCAGATTTTAGAAAGTGAGAAGGGTGCAATAAATCACATAAAAAAGTTAATTATTTGCTTGGTTTGGGTCGCAATAAACTCATTGGACTTACTTCAAAAAACCACATTACCTTCTGAAATTCTCTTATCCTTTCCATAAAACACAAAAATAATTTAATTTAATTGTTTACAATAATCTAAGACAGTTTTTTTTCTAGTCTCGTTAGCCGGAGATTTGGTGATAGACTGCGTAACGCTGAAAACGTTTGTCATGTGGTAGCCATTTTTAACATTAATACACTAACTGTACTGGCAAAGTCCAGTTATGTAGTGTAATGCCTTCGATGCTCGTAATAACAACACAACGAACAACTCATCACACATTTACATACATAAACGATTACCTCACACAAATAAAAATTTTTCAAACACCACTGCGTTCTCATTTCGTTTTCAAGAACAGAGCCAAAAAGGGGGAAAGAAAATGAATAAGAGACTGATATGATATATAAGCAGCGTGTATTCGTCGAGAGCATGTCAGTTTGCGTCGAGCTAGCACAGCGTTCAGACGGTGGGCATGAGCAGCGTCGTCATCAGAGTAAGAGAAGCTAAACAAAAAGAACGAACTTGGCGAGTGCGTAACTGACAGCGGCAGAGGGAACAAAAACGAGAATACAACGGACAAAGCGTTTGAGTAGATAATTTGTTCATTGTGTAAATCTGGACAGCGGGAATATCTGCGAAAAGAGAAAGTTTTGATTTATTTAAAAGCAAAACAGTTTTATATATTGCATGCAATATTGCAATAATACAAAAAGTGTTTTGTTAATAAAAGTGTGGTAGCAGCCCCAGCCCCAGTTCCAGCCCCAGTTCCAGCCCCAGCAGCAGCAGCAACAAGTCAAATAACAAACAAACAATGGCAGTGGCCTTCTACATACCCGATCAGGCAACATTGTTGCGCAAGGCACGCGAACAAGAGCAACAGTTGCTGCGCCTACGCCAATGGCAAATGGCAACTGTAATGCTGACCACCATATACCAACTTATGGACGACACTGGCAGCCAGCGCTTGAAGAAGGTGGAACCCAAGTGCGAGAATCGGCGCAAACCATCACAATGAATACGCCCGTTGAGTAAACCACAACTTCAACTTATACACCTGTAATAACTACAACTACAACAACAACAACTACTACAACTACAACAACAATTCCATTTTAAGTCTATGATCAGTCATAGAAAAGAAGAGGCCACTGGATGCCACATTGGACGCCACATCTCGCAAAAAACTCATATTACAAATTACAGTTCTCCTCACTTTGTTTACTCATCAAAGCGATTGTGATAATGGCTTTGTTCTTAGACGACAACACGATTCAAGAATTGATTAATTAACGTAATTTTAAGTATATTTTTTTACTTTGTATTTATTATTTTAATTATCGAAATATTTATGCGATAGTTTGTAAGTTTTCTACGCATCCTGCCTCGTAAACAAAAACGAAAGGGACATTTTGTAAGCCCAACGAGAAGACTACACAGAACTCATAATTATTTAGAACGTTTGCTGATCAATTTTTGTATTAATTTTTGTTAAACAAATACGCAAAAAAAAAGCAAACAAAAATTAAAAAACAAATGAAAAACTGAAAAATATGCATTTTATTTTCTTTTTTGGCAACAATTTTACAAATTTTCAGCCTAGAGAAACGCCAACGGCACAGAAAAATCCTATGGAAACCGTTAATCAAAATGTAATTCGCAAAAATCGGAAGTTAAATAAATTTTCCGACATATATATATATATATATATATATATATATATATATATATATATATATATATATATATAAATATATATATACAATATATATATATATACACATATATATATACATACACATATATATATATATATATAGATATATATATATTTATATTTAAAATAAAATGTTTTTAATCATAAATTACGGAAGACATTTTCTTCAGTAAGAGGAAAGACAAAGAAATTTATCAAGAGCTGATGATTTGTCAAAAGTCGTGGGAAATTTATCATTTTCTCAATATCTAATGATATATGTATATGTATTATTTTGTTGGAAAATTATATGGACTTCATTGAAAGTGCTCGTTTTGTGGCTTAGCCACAGCGCAATTTTAGTCAATGAAAAAAAATTTCATTTAAAACATTTTATTAATCATTTGATTATTTATTTTTGATCTTGTAACAAAAAATGGTGTCCCACTGTAGGAGTAATGAATGTAAGAGTGAGAGAGAGAGAGAGAGAGAGAGAGAGAGAGAGAGAGAGAGAGAGAGAGAGAGAGAGAGAGAGAGAGAGAGAGAGAGAGAGAGAGAGAGAGAGAGAGAGAGAGAGAGAAAGAGAGAGAGAGAGAGAGAGAGAGAGAGAGAGAGAGAGAGAGAGAGAGAGAGAGAGAGAGAGTGAGTGAGCGAAGCCAGTCAAACAGATGGATACGATTTCAAATGATAACAAGATTTTGTGACAAATAAAAAATCTGTTATTCTTGAAATTTGTAATTTTATGGAATTCAAATTTCATAAAACGAATGAAATCTTGCCAATATTTCACTCACTTCAATATGAAGAGAGTTGGGTAACTCTAAACAGGCAGCACTGAATCCTGCCATAATCCTTCCATCGTTTGGATCACTGCTCTGCTACTAATCTTAATCCACTTCTATTTGCTGACTTATCAAATAAATCACTGATTTGGTGAATAATTACATATTATTTAGCAAAAATCTCATCCGACCGACGGGCGCAGCTACCAATTACTTTTTGGAGAGATTTCATTAGTAAAAAATGATGTTCAAGTTCTTGGAGTATTATCCTGACAAAATACACAGAGAGGAATCCTGCACTGGCTTCAGAAAAAGCGTATCTATTAACCGGAAGGTACTTCGGTATGCGGTAAAAGTTGATACTCTTCTGTCCCATGTGACTCAGCGAGTTAATTACGGCGTACAACTGTCTAGATTTCCGATCATTTTAAATACATACTATATATATAGCAGCCGAATAACTTGCAGTAAAATATAAGATTTGAGCCAATCAAACAAAGGTAAATTTTTAATGTGTGCAAATCACAAAATACTCAGAGGCTCACCCCGCCGCAAAGTAATTATATAATTTTTTGATCTGCTAAACATCCGATTACAAAAGTTTCCTGGCAAGGAGTTCCACAATAAATTAATGTCAATTAATTAACTAAATTAAATAGCTAATAATATATTTAAAGGCCTTTTTGTGCATTGTTTGGGTTTTGTTCTTCGTTAATACGGATAGTCACTTCACCTGAGGTACAGGTAATAATCAGGATAATCACAACAAGCGAGATTTGACACTTGACCCTCTGAGGGATCAGTAGGTAAATTTTGAATTTTGTTCCTATACTTGCAGTTAAATATTTTTAATTTATTTATTACTTTCCCATACGACTACAGTTGGATTCCAGCGGTTAAATTTCCATAAAGCGAAAATATGGCTTCAATTTTTTAGAAATAAGAGTCAATATCGCATTCTGCCCATATATCAAATATGATTAAAAAAAAAAGAACTAATCAAAATCTGAACTGATATTTACTTGTCGACATTAAGCAATTATTTAATCTAAATAAATAAATAATAAATAATATAAAATAATAAAAGTTGCCTTTCAAATTTGATGAGAGTTGAATTTAGTTATTGGATTGATTGATTGGTTTTAGATTTCAATGTAATTGAGAAATAATAAAATAACACTTTATATATTTTATTTTTTATTATTTTATTATTTAAGCTAAGAGCTTTTAAAAGCCACGTTTCTGGATTTTAACTGTGATAACGAAAAAATAAAAATATTTATTTTATTTAATTTTATAAAATTTTTGTTGTTGTCATTGAGAGCTACACATTTAAACCATTGCCTGTGCTCCTTGGAGTCAAATGTTCAATTACGAACTCGCGCTTCGTATATCCTTTCGTATTGAGTGGAAAACTTTTCCACTTTCTGTATTACAAACAGCAGATGCCAAGAGTTGCAGAGCTGCCAACTTGGCCAAAAGTTGCCGTGGGAGAGCGAAGAAAATTCAATTATGCAAAAACGGGAAAACATATCCTGCTGAAAACTCAACTTCCAGTTGCCCCCAGTTGATAATGTCAAAAAATTAGGTGCTAACAAAACAATTTGCATTTTTAAGTTAATTTTTTGGCGAGGAGCAGCGCGAGAAACTTATCCAAAAATTTGAGATGAGATTTCCAAAGGGGCTCATTATAAGTGCCACCTACCCCGTGGGCGAGTCTCGTCCTGACCCGATCACAGCCAAGTAGCCGCCGACATTTAATTAAACTTTTGCACTTATGCAGCTGCAATCAACTGCACTGCCAGCCTCATCCTGGCCATCCTGCCCATCCTGCGCATTCTTTGGGCTTCTCTACGCTCCGTCCTATATGTGCTGCATGCTGTTTGCAGTGTGCAAACTGTACTCTGTACCCAGCGTCCTGAGTGTTCAATTCATTTTGATTGGCAAACATTTTTGGCGCAAACGTTAATAAAAAGTTTCTGCTCTCGGGAAAAAATCAAAAATTTCACTTAACCAAACAAAACTAATTAACGTTCAACAGATAAAACTTGGATAAATGCATCGACGGGACTTTATTCCGTGGCTATGGGTGGGGGTGTGTGTGGGTGTGTGTGGGTGTGTGTGTGGAGGCGTGGCGTATGAAAAATAATTGAGACAAGTTTATGATTATGTTTTTTGCCCCTAAAACTTGTTGGGCCACACGCAATAAAAACTTTGCCACGCGAAGCTGGAGCCAAGCAAAGCCAAGCGATTTGTAACTAAAGCTGTAAAAATCACAGACAGAAAGCAGTTAATGCACAGAACAGAGAGAAAGAAGTTGCTAAACTTTTGAGCTGTTAATTAGTTGGCAAAATCGTTTCTAATGTGGCTGCCAAGTTAAGCCAACTCGCATCAAAACAAATTCCCTGCCTCTTCATTGATATAAATGGAATGGGAATCGCTGCGAATCGAATGGCTACTTTCGTCCAAGCCCCTAGAATCTATCTCCGCACATTCCTCATACATGATCGACTGACACTATGAACACTTTCCTGTTGCCTGCTACCAAACGTGTTATGAAATCCAAAAAAAAAAAAAAAACTGAGTTTTGTTGTTGCCGGTGGAAGCCCATACAAAAAATGGAAAAGAAAACACCAAGGACCCAAAGCGTCCCAACAAAAGCAACAACATTAGAAATAAAGCCACAGAAATCCCTTTTTCGCTGAAGGAGCGACAAACAAAGGAACGTTTTCAAGGATGTGGCAACTAACAAGTTCCCTACCAAAAACTTCTAGATTTTAAAGTTACACAGCCAAAACTAATGATCGATTAAAATCATAATCCATAGTGATACGTAAAAAAAAACTGTAATATTATTTTATTGGAAAAATTAAAAAAAATATAAATAAAAATATTTATAAAGGCCGCTGGGATTTCTGGTGGCATTTTTTTTTCTAAAAAATCTACATAAATAAATAATAAATAAAATAAATTGTGTCTATTTATTACCTGGTACCTATTAGTCCTTGACTTAATAAGTAATCACCGGTCACACATTTATGATATGAATTGTTAGAATATTCAAGGGTCGGTTATGTCGAGTTGGGGTTTTGCCCTTTTGCTGACTGTGCGAGGAAAAAAGAAATTAAATTAAATCAAATCAAATCAAATCAAATCAGTCAACAACTAATGGCAACATAATGACATTAGCCTGTCTGCCCAGCGGCGTGAAAATGTTTTTACACGAATTATGAGTGCTGTCGTTGGCGGGACACGCCGCGTGTGGGTGTTGATTAAGTCAGTTGGAAAAAATGCTCATCCCATCCAAGGACTTTCTGAGGGTATTTTGACAGTTGTGCAAAAGAAAAGACCTAACTAAGTTAATTTCGCAGTAAATGCGATAAAAAGTTGAGTTAGTCGAAGGACAAAGGGTCCTCAAAACTTTAAGACGATTATTGCTAATACAGTTAGGGCCAAGGTATTCTCTCCTCCTGTGCATCCTGATGCGTTTGAAGATGCTGCTCACTCAAGTGGTAACCCAATGGCAGGACCCACCTTCACGCAATATAAACATTAGGCCAATGGAATAACTGACTGAATATTTTGACTTATTAAAATTGATGAACATTTGCCATTTAAAAAACCACTCGGAAAACGCCCAAAAGTAATCAAAAAGCCTCGGAAGAGCCCAAAAACTGAACAACTGAACAGTTGAATAACATAACTGCAAAGGCCGCGACAAGGATTTGATAAACGAAACACTTAAAAGTACATTTTGATTGATGATCTATCTCCGAGCGACAGGCTAGTCAGAAAGTCTGGCACAGGGAAGAAAAGAAATAATAATAAATAAAAAGGACACGCAGACGTTGACGACAATGTCAGCCAAAATCGGACGGCGGAGAAGCGGAAATGGAAAACGAGGCAAGGACGAAGAGCGGAGAGCGGAGAGCAGGGAGCAAAGAAGGAAAAAATGAGATGAAAATACATTAATTATTGAAATGTCATTAAATGAAAACGAAACTGACATCGCGCAGATTCGCATGAATATTTAACAGCAATAACAACAAATATGCGAGCCCGAGGAGCCCATTGAAAATTATGACAAGAGGAATACATAGGATGCGTGACCGCATGCGACAGGATATTGATAGAGCTAAAGCAAAATGACGCATTAAGGACTTGTTTTTGGGGAGCAGCTACTTTAAGGTGCGCAAATCACGCAACTGACGAAGACAAGTACGAGGACGAGGACGAGGACGACGATGAGGACGGTGACGAGAACGAGGACAGAGATCAGAATGAGGGCGAGTATGAGGACGAGAAGGACTTCTGAAAAATGATGGAACGCATCAGGCAGGCAGAACGGCCAACCAGGATATAAGAGACCGGGCAAGTGGGCTGTGTCGCTATATCGGTATATCGCCCCAGCCCAAATGAAGAGCATATTAATTGCAGGGTTGGAAATGGGAAAAGCCCGAAGATGGCAACCAAAATGCCATTCATCATCAGTCCTGGCAGCGTTAAATGAGCACACGCAGCCAAGTTGAGCATTTAATTATTTTGCTGGCACGGATGGAACAGGATGCTACATCGTATCATATCACAGATAATAGTCCTTAAAGGCATTAAAGTCATGTGTCAAGCTTTCAACTGGACAAATCGGTAAAAGTGAATTATCGTCGTCTTGCAAATATTTTTATACGTTAATTACAAAACAGAAAGAGAAATAAAGGCGGCCGCACCCACAAAATGCAAATAAAGGCAAATTGGATATTCGTCCGACATATACCAGACGTGGGGATACCCTGCAATTCATTGACGATTGGAACAATTGGAACAATTGAGGACCTCCAACGAATACATCCTCTCTCTGCCCTTCATTCATATAAACAAAGCTGAAATCTTAAGGATAATCGTAGCCGATCCGCTTGATCGATGACTGACAATCCTTTGGCCATACTCTGAAATATTTTCGGAATCGATGTGGCAAGGACACGTTATTATAAGCCTATTAAATACTCTATATTTATTAACATAAATAATGCTCTTCATTAGAATTCTGACGACAGGATTGATTGATAGCTGACAGCTTATCTCATTATCTAGGATACATCTCATATAGAATGTATCAAAAGGACGAAGATACGCGGCATCTCGATCGCATACCCATCACTGTACTTGCTACAGGGTATCACCTTTTAAATGAGCAATCACCCCACAGAGACTATTATGAGGTGTCACATAAAATAGAGCTTCAAATTTGCCAGGACAAACGTCAGAGAATGAGCCGCAACTGTCGGAAGGACAACCCGCGGAGCGGTGCAGGATTTGCAAATTTTCGCACCGCGCGCAACAGCGACGCCGTCTAAAACTATAAAATAAACAAACTTCCGGGCTTGTTTCATTCAGTTTGGGATTGGGATTGGGCTTGGATTTGGATCTGGATTCGGATGTGGCCTCAGCTCGGGAGTCGCCTTTGGCTTCTGGCATCGTCGGCGGCTGATGAGCTGTTGATTTTTGATGTGTTTGACATACGCTCGGTCACATTGATTGCACCATAAATAATGAATTTATGCTGACAGCAAGTCATCAGCGAGAGCGCCGGCCAGCATGGTGGTGAGATCCGACTCAGACCAGGCCCAGGACCCGGACCCGGACCCAGACCCAGGCCTGGTCTCGACACCACGCACTGTGCATCCTTTATGCGCTGTTGTATGCCAACTAATAAAATATGTTTTTATTGCAACCAAAGTCATGCATATAGCATAACACACACACACACACACACACACACACACACAATACATTCGGATAGGACACACATTCGAATACTCGCGCACACACACACATGCACTAGGATACACACACACGTAGTGCATATAAAAATTAATGAGCCACGGAGGCGCGCGTCCCTTACAGCCGACGATTATGATGATGCCCAGGATGATGATAATGATGATGGTGATGAGGACGATGAGGATGCTGTCAATGATATTTAGCGATGCGGAATATAAAAGCAACATTTGCAAATTCAGTTTTGAATAAAATAACACAAAAGGTGCGTTAAACTTAATGTTAATAATATGCATAAAAATGTCAGCTAATAAAACGATAAATGCCAAATTATTATTCCAAGCCAAGAACGTAGCGGGATTCAGGTACAGTACAGTCTGTGGTTTCGAAGGACTTTTACGATCGCATATTGCATTTCTTAAAGACCGTCTCCAGCTCCTTAACCATAGAGAACATCATTTTATGTAGGTGCTAATTAAGGGTCTTGTTAGAGGACCTACCGAAGACGCAGGGCAAGATGCAGGGGAAGTGTTTGTTGATTTTCCTTGGTGGTAAATATGCCTTTTGTTCTCAGTAAGGATTCAGGAAAAATTTCTTTCAATATTTTCCAAAGAAAATTCGTTCTTGTTGTAAAAGCAATGCAGTAGTCAAGGAAAATTAACAGGTCATAAATTTGAGGACGTGTATTATTATTATTAATATTTTATGGAGTCCTTTGAACACGTCAACAATAGGAAAGAATTGCTTGCGCTGATGGTACTTTAAGTATATATAAATTATTAATAACAATTGGGATTTTTTTTTAAGCTTATATTTTAATTTTAGCTCTTGGCAGATATTCCCTCATATCCTTCGGTAGTCAGTAGGACATATATGCGTCCAGTTGGTTGACTAAGTCATATAGACACCGAAAGGGGATAACTTCATCCCAGACCTTTGAGTATCTTCTATGCATCGATTAGTTAATTTACTTAAAAATAATAATAATAATAATAATAATAATTTTAAAAAATACTGATTAAAAATTTGAGACTTGATATTTTTAAGTGAGATTTTTAATTTCATTCTAGTTTCACCTCATACCAATGGGCAAATCGAGTGGATTATCTTATGATAATCCTTCACCCTGGCATTTATGTATTTATTGACTTATTGTTTAATGTTTTTAATAAATAAATATAATAAATAAATTATAATAAATTTATGTACAATGTTTATAAACTTAATCTAAAAATTACTAATAAAGCAACAGATCAAACTGAAGTGCATAGAAGTGGGGAGAGGTGAAACGCCTCCTTACAGCCAAAACCTAATTTATGCAAGGAAAATAACACTCTTAGAATAAATTGAGATTAGAGAAAATTAATTATATTAAATTAAATTAATTATCAATTAAATAAAATTGGGCAATTTTTATAATCATTAAATAAATAAGTTTGAACTAAAGAATTTCAATTCTTTACCCCAATTACTGAAAATCACTCTCAGCTATTGCTTATTAGTTAGTTGTTTTTTAATGAGAGAAACAACCACTTAAAATTAACATTTATGAAATATAGAAAAAATACAAATTTATATTATATATTTAACTATATTATACCGATGTAATATTTTTATTATATGAACTTCTTATATTTCCACTGAATTAAAATATGACTTCATGAATATAAAGAAATAATTATTTTTTGGGTGTCAATGAAGTCAATGAAGCTTATATGTACTCAGAGAGTCATCCTTATCCGTAATCAGATATATATATATATGTATATACATATATATATATATATCTGTATATACATATATATATTTATATACATATATATATATATATTAAATATATGTATTTGGGATCAAAATGTTTGATTCCCTTTATTAATCTGTTCCGAGGTGTTTGCGCCGTATTGATTACTAGAGTCTTAAATCGATGAAATTATCTTAAATTATTTATCATATTTATAAGTCGAGTTCCCATGTGAGTGAACCAAATCAGATCTAACACTTGCAACATTGTCTGTCGTCCAGCTGTCGCCAACGAAGCGCAAGGATTGAGGAGCACCACCCACCCAATTTTATGTGTTATGAAAGAGGAGATTTTGTTATTCCTTTTATAGATTTATGTCCGCAATTCAGGGAATTTTTATTGAAATAGGAAGCTTTGTGCATATTGCATGCATCAAATGGCACAACAACAACAACAACAACAACAACAACAGCAACAACAACAACAACAACAACAGCAGCAGCAACAAGAACGCACAGCTAACTTCTTTACTTGCAACATTTTTGTTTGTTGTCCGTTTTTATGACAAACACTGAAATGAGATCAAATTATTGACAAACTGATAAAGAGATAGAAAGAGAGATGAAATGGAGCACAGGAGGGAGAGGGAGAGAGTGATGGAGCGAAAACGGAAATCGCTGGCAATAGTCAAAGGAAATAAAAGCGAAATTACTTTTGATAAAGAAACAACAACAACAACAACAGCAACAACAACAACAAGAACTGAAGTATGAGCAAGGACCTCAACTACAGAGAACTACACACACTCGTAAAAAATGGAAAAAAACTTAAGGAAGCTGCAGGAAGTTAACTACAAGAGGGCGTTGATTTGTCGCAAGTAGAATTATGAGACGTAACCAGGATTTTCCCGGCCGATAGAGAGCGACAGAAAGACGGGACAATAACAGGACGAACAGCAGGGGTAACAACAAACACTTCAATTACCGGAAAACGTGTCTGATAATACCTCCCAGTACTTCGGCCCCTCAGCGAGTGGCGAAAGTAAATAAAAAGTAATTTTATTATTTTGATTTTTACGGCTGAGATTTTTCCTAAGTTTTTATGTTTTTTAGGTTTTTCCATCAAATTTCTCCTTCCCAGGGTATGAAATACCCTGTACGTTCCGGAATCACAGCCTACAAGTTTTATACATTTCGAATTCATCCTTCATCCTTCACTCATCCTCACATGGTATGCAATAGTCGGGAAGTCCTTCTGATATGTTGCCGCTTTCCTTGAATTTATTCTTATTACCCACAACATTCGGCTCCTGCTCCCAGGATATTAATATTAATAACCAGTCTCAACATTGTTGCTGCTTTTGGCGAAAATCGCAGCAGTAAAGTGTTGACATGTTGCCGCCAGGATCTACATACACAAGTCCTGCGCCCTGGGACACCAGCCAGCCCCAGGACCTGCGAGCGTTAGGTGTGTTCACGAATAGTTTTAATGGGTTATTACTGTTGCCATTACCTACCGCTATTCGAACTCCGTTCCGTACCGTTCCATTCCGTTCTGTTCTGTTCTGTTTTGTTTTGTTTTGTTCTGTTTTGTTTGGTTTTGTTCGGTTTTCTTCTGTTCTCTGTATCTCGTGTCTTTTCTGCTTCTGAAATGTCATAAATGTCATTGGTCGTAAAAAGCAAAATGCAATTTCAGCGCTTCGTTTCTTGTCGCGCCCCCTGAAGGAACTGCACTTAAATTTATATTTTTTATGCGCTACCAAACCCAGAAGTAACAGCTAAGAAATGTTCAATTTACAGCTAGCCGACTGGAGGATATCCTGTAAATAAATAAATGCAATTTTTGCCGGTTAAGGCGAGCGGAAAACCAACCTTCTGTCTGGGCCAATTTTTCGATTGGAAAACGTAATAAATTCCAATTCGGGACACACATCAGTGGCCCCATCAGTTGCTTTGAGAGCAATGCAGGGTATATAGGCGGTGTCCTTGTTGTGACTGCTCGTCAGGGGCTGCGTGTGAAATTATGATAAATGTGCATAAAATGGCATCGCATCGAGAGAAAAAAGGCAACCGCGTGGCGTTTCCTGGTTTGTGTCTCTGTCTTGGGTTGCATTTAGCCTGATGTTGCATTTCGTCATTGTCTTGCGGTCGTAAAAAGTGTCCTGCGTCAAGCAAAATTGCAAGGCGGCACGCACAGGACAGTGCAACACCGACATCAGTAGCAAAACAGTTGAAGGACCAACGGGGCGAAGGGAGAAAATAAGAGTGCCAATGACAAGGAGTGAGAGGACCAAATGGCGTTTTTGATTGCATTTTCTTTTAATTAAATTAGCTTTTTTATGCGCTCTGCTTTCTGTTTGCGCTCATAAAAAAATGAAAGCAAAAAAAAAAATGCTGTAAAAAACTGGAAAATTGACAAAAACCATTGTAAGGAATGTGAACAAGCTACTTAGGAGTGTCCTGGGAGTAAAATGCAATGGAAAAACTGCAATTATTGTGATTATTTAGATTTATTAAAGGTGTTCAAATTGTGAACGCAATTATTGTGCTGTCCTGGACGTGGGATAGCCAAAGGATACATGATTGAACTTCTTAAAGCGAAAACGTGCAGCTTGCGAGACGAACAACGCATCAGTCGAAACTAAACTAATAACAAGTCCTAGGACTCCATATAAATACTTGAGTCTCCCCCAGTTGCCAGGCACACCTACAAGGATTTTCCATTTCCGCCACAAGGTAATAGCCAAGAGAGCATCTAATGTCCAATACGTAGAAGCAGGAGACCGGCTGACCAGCCAATGCGAAGGCTTTTGCGGAAATTGCAAAATTTCTGCACCGTAATAAGATGAAATTAGGTTTGCACACAAAGCAAATAACAAGCTAAATCCGTACAAACATAGATCGGAATGGATGGAGATGGACGGCACAGGAGTCTTGGTCCATCGTCCGTCGTCCGTCGTCCATCGTCCATCGATACGAGCGGCTCAGCCACACAGCAAATGAACCACTAATTGCGTGCCGAAATGCAATTTAGTGAACTTTACCCCCAAATCCAATATAAACACAACAGACACACAAGCAAACAGAGAGCGCACGTGTGTGTGTGGATGTGTGTGTGTGACCAAGACTGGCCAAGACTGGCCAAGAATGGTCAATGCAAACCTTTAACAATTAAATTGAAAATTAAGCAAAAGTCTTGAGATGAGCAAACAGACGTGGCAGCCACAATTTACATTGATAAGTTCTATGAGTCGTCGGTGGGCTGAGGCCTGATGGGTGGGAAGGGGGAGGGGATGGAGTAGAGGCGCGCCAGGCATCGGCTGGGGAGAGGGTTGCTTAATTATGCAATGGTTAAAGCTTAAATCCTTTCGATTCTTTCACTTTGTAAATTCTTTTTGTTTTTCCGATTGCTTAGATCTCCCTTCCGCTCGCATTAAGTGTTGACATTGATAAATTACTCGGCATTTGTATTTTGCGTGATTTATCGCGCCCGTCGACCACTGCCCAATGCCCAATGACTAGCGACCAGCGACCAGCGACCAGCGAACAGCGACCAGCGAACAGCGACCAACGTCCTACGCCCAACGCCCAGCAGCCGAGCCAACCCATCGTAAAAGGCCCTTCGACCGGTGACACATTGACACGTGTCCTTCCTTTTTGTCTGCTTTTTAATTAAATGCAAACAAAAATGACCATTTGATAAGCCTTGAGCCCATTCCATCATATCCTGCCATATCACACCATATAATGTGTATATATATATGTGTATATATATATATAATATATACATATATATATATAGATAGATGTAGATATATATAAGTATAGAAGCCTACGGAATCGGCCGCTATTTTGAGGACAAAAAGATGAGAATCGAAAATCTAGAGTTGAGAGTCGGGAGTTGGGAGTTTTGAGGTGAGAGTCGATTGACGTGAGATGTGAGATGCGAGTCGACTGCTCTCATTTGCCCAACCATTTTTCCAGACTTTTTAACTCATATTTATAATGCACTCATTTCGGGCGGTCAACAACTGCAACCAACGGCCATGGCATTAATTTTTATAGACTTGACTGCATTCATGAAAATTCATTGCCCTTTGCGCCGTGTGTGTGCAATCGTATTTCGAACAAACCAGCACAATCCACTCCAGAATTTCTGATGCCCCAACACCATCACCAGCCCCAGCTGAAGCCCCAATGCCCATTGCCCAGTGCCCAATGCCCAACAAGCCCAATCCCTCCTTCCCACCATCCCCCCATCTGTGGTTCTTCATAGGCCGTTGCACTCTCATGTAACAACAATTTTCAACTTAATGACGTTTCCAAATGCATTGGCAAATATGTTTCCAATGTATCGCACACAGCTTTAACGAATTTCAAGACTTAACGATTATCCTTTTCAATGAACAGGGACCGATGTATACTCTGCAGAAGGGTCTATCATTAGGCTACTTTCGCCAAGCGGGAGTACGTCATTTGTGTCCCTAACCTCATCAACATTTATCCTTCTTATGAAAAGTGCTGCTCATGCGAAAGGATCAAAGGATGAAAGCCTAACATCATTTGCAGTTGAACTATGACCTTTAATAAATCATCTCAGTAGATCAAAATATTGTGTTTAATTGTCAATGTAATTTTTTAATTTGAACTAAATATAATTAGGACTCACATAGCCTTTACTTCCATCGTTAGTCCTTATACCAAGTTATACCAGGACATTTGTCAGTTCCTTGAAACTAGTTCTATAAAATATTGATTTCTCCCTGACATTACTTCGCTTTAATCGCCTTACTCGTAGTCGTAAAAAGTCTGAGTATCCTTTCCAGGATATGGTAGACGCGTCCCATTTGGTAGTGTATATTTACTGACTGCCTGTCAAGGGCTCCTTTCCGACTACCCATATGCAATATGTTTATGTGCAATTTTCAAATGATGGCTTAAATACTTTTGGCAAACAATTGCAGTCACCTGACCCCCACCGCCAGGCACGAGGGGGCCACTATATACCCACCACCACCGGGTGGCTCCATTATTTTGTTTATGGCTTTTCGCATATTTGCGAATGTGTTACATTGCGGTTATTTGTGCGTTCGATTTTGGTCATTGATATTGGCGGTGAAGGGTTTGGTTTTTGATACCGTTATAAATGGGTTTCTATCGTGGCTGAAATCGGGTGGCTGGGGGCTGAGGGCTGGGGGTTGGCGGTTGGGCCTCTGTTTGAACGTGGAGCTGGCGTTGGGTTTCGTTTGGATTGCTTTTTATTGCGAATTGGAGGCTCTGCTGAGTGGTTATTATCAACATGGTTGCGGTGTGGTCATTGCATTTGCGTGATTATTTTGAAATATATTTTTGTTTTGCCGGACGGAAACGCAATGAGTACTGGAATTTGTCAGTTTCCATTACCGATGATTACATTTTAATTTAATTAATATCTTTGTCTGGCAAATCAAACATTTAACTGGCATAAATATAAACATATACATATATGTATACATATAAATATATAAATATATATTTATATGTATGTATTATATTATATTGTATATATATATATATGTAATGAATACGCACTGAGTGATTCGGTGGTATTCTCTGAAATGGCTTCTTGCCGCCTCTCGCCCACACAGGCTCTGACTCAGGATATAAGAATGTTAATGAGTCGTTAGCAGAAGTCGATATACAGAGATCGGCATTGGCAAACATCAATTAGCAATGCGTCAAGCAATCCGTAAATTTTTGTAATGATTGTAATCAACTTTTTTCAAATGTTAATTCAACAAGAAATATGTTGGCTTCAGTCCAAGGATCCCATTCTGGCATCTTTCCACCTGCCAGCCCACAAAATTCAACTAAATTACGTGCCAATCATCCACTTGGAAAACGACAATTGGCACGACGAGGCGGCTGATAAGACAAAGCAAGCGACACGTCAGCCACAAGTCAAGGGACATATGCAGGACAGACGCAGGACAAACGCAGGACAATCTTATTTGCTTAACAAGACACGGGCTGGCAAGACAAGGAGCTGGCTGCAGAAGTAAGACAATCCTTGCTGCACACACACACACACACACAAGCTAATAAACACCTAGACATAACCTCACACACACACACATACACAGATTAAAGCAAAGATGCTAGCTCTATCCTGGCAGGCTGACTGTTTGCTAATTAGCACATATTCCTTGCAGGCAAGAAAAACAAGCAGGCGACAGTGTCAACAATTTACGTGCAAGGACTCGCTCCTCGTCTCGACGGATTAAATTGTTTAATTTTAAATATGCTCTGTCACTTTATTTGTAAGGCAATAGGCGAGGAACGGGATCGCAGGGACGAGGGTTTCGAGGGGGTCGAGTGTCGAGGAGACAACTTTCTCCATGGGATGTCGACGAGAAAAGTTTCGAAAGAGAGAAAAATCATTAACACGCCGCAAGCGAAAACCAAGCCAAACGAAAGGATAACAGATTTTTCTGCTAATTTGAGACGTAGTCCTTTGTGCGTGACAACCAGACAAGCAATGGAAGGAGCTGCAAGAAGCTCAACTCAATTCCGGAGACACTATCACAGACTTTAGATCAACTTCTTGCCGTTGTCTCGTTTTGCTTGAGTGACGAAGCACAGAGATAAGCTTTTAGCCTGCCAGGATACTGAGCTTGCCTTTCAGACGGCAATCGGGCATAGGGATGGGAATGGGCGTCGAGAAAACTTGGGTGGAGCATGGCATGGCATGTGCTATGTGGCATATGAATGGTGTGGTGTGAGGAGGGTCCTGTCACTTCTAAAAGTTTCTCAATAAATTGCGTTTCTTGGTTGCACGTTGACAGTTTTGCTTAACGCTTCATAATCAGAAAACAAATAAGTTGCCATCTAATTGTGTGTCCGCCGCTCGTTTCTACAATTAAAGGCCCAAGGACTAAGCGCAGCCGAAAACTTTGACCAGGACCCAGCTGGCAGTTCCGTTTGCTACCCGTCGTTCTTGGCTGACTGGAAGCCTGGCAGCCTGGCAGCATGGCTGGTGATAACTTTTAAATATCCAGCACTGCGCTACGCCCGTCTTACTCTCAAGGATGCGACGGGGAAGGTCCCTGCGGCCATCTAATTCTGTGGTCCCTGCGCCTTTAACGCTTCGCCGATTGCTCACAAGACAAAATTAATTGTTGAGTAATTGAAATTTTATTTATATTAGTGTTCTTTTGCGCGGATTTCCTTTCACGCTCCTGCCACACTGCAGGCGGTCACTTCCCCTCGCATCCCCGCTTCCTCACCTCCAAGTACCCACTCCTCCCTCTTTTAACTTGAAGTGTACATCCTTCGATATTCGGCTGTAATCCTGTATTCCGTTTAGGCTTCACTGCATAAACCACAGCCCCCAACATTTTCCGTTCTTATTTCTTTTTTGTTTATACATCTCCTCTGGCTCCTGGGTATCCTTGACTGCCTCCGGCGGACATTGGAGGCAGAAAATCAATTATTCAGTTTGCTGATGATGTCATTTAAGATTTTAAGCTCATGTTTAAGCTCAACGAAGTGAAAATTTGTACACAATACTTTAAACCCCCGCCCTCCGAATACCTGAAGCCATTGTTGGCTGAGAATATTAAATCGCAGGTGATTTGGTTTAAAATAATATTTTCTACTTTTGGTAAATAAATTCTGAAAATGTTTAAATATATTTTCCCTCAGAATTGATTAATAATTTGTTCAGCAAACATAATCCACATCGAATAAATGAATACGCTCGACTGCGAGATACCCTTTGCTGGGCTCATTAGGTAGTTGACAGTCCTGATTAATATGTCCTCGTCACTAGCGGGAAAGGACGCGGGTGACAAAGTAGTAAGACGCAAACGAGACCATGGAACAGCAAGAGTCTTCTTACTCGTTCCACAATCCACTGATTTACTAAGGACCCTATTTGTCTCCTTTTATTAAGTAAAGGATTTTATGGTGATTAATGAAATGGAATTAAGTAAAGGTCAATAGGTAAGGGTATATAATTTTTAGGTTAATGCTGCAGCACCACTTCCCTGTAATACTGGCATAGTTTCTATGACCAGAGTAGCTGGGACCAACACCAGGACTAAGAGCAGGAGCAGGAACAGGACCAGGAGCATCATCTACATTTGGAGACTTTGTTAATGCATTTTAATTTAATTTTGCATGTCCAACCGCACAGCAGAACACAAATGGCCAATGCAGAAGCAAAGTGCCAGTTCAACAATATTGTTGCCTCATGTTGGGGCACACACACAGGAGCGGTCATGTGGGTTGCATGGGGCAGGAACCAAAGTGGCAGTACAGTCAATAAGAATGCAATGGGAGTGCCTGCCTGCCACATTACAAGCTCTAACAGTACATAGCATTGGATGCGGACATGAACATGGACACAGAAACAGTCATGGATGCAGACACACACACTCACACACACAATCGCACACAACAACAACATAATTGCCGGTCATTTCAAACAAAATGAACACCCATGTCGGAGACGCAATGCCAAGTCGCCCATTTACCCGTTTGTCATATGCAAATCAAACAAAACACTTTCCGCCTTTGTTCGGGCCAGGAGCGAGTGCGAGCCTTTGGCAAGATTGTTGCTGTAACACGCGCACAGTGGGCGGCTGGCCAGCCACTTGTTTTTAGTACTAAACGCAGTTTTTATGCGCAGCCAACAACATCAAATTTACAATTTAATACCACAATTTAGAGAGTCGCCTTTGGATGAGGAAAGCACTTTGATGCCCAGGATGAACTAACCGACTGCTCTGTAACTGGCAACCCGAAGGGTCTTGAGACCCGTTCGCTTTTATTGGCTGACCACGGTCACGGCACCACAGACAATTACGTTTACTGCGGTCAGAAATGCAACAACAAATATGCAACACATACATATTCATACACAGATATCTGTAAATGGGAGTGTGTGTGTGTGTGTGTAAACAATATACTTATGTAGCGAACTTAACGAGCGTTAGTTATTGGACCGTGTTACATAGCGTATGCGTAATGTCCGGGCAATCTAGAGTCTGGCCATTTAATTTGAAAAGTTGTTATCAAAATAAATGCAACGATTGCAGACACACAAGGCGCTTCAGCTGGCTGGTGGGTGGGTCAGTGGGATGAGTGGATAGGTGGATAGGTGTGCGGATGTGTGGGTGTGTGGGTGGTTGGCCACGCAGCCTGCTGTGGGTAGCACTCAGGTCTGCTTAATGCTGGCAATAAAAACTGCCGCTTGGCAAAATCTCATTAGAATAATGCACACAAAGTGTGGCGAAAACAAGAGGAGCATCGCTTGAGGTACACACACAGATGGCAAGGGATGGAAAATGAATGTAGATACAAGGATGGAGGATCTACTTTGGGGCACACAGTACGAGAATTGAGAAGGGGCAAACAATAGTTGATTTAATTCATTGGAGTCATTTGCATATGAAATTGTCTGCAAGGCAATTCCCTCGTTTTATTATGAAGCCGCATTGAAAAGTCATTTTGAAATCCTGGCCAAAAGGATGCATCCTCGCATAATGAAGTTGCCAAGTCTTGCGTCGAAAAACAATGCGAAGCCACGCTTCTCCCTCATGATGACGTACACATTGTGCAATAACTTAGGCGTTTGCCATTGCGGCTACCACGCCAGGAGTACAAGGTGCATCTGGAGCACCGCCGGAATGAAGAAACGAAGGAACAAAGGAACGAAGAAACAGAGAAACGGAGCAACGGAGCAACGAGGCAACACCAAGGCACTTGGATATGCACTTAGGTGTGGATTTGGTCCTGTGGCAAGGCTATTGTTCTTTTCGGGCAGTCAGCCCCTGATTTGATAATTTAATTGAAATTGCTACGAAAACTGTCAAATGAAAGCAAGGTTTATTTCGACTCCAACTTCCAAAACACATCGAAGCGAGGGTAGCTTCACGAGTTCTCTTCGAAGCCTCGTATACCCTTTCAAGGAATTCTGCCGACTTCCCAGGCTCAGCATTAGTTTTAGGGAAATTGGAGTTAATTCTACTTATATACAAATATTTTGTATAAAGTTATGGAGCTCACTTGGATACTAAGTAAAATGAGCTTCTGACTCATGAACCAGTTCACTTTAGTTCACTTCAGCTTACAGCATTGAAGAGGGAACAATTTACTGAAAGTTACGTTAATGGAACTTCTCACAGTTCGAAGTCATCGAACTACCTACGTTGGGAGCAGCAATAGGAATTGAAGCCTTACTTCGAACCCTTTTCTTCTATTTCGACCACGTTGAAAGGACGCCAGGCGGAGTGCGGGAAAAAGTTAAGTTTAGACACACATGCCCATTAATTGCATTAGACCAACAATGGATCGAAGACTGTGCTCACATGTGCGGTGCAAATGGAAAGTAAAGTTGGGGAAAGTTTCGACAACTAAAGACTAAAGACAAGACAAGACAAGGACGACTCAAGACACAAGACGACACAATATCCTGGCACATCTTACAGCTTTACCAATTTTAATTGACTTTAGGCAACAGACCGCAGCAAGTGGCTTAAGTTTCGGGGCCAGGAAATGCCTCGTTTGACTTTTATTGAATTAAAATGGTTACTCCTCCCTGCCCATCCCCCTGCCCATACAACTCCTCCAACGGCTGGGCTGCTCCTGTTCCTGTTCCTGTTTCCGTTTCTGTTTTTGTTTCACATGTCCTAATTGTTGTTGTAAGTGAGGACGTGATTACCCGAAAGAAAAACTCATTCGGCGCATTATATTTGCTCTCTTGGCAGTCACTTAGTCAGTTTGCCAGGTACTCACTTCCTGCCTCAAGAATTTGGTCGCTGCTAAAAGTTTTTCAAGTATCGTACTTTATAGTTTTTCAGTACTTTCTTTCTTTCTCTTCGTTCGACCTTTTTTACATGTGCGCATTTTTGATGAACTCAGCTTGAAGGAGTCCCGGCCCAGGCGCCAACCTTCATTCCCCCCACACACTCCCCGCTTCATAAGGATACAAGCCACTCACGACTTCGTCCAGGCTTCCTTGTCAGCGCATCCATTTGCATATCGTTTACGTTTTAATGTGATTATGGCGTGTGCATATTCAATGGCTTATCCTTTCGATGTTGCCTTCGCCTTCGCCTTCGCCGTTGCCTTTGCCATTGCCTTTGCCTTTGAGTTGAACTTTTAAAAGAACAATTTTTGGTTTTTCTTGCGAAATTTTCTGTTGCTTTTGGAACAGTTGGCGGTTAGTTGCTTTAATGGCTAATTTTGTTGAGGCTTTTCTTTTGCCATGTAAACATTAGCAATAATAAATATTTAAATGGCAGTTAATGTCTTTTACTTTCCTATTTAAGGGTGCTCACTTTAAGCCAAAACTTCCTTCAGAAACGGACCCGAGACTCACACCTCACACCTCACACCCCAAGTAACTATCCTCACTTCTACACAATTTACAATAAAATATATTTACGACAATGTTTTCCAACTGCTCAAACCATCGACTTGGAGTACCATGTTTAATGCACCTTTTATTGATCAGAACAAGAGTTCAATAGACGCCAATTTTCCAACAGTTCTTAGCAGTTTTATTCCTGACCAATGTCCAAGCATTTATACCCTCTGCTCATAAAAGTCCAGTAGGGTGACATAAGCTTCCAAATTGGCTTGAGCTATGAAAAAGTCTCATGAATGCTTCGAATCTGAGCTAAATTTCAAATGTATGCGAACTGCTCAGATTTTTGTGACATTCATTGGAAGGCCACTTTGAGGAGCAAGCAAATCCCTAAATGGAACTGGAAAAATATCAGAATATTTTAAACTCTACAGAATATCTAAGGGTACAGCAGATCAGCGAGAAATATTATTACTTGTTTTTTATATGTGCCGAGCGATTTCTTTTTACTCTATTCGGTTTTATTGTCAACTATTGACTGCCGTTCTATGGTGACTGCCGCTGGATCCTGTGACACAGGACTATATGTCACCAACATAATTCACAATTCGCTAGTTTTACGAGTCGCTTCCGTTCATTTTGGACATTGTGCCCGTAAAGAGGGCATGCGAATAAAACGAGAAGCTGCATCTCCCATTGGGCATGTGAATATGCGAGGGATATGGGTATGTGGGAATTGTATATTGGCGCTGGCGACGACGCGCCCGCATCATCAAGTGACCATTGTCCAGTCAGTTCTTTTTTACGGCATCAAGGGTCATCCTTTTGTGCTTAATGGCCGGGGCAGTCAGTTGCCAGTCCAAAGTTCCCACTGACCAGCGACCAGGCGAATGACGAGGGCGATGAAGAGCACAAGGAGTTCGAGGGAAAGAAGCAAGCGGTGGACTAGTGGGCTGGTGGGTTGGTGGGTTGGTGGGTTGGTGGGTTGGTGAGTCGGTGGGTCAGTGGGTTCGGTCAAAGAGGGATGTGCCTCCTCCATCCCTCAGCAAGTCCGTCCGATTGTTGTGCTTGTGCGTTACGTCACTCTGTTTTTTGGCCTGCGTCTCCGGCTCGGCCGTGCAAACATAAGTTATTTATGATCCATCAATGTGCAATATTTGGTAAATCTTACGGACTTTTTACGGCTGCTATTCGCCCCTTAGCCCCTTCCCTTTCCCCCTTGTCCCGTACCACGTCCACGTTCCACGTTCCACACTACCCCCTACCCGCTCTTCACTCCCTGAGCAATTCTATTTTCCTTCCTGCTCCCTTCCCTTTTTTTTTGCTATTTGTTCGTTCAGCTGCTCCAAGGTACACTTGTTGTTTAACTTAAGGTTTTATTTAAGTTGCCACCGCCTCACTCCACGCCGCACAAGAGTCACCCATTCCATAGTCTCTGTCAGGCTGTCAGACGACCCCGTAACATATGTGTGCCTCAGAGTGACACTTGGAGATTTATTTCGCTTATCGTCGTACAAATAAAGTTATAAAACCTTTTTTAGGGCACTGATTTGATTTGCCAAGTTGACTAAATGGCAAAATATTTAAGTGAATTTCGTATCAATTTGAGAACATTTCCACCCAAGAACGGAAAGGGACTTAAGTTCCAATTCGGGAATTCGCATTCAAGCTCGCATTGGTTAAGATTAGAACTGAGGCTCTCACTAGGTATTTAGCTGGTACTGTACATGATTCGGATAGTCCCCTTTCGGACCATCGTCTACAACATCATCGGGCAGGAAATGAAGTGAGTGCACCCTTTGATTTTTCCATTCCAAAGAGTAAGCCACTTATATGACCAGCCTGGAACCCTGGAACCCATATATCATCTCATGTACCACCGGTCATGTAATTTCACTAATGTGTCCCGTATTGAAGTCCTTGCTGTAGCTCGCATAAAAATGTCAAATGTCTGTCAATGGGAGCAATGGGAAAATTAATGTTGCCAACGAATAAAACACAGAGCACATAAAAATGCAACGCAAAAATAACATAAAAAAACCACCAAAACACACAAAAAACAAAATATAAATAACAAAAGTTAGGAACAGAAAGAACGAGGCAATAAATTTGGTGCCCAAAACAAAGACCCAAATACCGAATCGCTTAGGATCGGATCGGATCGGATCGCTGATCCATAAATAGCACCAACCCCGTTCGATTAACAACATAATTTGAAGTATGTCATTAATGTGCACATTACGCCGGAGTAATGCAAAAATCATATAATTTATAAATAGAGGAGTGGCGAAAAGGGTTGGCCTGTGTCCAGAAAAGGGTCACATCCTGGCAAAGTTACCCATGGCAGCCGAAGGAGTTGACCGCTTGGAGACCGAACGGCGAGCAGAACGCAGGCCATAAAAGTGGCCACAGCAAAGGGTTTAAGAGGCGTGGACTCTGCGGACACTCGCGGCGGCAGTTTGGCCTTTTGTGTGCTTGATTTGAACATGTGGTCGGCAGTGGAAGAGCAACTCTGGAGTGCCAGAGTACAGGGCACGCCATAATGGTCAAGGCAGGACGATGATGAATCTGAAGGAAAGCGTGTCAAGTGCAGCCCCGCAAATCGATTGTAAATGGGCGAAGTTGAAAAGGAGGCAATTGAAGGGGGCAGGAAGTGAACTGATGTTTAAGAATGAATAAAGAATGAATAAGAATGAATAAAGAATGAATAAGAATGAATAAACAATAAATGAAGAATGTATAAAGAATGAATAAGAATGAATAAACAATAAATAAAGAATGTATAAAGAATGAATAAAGTATGAATAAAGAATGTATAGGAATGAATAAAGTCGCAGGGACAAATGCGATTAGCTTAACAAAGCAAAGGACATTTTTAAACTGGTTCTCATATATTCAAGATTCTTACAAAATTTAATTATTATTAATTTATTTTTTATTTTTATATTATAATATTTAATTATACGCTATTATTACTTATAGTTTTCAAATAAATAGGAAAACTATAATTATATTTATTGTGATAAATAAATGCAGCACTTGAAAATTTGAATAAATTTAAAATTGGACGGAGGGAATGGCGTTTGATTTATTGCCCAGTCCAATGCTCGAACCATTTTATAGATCTTCCTGTGAGCGGTTCTAACGAACCGCGAAACTGTCAAAATATTTCCACATGTGAACCGGGAATCCTCTGAAGAAACGTGGATGCGGCACACGTTTCTTTTGTAAAGGTCAACGGAGCGCAACGCCAGGACATATGCAAAACAAAAAACAGGAGGAAAAACAACAGCAACAAAGGAAAAAATTGAAACGAAGTTGCATTGCAGACGGAAGGATACGCAAATAGCATAAAAAGGAGAGCAAACACACAGGACGACGAAGAGGAACGGAAATGTGAAAATCTATGCAAAATACACACACGCATATGCACAAGCACACACGCGGTCTTAACCCCTTGTTGCCGCATGCATTTCCTTAACTCGTTCCTGTGATGTGTGTGAGTGTGTGTGCGTGTGTGTGAATGGATGTGTGACGTAGTGTATGTGCCGCACTGGTGGCATGATTTTGATTTAGTGGCACTTTTAAAGCACTCTACACTCGACAACAAGGTTTCCCGCCTATAAATTCAATTTGCGTATTTATTGATGCAGAAATGCGTCAACGGCAGCAACGTACACACATCTATTTGCGTTAGCATGCATGTGTGTATGGGTGGAAGGAAGCAGGACGACAACTTAATGCACTACCAATTATAACTCAATTTTTATAAGACGCGCCGCAAAAAGCCTAAGTCACCCACAATTTCGAAAAAGGAGCAAAAACACGCACGAAAAGCCCGGGCCAAAGTGGAAGGTATGTCTTTCGTCGGTATGAAGGGGGTAGTGTGTGGGGAGGGAGAATGATACAAGGGGGTTTCGGGCTCGCTACGCTTTAACAACTTTATGCTTTGATTTCACCAAAACAGAATAACAATATAAAAAATGTGTATATAAATTGTCCCTTTATGAAATATGAAGCAACCGCATGTGTGTAAACATTCGGGATTGTCTGGGATGGTGAGGGTTGTGGGTACGGGTACGGGGACGGGGACTGCTACAACCCTTCTGTATGCCAGGGGTGAGCGAGGAGGATCCAGGACCTAGGCTGTTGTTCAGGTCGCTGGTATCGAACCCTTTTTTGCGGCAAAAAAATTGCTTTTTATCACCAAAAATCAATTGCATTATTGTGTTGACTTTTGGGATAAACACAATTAAAGGCAGACCGTGGATAACTTAGTTTCAAAATGAATAAATAATAAATACGTGATGTATGAGTTATTTTACAAGGCGTAGCCGAATCCTGTATACCCTTCAAATCCACTTAGCCGATGGAGAAATGAAGAAATGAGCCACTCGTTGGACTTACACTAAGCAGCTATGGTTTCCCGATGAAAAGGATAAACAAATGAAATTATGATAACGGCTAATATGATATCATTGCGGTAGCTTAGCAACGCGTGCACCTCTTCAGGGTAACAGGATCACTAATGAGCCTTCAATGAAAATTACTGGCCATGTTGTTGCCTAATTAGTGGCTATTGTTATTGGAAACTGTTAAGAGGACTGAAAAAGATGATTCAACATTCGCTTGTCAGTGGTCTAAAATGCAACATAAATCATAGAACAAGTTGAAAATGGCGTGACAGGATAGCCTCTGGCAGGATGTGCCTGGTGTTCATATGTTGCCGCTGCTGCTCCAACCAACCAACCAACCAACCAGCCAACCGTACATCCAACACCCACCACCCACCACTCACCACTCACCACTCACCACTCACCACTCACTCCGACTCCGTGAGCTCCCCACATGAATCACTCTATGGCGCAGCGAGTGCAACAAACTGTGATTAATAGCAGCCGCAGCTCTTCCTCCTCCAGGATCCAGATTCCAGGTCCCAGTTCCCAGTTCCCAGAATTCCAGATGCAGGACTCTGGACTCTGGATTCTGGATTGTGGACTCAGTTTCTGAACCACATTCGTAACCAGATATAGAGAAGCTCAGCCAGAAGTTCAGTGTTCGTTTGCTGACAAATTTTCATGAATTTTTTATTAAACATTGAAATCAATTCCATTTTTCTTTTTTGTTGTTGTCGCTTCGTTGTGGGTGGTTGTTTTGTTGTTGTTGTTATTTCTGTTGTTGTTATTTGAGTTGCATATGTGGTAAAAATTTAAAATTTCGGCTCTGGGTATTTTGTCCTTTAGAGCTGCTATTCCTCCTTCTTATTATCCTTCTTCTGCTGCTGCCGCTGCTGCTGCTGCACCACACGTTTGACTTAACTTGTTGATTTATGGCTTAGGAGCTGTCAACGGCGAAACGGCAAAACGGGCAAATGGACGAACGAACGAACGGACGGACGGACGGACGGACGGAGCAAGGCAACTGCCGTGTGGTACACATGGTGGGGGGAGTGGCGTTGATAGGTGGGGGGCAACGTTAGAGGCCCTTTTGGAGCAGACAAGCTCGTAAAGGATATGCCTTGTATCATTGTGTAAAACGCTTGTTAACATTACCCCCGAAATTCGCAGAGAGAAACTCATTTGTTGCGCGGAAAAATGTGGAAAAGCATGTGACAGTTTTTCAGCGCACGGAAAGCACACAAAGCTCCATGGCCGTGATTTTGGAAAAGAGGAATTTAAATTAGTTGATTCGGTAAATGCGCAGCAGGAAATGCTTTTTGGCATAGTTTTTAACATACAGGACTCATAAATCACTTACAATTCTGCTCTCACCACAAGACCTTTGAAAAGGATGATAAATCGAATGCCCCACGAGGATTTTGGGGCGTATCAAATTTCTAAATTTGCAAATTTCAAATTATTTATAATTTTTTAATTATGGAATTTTATGAAATATGTTAAAAACAATTTTTCAAAATTACAAAACTTCAAATTTCCTTTGAAAACCCTATAAAAAATTATCGTTGATTTGTTTAGGTCGAATTTTTGAAATGTTGGCTCCCTCCAAGAGAAAGAGGTACTGATCCTTTTTGGTCTTAAAAAAGGGCAGGAGTAGTTAGAACTCTAACATTTACGTTTCATTTACAATTTCCCCCCCTAATGGCTTTAGCCTCCTTGTCTGCTCTTGGAGACATTCCACCATCAGCTGAGGCCTCAGCATGGCCTATAAGAGGGTTAAATGCGCATTCACCCTTAACAAATTTTCAATATTTACAATTACTTATCATTTAAAGTCGCCGCGTCACATCAAAATGACAATTATTTGTCAAGTCATAATAAAGTTGAGCCTGAAAAAAAGGTACAAGGCTCGCAGCGTCACAGTTGTTCCTAATCCTGCGGCTTTGCATGTGCGCAATGTGACAAAAAAAGGATTGCACTCGTCAAAGTGATGAGACGCATGGGGCAAGTGGCAAGAGGGATATCCTGCCTACCCAGCCTACGTCTGTCCGCCTATGCGCCTGTCGGTCTGTCGGTCTGTCGGCCGGTCGGCCGGTCGGCCTGCAGGCGTGCGTCAGCCATAAATGTTTATGATTATGAGCACGACGGCGGAAGATTTACTTTACACATGTGCTGCATTTTTGCATATGATACCAAGCTGCGGATGGGAGAGGCTCTAGGCGATAGTTCAAGTTTGACTCATCGAACTTATGCAATGTATATTTTATATATATGGATTGAAATCTTTCGATTTTAAATGTAATTACATTTCATCATAAATAATTCAGAGTAATATGAGGATCTAAAGTTCAGCTTATTTTCAGGACCTGTCCATATTTATTGCATATTTGCCGCATGCGATAGTATCGCAATCGTGTCGCTACGGGCCCATCCCTAGCAGCACAACCCCCAAACTCTGGGCGCTTTCAGAACTGCCAAACACATAAAAACTTATGTTTATTTGACTTGGCTTTTCCGTGGATGGGCCTGGCGTTAATTGTAAATTTCGCAAGACCGCGAATTGCGACTCGAATACATATGTGGCGCCCTCTAGCTGCCTTTCGAGTTTTTCGAGCAACATATTTGAAAATTTTGTACTTTATTTTAATCTTCGTGCGCGCGTATGATAAAATTTAACGATATTTGCTATTGCCTTGCCGCGAGGCCAGGGTTGTCGCGGCACACAAAATGCGCGCATATGCGGGGATTGAAATTATTTTTAATTGGCGCCCCTCACAGCCTCAAGGTACAGTCACAAAAGCAGTAACAATCGCGCACGAATTTCCCTTCCCCTTCCCCTTCCCCTTGCACACCAACTTCCACTTCCACTTCCAATTCGCAATCCAAATCCAAATCCTTGTTCCAATCCCTTCGAGTGCCGCTGGGCAATAGACTAGCCTTTTAAATAAAAAGCTTTCAAATCAAAGCAATTTACGCTTTGATTTGTGCGAATTGCATTAAAAAGTCACACAAAATAAAAAAACGCAAAGCCAAAAAATAGAACACACAAACGCGAAATAAAAACTGGCGGCTCAAATTTGGCGCGTGAGATTTATGTAGTTGAAAGATTTATTCGCGAAAATTTATTGTAAGCCTTCGCTCTGGGCGCTGGGAGTTGCTGTAGCTGCTAACCGTTCGGTGTTAGCTGTTGGCTGTTGGCTGTTGGCTGAAAGCCTCTACCCTCGGCAGCTGACCTGGCCCTGGACTTCATAGACTTGTTTACCGTTAAGTGCTTTAAAAGCGCATAAATCACGCGGTTTCTAGCGGCCGGCGTGTATTCGAATTCGCATCGCGACCACGTTGACAAGCTTGCCAAAACAATCCGTGCCTGAAAGCCCCAACCCATGTGTGCTGCTCATCCCCGGCCATCCACACTCTTCGTCACTGCTAGAACCAGCTCTCTCCCTCTCACTCTTCACCCCTATCTCTTTCTATTCACCAAAGCCCGCTTTTAGGCGCGTCAAATTACGCGTAAATGGCATCTCCAACTGATACACCAATTCCCTTACTAAATCTCGTTCAGAGGATTTCCCACTTCCCCTTCCCCTCCCCCTCCATCAAACTCCACCCACACCACCACCACCACCACACTCCCCGCCACCGCGGACCGTACGCGAGGCAACGGGCATGTTGGTTGTAATGCCCGCGGCGGCACAGCCTCCGCATGCGACGCGTTGATGGCATTTTAATTAGTTTTAGGAACTTGTAGCTGCCATTTGATTGAATTGTTGTTAGACACATTGCCGGGGTGGAGGAGCAGGAGCAGATTAGTAAGTGTGATTTTGCTGTCACATGAGCTCCGTGATTGTTTAAAAGTCCCTTTAAAACTGCCAAATGAAAACGCCCCGAATAAAATGCATAAATAAATTCTTACAAATTTCCCAAACAATTTCATTTCCCATTTTCCTCATTGCTTCCCTCTGAAATAACTTAATGTCTGAATTATGTGTGAAATCCTTGGATTTTACCAAAAAGTTGCAGACGTTTCCTATTTTTGGCATCAAAAATACTTTCTCTTGGAAATGGAAATGTCCGCCCAAATCAAAATATAAAATTCTCTTATGGCCCCAAATCCCTCATAAAATATTTAAAATGAAAAAAATAAATAAATACAAAATCACCTTTTCCAAAACCATAAAAATTATATTTTTCCAACGTATTTTCCAACGAGTATTCCCATCGCCTAAGCCGCCGCATCAGTCAAGCATCAAATTATGTTTCAACATTTTTACGACATTTGTTTCAAATTAAGCAAAGCCCAAGACGTTTGCTCCGGAATAATCCCAACGGCTTGCCCTTGGCAGGGCGCCACCTAAGCCAGCATTGTTTTGTGTCCTTTGCATTTTGCAGGACTTTTGAATATTTCAATAGCCAACTGGAGAGCTTTCTTGTAATTATCTGCTCGAGCGCCGTCTTGGTGCAATTTCCAATTAAAATTAATGAAATATTTTACGGGCTCGGAGTGAGTATTGTTGGGGTCAGCCATAAAACCATTTGAAAATCTTGTCAACGCCGTCTCATAATCATAAGCTCTGCCTGCCTTCTCTAGGGTGGTGGAGGGGAAGGGGTAGCTGCGCGGTGAGGACGTGTAATTATTAGCACCCAAGTAACTTTCAACTTCTAATTCCCTGGGCAGAAACGGGTACGCACTTTGAAGTGTTAAGGTTTAGTCCCAGGAGGTGGTGTCCTTTGTGTACTCACAGCCAGTTCTTCTTATGCAGACATCTAAATATATATATTTATAATATTATATATATATATACGCTTTTTTGTGACCTTCTTTTTTTTTGGTTTTTAATTGAAAAGTGCGCACATGAGAAAAGTTTTGGCACAGGTTTTGTCCGCCTTTCTGCTTTTTAATTTTGCAGTCCCCGCCCGGCCCATCTCTTCCGTTGGCGTTATAAATGACCAAAGCACATACGCTAAAATTAATGACAATGCCCACGACTGTCAGTCACTAAGTCTGATGGACACACGAATTGTCGGGGCACAAAAACAAACCCAACGCCCACATCAGCCACCAAGATCCCTCGGAGCACCACCACACGACGAAAGGGAAGGTAAGAAATGTTTGCAAAAAGCATTTTTGCTTAATGTTGATTAAAATGCCAGAGCTTCATTTGGAGCGCTGCGCTCGTCATTGGCGTGAAAAAATGTGCTCCAAGTTACAGCCATTTGCTGCTGGTTTTTTGGTTTTGGTTTTGGTTTTGGTTTTGTCCAATTTCTCCCGAATGGAAACGGAGCCCCCAATATTGACAGCCCAAGTTGGCCAAAAACAGAAGCCATCAGGCAGCTGTCGGCTGTCCGCTGTCGGCTGTCGACTGTCGGCACAGGCGTCGAACAATGCCAAATGCTCGGATGAATGAATGGTCGGGACAAGTCCTGGTTGGACTGCAGTTGAAATTATTTTTTTCTCTCCTGCTACTTGTATTGTTTTATTTTGTATTCACAACTCCTTTTTTATTTCTGAATTTCTTTTTTTTTTCTGGTATTTCCTTGCTCGACATTGCGTAGACAAATGAATGAAAATGTCAAACTGAACTGCGGGCAGTTCGGTTTGTTGGCTGCTCGAACGGACTCGACGTTTGGCCATGGGACGAGGCTCAAAGGAAGGAGGAATGAGGAACGTAACCTCAAACTTGAAATTTAAATACTGAATTCACTGATCTCAGTGATCCTTCTTGGTGAATAAATTTTGAAAAAAAAAACTACAATATAAATAAAATAATACAAAGAGCTTAAAAATATATAAGATGGTAAAAAATAATGTTAAATGTAATAATAAATAAATGCTTTAAATAGTTAATATAGAAATACATTAATAATAAAAGACAATTATGAAATATTTTCTCAACCCTCGACTCCCAACTTCGAAATTGGGTATCCTATTTTAATAATTTTCAGGATCAGCTGGCTTTTAAGACATTTTTTCATTTCAATTTGCGACTGAAGGATCCCTTCGGCTTCCAATATCCTGCACAGTTAACAGTAAATTTCGCAGTTTCGGATCTTAACACAAATTGTAGATATTTTTCACTACTTGTCTGGGAAGCAACTGTACCTGACTCAAGTGCATCTTCTGCCCTGCACTTGCTTCAGCCACACTCAAAAAGGTTATGTGCGGCTGTGTGTGAGCACGTGAGTGTGTGAGTGAGTGTGACGCTTATACATACAAGTAGCAATAACTTCCAGCTATAATGACAAAGCAATTAAACATTTCAACAATCAACGTAAGGGCATAAAATTTCAAAGCCCCCGCTCAAGACACATCTGAGGGTAGGAAGTTGGCCAAACAATCAAAAACGGTGTCGAGTCGCGTCGCAGCCATGGTCAATAGAGGGGTGGTAGGGGTAATAGCTTTCAAACAATAAATGTCCGCAAAACCATTGACGTGGCCAGCTCGCAAATATGCAAAAGGCAAAGTTTGAGGGTATGGCAACAGCCAATGTCCAAGTCATTACAAGTGCGCCGGCAAATCACACCGCAGGATGGGGCAAGTGGGTGAAATGCCAATGAAGAGGGGAGATAGCAGAGACATAGGGAGAACAACAGCAACAGCAGCAGCAAGAGAAATAGAAAGAGAGAAAGAGAGAAAGAGTGGGAGGTACAGAAGGAAGCTGGACAACTTCTGGGGGACTTGGACTGCCAAGCAATTCATCTAATTTGCATGAGCATTGGGCATGTTCCAAGCGCTTGGGGTAGTCGCACAATAAATAAAATTAAAATGATGGCAAACAATGAGTAAACCCAGTAAATGGACGCTGCCATAGACGACTATTCCAGTAATGCGACACACACGTAATGACCTCTACAGAAGGAGACGAATACGCACACTCACCCACACTCACACACACACATGGGCAAAAGTGAGAAAAGTAAAAAAAAATTTGACAACAATAACAACAACCAAAAACGTACCGAACAAAATTGAAAAGGAAATTGTTTGTAACTGCGAAACGAGTTTATTATTTTGGCACCCTTTCGGTCCTTCCACTCTTCCACCCTTCCACCCCTTACACCCCCTTCGCCCCGATGTCCGTCCCTCAGTGCATGGGGGACAATGGTCAACGGTCAGCGCGCAAAGAAAGCGCGAAATTTTACATATGGCTTGGGCACACTGAGCCTCAGCCCTGGGCGTGGCCGTAGTCATGGGTCCGTAACCTTTTTTAATTAAAATGTTGACAGGCGCATGCAAAAATGCGCGCCGACACACGTTTGACGCAGAGCTCAGTTTTGTCAGTGCAAAGGATGGAGATGCAGCGGCGCCATCAAAAAGTCAACCGTGGGGCAATTGATGTGCTTCATCCGACGCTCAAATGACCGAGGTCTCAAATAGCCACGGGCCACAGGGCCTACCTTAAGATTTTACTATATATTTTGGATAGCATCTGGACAAAGGAAAGTTTCCTTAAAGGCAAATTGATTTCAAAAAAATATTAAATACTGAAATACAGTCCTTATTTTTATTGCAATTTTCTTCACAGCGACGAACCGAGAGATGGTTTAAGATTTTTAAAATCTTAATAATTTACAGGAAAAAATATGTTCGGAAATTTAAAAAAAAGCAATCAATAAATTAATCAATTAAATGAGAACTTCCTTCTTTCCGCCTTTTTTCTATGTTGTCTTAAAGTGAACGCAGATCCTTAAAGTATCAACATCAACAACTTAAACTACAAATCGATAATTAAAAAATATAGAAAAAAACTTTTGATTTATTCCTTGATACCTGAGCCAACTGAGCCAAGCACAAGGAATCGAAGGATATCAAAATTCTATTATTTCTTAGTCGAATGGAAATTCCTATGAAGAACTATGAGCATAGATGTGCCTCTAGCTGACATTTGGGTATCAACCCTCCTGCTAAACTTAAAATGCGGATACAAATTTTACATACTTCTAAGGACGATAGGTAAGACGCTGTAAGCGATGCCCTAGGCATGTACTAATAAACAGGAGTCGTGTGTGTCCCCTCCCTTCCGCAGACTTGCTGCCGCGTGAATGAGGGTTGTGTGTTATATCAAAAAAAAAAAAAAATAAAATAAAAAATAAAAAAAAAAAAAGGAATTATTTTATTTATGGCAACGCTTATGACATTTAAGTGGTTTTTGCACTTTTCGCAACGCACGCAACGTTAACGACGGCAACGCGAGCCAAGGCAGTGGCGAGGGAGAGGCAAAGGCTGAGAGACAATGGCGATGGAAAGTTGAAAATGTAAATTTTACATGGTACAATTGTAGGCGTGGCACATGTAAAATCATTGTGAATATAAAATGATTTACTGGTATTTAATTGAATTTTAAAGTGGCTCACTTTTTGACCCAAAAAAACAAAATACAAAATAGTCCACAGGGGATGGAATTTGCTCCAGGAGCGAAAGGACATTCTAGGTGATCCAAGACATTCACATGTATGCACATTGATTTGTCTTCTTATTAATATTATTATTATTTTCCTTTTTAAAATGTGCACATATGTTGCTTGTTGTGTGGAAAGCTCAACGAAGGATAATGCCCTGGAAGCCCCCCTAAATGTCAGGCCTTCAGGACGTATCAGTTTACAATTACAAATATCAAGTTTGACATGATAAATGGGCACATGTGAACACTTTTCAGAGCCGAACAACGGTACCCTGCCGTATGCCCGTGTGTGTATGGTATGTGCGTGTGTGTGTGTGTGTGTGTGTGTGTGTGTGTGTGTTTCTGGCATTTACAGTCCCGGGGCACCAAAATTGTTGGAATGCCTGGAAAAGCTCATCGCGTTTTAAAGTACATTTATTTATTCATTCATAATGAAATCCCGGAAAAGTAAAATGGATATTACTTTCCTGTTAAATACCGTCTTTTTTCGTTTGCCATGTCTGACCACACCTTTCCCCTTACAACTGCACTCCCCTCCCTCGGCCATTTGGAGTGCCCCGTGGCATTTCCAGCGATATGTTATTTGAGATGAAAACTAATTAAGCCATTTTGCTTGTGGAAACGCAAAAAAAATAAAATAAAAGCCGGAGGAAGGCAGGGGCAAGACGGAAAAGAAAAGGAGCGGGAGAAGGGAGAAGGGAGAAGGGAAGGCAAACAAACCCAACAATTGGGGTGTTTATATAAATATAATGTGGCGGTAATCAGAGAGCGCGGTAAAAATATTTATGCTAACCCAACACAAATCATTTGAAAGTTGACACTATTGAACAATTGAATTGGCCGCGACATATCCGACGGGGCGACATAGCGACGGGGTGACATTTTAGAGAGCACACCTTGTACCTCATGGGTTATACAATACCTTAATGTGGGCTAGGGAATTCGGTATTCCGATATTTCGTTATTTCGGATTCGGGAGTTGAGATTCTCTCGATTGTCTGCCAAATGGGCAATTTTGAAAAAGATCATAAGCAATTAGCATGAGAGGCTGACAATATGAGCAACAGGAGCGGGGGGCAGGAACGGAGCTCGGGGTATAGGGTAACATGAGCAACTATGACAGCTAAGGGCAGAGAGGGAGAGAAAGAGAGGGGAGAGAGAGAGAGAGAGAGAGAGAGAGAGAGAGAGAGAGAGAGAGAGAGAGAGACAATTGAAGAAGGTTCAAGACCGAGTCAAAGTCGGAGTCGCAGGCGAATCTGAGGCATATCCATCAAACTGAGACCAGACAGATAATCGAGTATTCAATTTTCATCATGTAGTTTTCTAGCATTTCTAATTGAAGCTCACACTTTGACAAACCCCAACCCAAATTTCCAGCCCAAACCCAAACGCAAACCCAGACCCAGACCCAGACCCACACCCAGACCCAATTCCAAACCCAAACCCAAACCCAATCCCAATCCCAAGCCCGAGCCCAATCAAGCCTATGACCCGCACACCCTTCTGGCTGATTGCACTTGTCATCGTCTGTGGAACTGGTTGACAGTTAAATTGTCATTTGGGTCGTGTGCTAACCATTGTCTTTAACCTCTCGTCGACACATTTTGTCGGGCTGCCCATTTTTGGGTCACATATGTTCAACTTTTTGTGCATTTCGCCGAATGAATAAAGTTAAGTGCTTTAGTTTTGATTTTCAATTATGTCACATTAACAATGCCTTTCCGTTGGCCGACTGCCCACTGCCCCCGGCTAGTATCCGGCTTGGTCCTGGCATATGCGTTTGGCGGCGAGAGAAAAAAAGCTAAGGCTAATGTCCTGTTCTCTGCAAATATTTAAACGGCATTACAACCCCTCAAAAGGCCAGAGGAGAAGCGGAAACTATTCCAATCTCCGCGCTTATCGAATCAATTCAAATTGCGTTCATGTGGAAAATTTTTTATTCACTTTTTTAAAAGCCTGCTGAAAATTGAGTTTATAAGCGGATTATGAATAATGCATACAGATTTATATGTATTTGTGTGCGTGTGTGTGCGTGTGTATGTACACAAGCGTACACTTTTCCAAAGGATGGATTTCATTAATTAGCTTAAAAATTGTAACAAGTGTTATGGCAAAACTAAAATCGAGTTCACTGAAAATCTCAATGAATTGACCTTTTAAATTAAATATTTAAATCCTTATTCGGAACAGACTCCGCCGAGCAGATACAAGCGGTAAATTGAACAATTGAATGGGAGAAGGAGGCAGATTGAAGTGGGAAGTGGGAAGTGGGCAGTGGAGGCGGGAAGTGTGAGGCTCCGTTCAGTTTACTTGATTTTTTATGTTGATTTTACTACTTTAATATTTTATCAGATTAAAGCTTAAAACAAATATGAATATTTATATTATTTAAAAGCTTGATACTTATATAAATATAATTAGCTTATTAGTTGCCAAAAATGATCATAACGTAATTCATAAACACCACAAAATTAATTAATTCCATCATTTAAAGGAAAATAATGATTAATAATTTAATAATTATTATTACTACAAAATAATAAATATAAATACTAAAAGGGAACTAAAATAAAAAATATATATTAAGAAGATTCAGATAAAGTATTTATATGAATTTAAAAATAAATAAGAATTTATATAAACTTTATAATAATATAGTATATGATAATGTATATAAAATTTATATTAGGGATATTCAGATAAAAGTTATTATATGTATATAGAGAAAATTAAATAAATAACTTTAGCTAATTCCTTTTAAATATGATTGATCTTATTGATTTACTTTAATCACATCATTTTTATTGATTGATATCTGACAGTCCTGTCGGCTTGGACATATGTTCCTGTGGCCAATAGATTTGAATATTTATGGCCCTTGTTTGATTGAATATGGGGTACGTCCAGGAGTGACACGATAACTGCAACGAAGCGTGCACCTCCCAAAGGACATTAACATTTTGACCTGCGATTTCTGTGGCACTTGCCAAGTGACTAAAAAATTCAAATGATTGTCGCTCGGACAACATGCAATTATTGAAATCGTTGGCAAATTTAATGAGAGTGCAACTGCAGCTCGGAGCTACAATTTGCCAAGGACTGATTGGTAGGGATTACTTATTACTTAGCGCTAATTGAAAAGCGAGCGAGCGCTAATCCCGCACTTACGTCAAATATTTGCTGGCCATCATAAGTCTTTCGCTCTCCGGTCTAAGGATAATTGAAGGAATGCTACCGAGTCACGCAATTAGCTTAAATTATCTAAAGACTGCTTCTCTTTCAATTCAAGGAATGGACGAGGAAGAGAAGGAGAAGAAGAAGGAGAAGGAGGAACAGCAAAAACAGGACAACGGAGGCGGAGGATTGTAGCAGCTTTAACGGCACGATAAACAAGCGCAATTAATAAACTTGCCAAGATGTCGACTGGCTGCAACATATTTTGACCTTTTGACTGGCTTCGCAGGCGAACTACATGCAACTCTCGTGGCCCAGGCGCACACAGTCCTGCAGTGGACTCGGACTCAACGTACGCCTGAAAAATTACAGCCAAAGACGAGGACGCAACAATGGCCAGTGAAATTTATGACCAACCATTTAGCCAAGGACTAAACACAACACATGACTAACGTACACTTATGAGATTAACTTGGGTGGGTTAGCCGTTGGGTGGTGGGTGGCGGGTGGCAAGTGGCAAGTGGGTGGTGGAATGGATGGCGCTTCGGTTGCCATGGAGGTGAGTCCACTAATAGGCGACATTTGTTTGTAAGCTCCGTTTGTTTCAATTAGCGTTTTCTGCCGCATATTTACAGCTTTTTGCACAAAGTCTCAACGATAGGCAAATTTTTTAAGCCGTCAAAGTTACCACCCACTAGACGACCATCGACAATAGCGACGAAAGGCGATGAAAAGCGATGAAAGGCGATGGCAACGTTGGTGGCTATGGAATTTGTATTGACGGCAGTATCAGAGGAGGGGGTGGGGGTGGAGATGAAAACGGTGGTGACGAAGATGGCGGCAACAACTCATTGAACCACAAAATAAAGCGTATCATAATAATAATATCGTAATATGCAGTCGCGCCACTAATGCGTATTACCTAAGCCCACCCACAATATACCTCAATGCTGCTTGTGGAGCGACGCTCCCGGCACTCCCGGCGCCCGCACAGACCACCAGCCATCGCTCAGCGGGGTTTCCTTCGTCATTGTTGGCCCGGCATATCGCGTCTTTTGCTTTGAAGCCTTCCGATTCCACTGTCGCCACGTTCCACCTTGTCTGCTGGCCGAATAACGAATACACTCACCGGGAATGGGAGCTAGTGGAAAGAACTCTTGCAAAACAGCAACGACTCGCTCCAACTAAATTTAAATCTTCTTTCATTTCTTGTAAATACAATCATAAAAAGTGTATCCAGCTGTCGTTTTGAATTCCGTGAAACTCCGTAGATTTTTGGTTTTTTCAGTTTTTTTTCAAGGTCTGTTTGTCGCGCTTAAATCCGCCTAAGTATTTTTGCAGCTGCCTGGCAAATTTTGCCACAACGTGAAATTTCCGTTTGAGCTGAGCTAAGCACAAAATTTTTTTACTTTACTTACTTATACACGATGCGATTCTTTATTATTATTAAACACAAAAAAGAAGAAGAAGATGAAAAAAAAATAATTGACGACAGGAAAAAAATTGAAATGCTTGTGAAATTTGCTGCCTTTATTTTTTGTATGCTCGTCTTTGATGTCCTGAATACTAACAATAGAGAAAGCAACTGAGCTTCAACTTTAAGAATTCCGATGAAGGAAAAACAGAACTTAAAACTAAAACTCTGGCAATCGGCGTGACAAGCCAAAGGAAGATAACAGGTCCTCCTCAGTCGTGCCTAATACCCGCCTGTAAGCCAATTTAATTCCTAGCCAAAATGGCGCCGGACGGAACAACATACAAATCGTAAATTAATGAAATCACACGACGCCCAAAACTTAAATCCTTTTATACGGAATGCATTGCATACTTGGCGGCGCCCTGGCCGGCGCTTATAAATTCCCTTATCGCCATATCTCCCGCCCAGTTTGTTGTTGTAGAAATATGGCCACAGTGCATGCAACACAACACAGGTCAACAAGTCACAAATTCAAATCAGCTTAAGTGATCGACCATCAAATACCCTGTTCTTAGATCTATACCCTTGTATGAGATACTGAGGATAATAATCCTTTATTATTGCAGACTATTATCCTATATATCCTCTGCTCCCTTTAAATAGTGGGATTTCTGCGAAATGATCGAATTGACTCTAAGGAAATAATTATTGATAAAGGATCAACATTCATATCTGAATTAATTTTTTGTATACAATACTTTTCTCCTTAAAGATTATCCAATGATTAATAAACATATAAAGGATATTCAAAATGCTCAAGTGTTATTCCTAGTATCCTTTAACATCTAAGGGGTATTTTTTCGAAAAACCCAAAAAGCTAAACAACAAACGACAACTAACAAAAGCTTTACAATTCGTAATTCGTTATTTCTGCTGCGTTTGGTATCCTGCACGTAACTTCCCCCACCTACAGGACATCCACAAATCGTAGGCAGCCCAATTTATGCACTTGGCATTGTCTGCCACGACGGGGTAATAAACTTTGCCGCGACAAATTTAACAAATTATAAAAAAGATTACATGTCCAGGGCTGACTCCTTGGTCATTGGACTGCCGGCAACCGAATACCACGGTTCCGGCTTGTGGCTTAACTGGAGATCCAATTTAAGCCAATTAAAGTCAATTAAGAGAAATTCTGTGCAATTATTGTTTCATTAAAGACTCCGAACTCGGAGGAATGCTCACGGGCTGATATTATATATAGATTTGAAGTCGAAACTCAGATCCGCTATTGGAGAGCATTGGCATTCATGGATAAGTATTCCTGAACAGTTGAGTGGAGAGCTTTGATTGTTATTCATCGACTTGTGCCGCGGTCCCATCAAATATTTGAAAACTCGCGGGCTCAAATGGAAATGAAATCTCTTAAACGGAAAAATGTGCATGTCCTGCATGAAAGCGCACATTAAATATTTACACTTCATTTTATAGCGCTAGGAAAAGGAACACAACGGAAGCTTCTCCCAGGTTCTCCAAGGACTCAAGGAGTCGACATGGTGGGATAGTGGGGTAGTGGGGGAGTGGGAAGGAATGGTAAGTGGGTAAGTAAACTATAGCAATCCGCGGCGGGTGCAATCACATCGTTGCATATAGCTTTAATGGCAATGACAACTGTTGGGTTTTTCTTGCTAAATGCAGGACACAAAGAAGGACAGCGCTGCAAGTGAACCGCAGGATATGGCACAGGTCAACGGAAGCCATAAAATTCTCGTTTGTCACGCGAATTTTGCTCAAGCAAAATGCCAACACATGCAAAAGACAAAGTTCTCTGCACTAAAAACAAAAACAATAACTGTATAAAAAAAGGAGAAGTACAAAAAATAATATTAATGGCAAAAAATGTTCAGCACACGCGGAGAGACACTAGACGAGGAGCAGTGGCTGCATACACAGCTAGAGTTGGAATTGGAGCTGGAGCTGGAGCTGGTGCTGAAGATCGAGCTGACGCATGAGCAGGAGCAGGAGCTAAGGGAGCACCAAGTTTACTTTCCTTGCCAGTTCGGATGGAATTATTTACGTTTAGTTTTTATAGTTTTTTATGGCTGCACTCGCTTCGGTTTCGGGGGGAATGGGGCGTGGGGTTGAGGTCAAGGGTCGGAGGGTAGTGCAAGTGTGGGCGTGGACGCTCATAAAATATGGGCGCAGGTTTATTTATGCGCTGCTTTAGCGACATTTTTGCGGTGACGTAGACGCTATCAGCCAACGAGCTACCCCAACTTCCCAGCACCTCAGCTCCCCAGCTCCCCAGCTCGCCAACTTCTCCAGCCCGCTCCACCGCTGCCCACTCTGAGAACCATCATTCGGCTAGCCTTTGTTTTTACGACTTGACGGATTGTCCGTGGACTGGAAAGGAGCAAAAGGATACGCCGCAGGACCAACCAGCTAACCGACTGATATTATTTCAAATGCGCGCTAATGTCAATTAAATTTGAGCTTCCAACGCGGTCCAAATGAAATTTTAATTACCACAAACGAGCTGAATGGGAAGTGGGCGTGGCCTAACCCCTTTTAGCCTGTTCAAAGCTAATGAATTATGGCCAAAGAAATTGTCCACTTTAAATTACAGCATCAACAGAGCTTCTGATATCTCAAGTGCACTTAACGATTCAGTTTCTATCTTCTTTTCCTTTTACTCCTTCTCCTTCTCTCCTTATATCCTGGAAAGTAAATACATATAAATATTAATATTTATATACATATATATATATACATATGTATAGTAAATATACTTATACAAATATAGTATATATTTGAATTTGAGCTCAATAGCTTTATGATCATATAATATGAATGTCCTTTCCAGGATAACACGATTTACTAATAATCGAGAAGCTGATAATGACAATGTCATTTAAAACTACATTCTTGTACTTCGTCATGTTATATCTTGAACTATAATTATGTTGTATGCGGTCTGTATCTGTTGCTGCCAGGCGTAACCCGTGTCCTTTGGGTTGGATATTGAAGATAAATACAATTTTTTATGTACTTTTTTGTTTGTTTTATTTGACGGTTCAGCACATGTGATACATGCCACCCCTACACCTACGGAGGGTGGTGTAGAGCGGAGCGAAGAAAGGGAGCAGGAACAGGAGCAGGAGCAGGAACAGGAGCAGGAGCAGGAGCGGGAGCAGAAAGCAACCAAAAGTTTATTCAACTGTGTTGAAAAACAATTTTGGCAAATGGCCGAACGGCGTCGACATTACAACAAACGTCATGTGTCAGTGTCAAAAGAATTGAAAAGCAGGCAGTCAGGACATAGGACGGAGGCTCCCGAAGAAGGAGGAAAGGAAATGTCAACACGAGTTCATCAGTCAAATGAGTTGTCTATGTCCTTCTCTGGCTGAGGGAAGAAGGGTGTGAGACCCAAGCCTGAGAAGGTGACGGGGTGACTAGGTGAGGGGAAGATGCGAAGATGGGGAGATGGGCTGTTTGGGCGATGGGGTGACGATGTGGAATGGTTTTTTTTTTTTTTTTTGTTTTGGGATATGCCTGGCATTTGGGTGCGCCATGTGTTTACGCATTTTTGCCACAGTTAAGTGAGACACGAGCGACGGGTAACGCTTATCGCTTGTCTTCCAAATGTATTGACCTACATTTTTATGCACATGTCTCTAATGTTTATTAATGGGCCACCCCAAAGAGCAGGGATCATCCTGGCACTGAAGTCTATTGCCAGCACTTAAAGGTGAATACATAAGTAGTTTGTCAACGAATGTTAGACACTGGCAGCTTCCCAAATTGAATCATCTAATTAACTGGCATCTGGCGGATGGCTAAGCATACTCAAAAGCCAGCAATTGATGGAGGCCAAAAGTTAAATTCCAAGTCGAGCTCCAAGGTAACTGTACACGCTTTCAGCCCAATTACTTCGATTCGAAACTTGATTGCACGGATCGGCTTTAAGCTACAGCGACTTCCTGTCCGCTTTTCGCTAAACGGGAGTCTTAAGAACCCAAACTACGAACGGGTTCAGTTACTTGTAATCGAAGCTGTGTAAATGTGAAAGAAATTTCAATTTTGTTGCTCATTCAACTGACGTCTGGTTTTATTTTAATTATAAACCAAATTCGCTTTACAAAATGTGCACTGAAGCTGCCAAATGAGCAGCGCGCCAAGCACTTGAAGTCCTGCGCTTCTTTGGGCCCCATGAAGTTGCAAAATATTTGATCAAGTGCTTGGATTTTTTGCAGCTCAGCGACTGCAAGTGAAAGCTTGCTAAGCATCCGATGCCACGGGAAAGCGGCCACGACGAGCCTCTACGCGACGACCCACAGTCGGGGCAAAGCACAAAAAGAACGTTCACAAGTAACTTCTTTTACGCGAATTCATTCAGTCAAACTTAATGAACAGTCGGTGGCCCTGGCAGTAACAGGAGCTCCTTCTTTGCACTGCCCGTTCAGCCGAGTTCAGCCCAGCCCATCCCAGCCCAGCCTAGAACAGCGCAGCGCACTTGCTGTTGATACAACTCATTAGACGCAAACGAATGCGTACTCAAGTGGGTTGGCCCAGCGCTGGGAGCTGTAAACTGGAAGCTGAAAGCTGAAAGCTGAAAACTGAAAGCTGGCAGCGTCATCATCCCCCCCACGGACGAAAAATGAGCTTACGGCTTAGGTGAAGCAGCTATAGACTCACATTTTGCCACAATCATCAATACTGGGGGTGAGGGTGCAACTTAAAGCCATGTAAATATATCCTAAATATAAAACCGATTAATAGTATTGTAGTTGAAGAAGGTTTGTTAGGCAACTTTAATTAAATACATGTTGACAGCTCGGAGTCTAAATTATAAGATGCCTGCGAACAACTTGGGAATATGTGATCAAGATTCACATTATGTATGACTTTCGGGACTGGAGCTGAATGACATCGAATTTCATATTTTTTATGAATGAAATTTGTATTTCTGAAAATTAAATGAATCAAATTCCATAATTTTTAATCATTTTCTTTGCACGGTATTAAGCGCATTTCAAATTTCACCTGCGTTGGGTGGAAGGATGGCATTTTACGCTTCATTTGTAGAAAAAATAATTTTTAATTGAAATGAGCTGCATGAAGACCTAAGTAAACAGACGTCCGACACCCATAGACAAAGGGGAGAAAAGTTTATTAATAATCCTTGCAAAACAAAAACAGAAAACGCGGTACTTTTGCAGCTTAGCGCCGAGGCATTCAGCGAAAATGAAATCAACAGAGCTCGATGGAAAAAATGACGGTGAAATTATTAAGCTGAAATTACAGAGTATGAAAGGTACACAAAGAAGAAAAAAACGGTAAAAAAAAAACAAAGCAAAAAAAACAAAAGCGCGTCAAAGGATCAAAGGTAAAAGGAAGCAGAGCCAAAAAGGACAGCCGAATATTCCTTGGAGTAAAGCCTAAACAAACAGGAGACTAAGATAACTTTTTATCCGAAGTGCTAAAGGAAATTTAAGCGGAAAATTCTAATAAGCTCACCGAGTGGTTCATCCAGTGTGGGTGGTTTAAAGAATAAAGAAATGAGTGGATGGGTGGATGGGTGAATGGGCTGATGGGTGGACAGATGAGTAGATGAGTAGATGAGTGGATGAGTAGATGAGTGGATGAGTGAGTGGGCAGCGCTCAAGGGTTGACTAGCCACAAAATCAAACCAAATCCAGACAAAAATCGGGCATCAATGACTGGACGCTCCAGAAGCTAAAGGGTTCAACCCTTTTGACTGAAAACCGCGAAAATTTAATTCACGCGTAAATAACATTTTTCAATCATTTTGATGAGCCACGAAATATTTTAGCAATTTAAGCGGCTTTCCGACAGGAAGGGGGAAATGGAGAAATGGAGAAGCCATGCCCATGGAAAGGAGAAGTTTACGTGAAATTCTTAATTAATAATCTGTAGCGAAGCTGTCGCAGCCTCCCACAACCACAAACCACTCTCTGAACCACGCGGACCCTCTCGCTTTGCCACTGCCTCTGTCTCTCTCCTGTTCTCTCCTTCCCGCTCTTATGGACAATGTGTAGTCAATTGAAAATTTTGTTTGGCAATGAGCCGTTGAAATCGCTATTAAAGCCCTTGTAATTAAGCGTCTCACCATGGCTAAGAGTCGCAGCCAAGGACTGGGACTGGGGTAGAAGTGGAAATTGGGCTTGGGGCTGGGGCCGGGGCTGGGGCTTTGTGACATGATTATGAATTGCCCTGCCACATTTTGGGGTTAACAAAAGTCGCAGCAGTCATCGGCAGACCGCAGCAGCCGCAACAGCAGCCCAGACCGTCAAAAGTCAATAGTTGGCGGCATAATTCGCTGACAAGGGCTTGGGGTCGAGTGTAAATCGCGGTCCGGGAATGGGCTGGAGGCTAGATAAGGGTGTGGGTTAAAGTTTGCGCTTGCCGAAATTGAATTTTGAAATTTTGCTTAAATTTAATATTAATTAGTTGCCCAATGCAAATTTGATTGAAACTGTATATTAATTAGCCAGGACAACAAGGTGTTGACTCCCGCGTGGCTTCCTGGAACACTTCACGGCACTCAAATACATATCAAATCTATCTGTTGGCATCTGTTGTAATATTTTTGGTGCTGACTACAGTAAACACTCACTGCAGACAACAAAAGTTACTGACATTTAAATAAATTGCCGAACATTAGCCGTATAGCTGACAAAACTAACAGATGATAGACAGCGGATAACGACAGGGGCGGTGGGGTGCGAACAGGCGATAGAGCGGCTCGGAAGTTGCAAGTTTGGCTATTCGATTGCTTGGACGGCCGGTCGGGCGGAAGGTCGGATGGCAGGACGATACACATGGAAAATGGCAAAGAAATTGCCGCAAATCAAATTTGATAAACACGAAAAAGCAAAGAAAATAGAAAAGGCAACGAACAACGCAAAAAACAGACTGGGAAATGAGGGGAAACTGACAGCAAAAAATGGCAAAGTGTGCCGCGGGTGACAGGCTGGGAAATTGTATGCGGAAAAGTGGACTGGCGGATGGACGGGCAAGGAAAATGTTTTATTGCAGCCATAATTTTGAGTGATAAGTGACGAAAAATGTTCGACGCGAGGAAAATCAATCGACGAAGGGCCAGAGACTCTATCCGTATAAAGAGGGTACACAACAAACAATCTATATGATTATTTATGCACGGCCGATTATATATAACATCATTTTTTGTGCACAAGTCCGTTAATAGATTCCCGCTCTCCCCGAAGCTATAAGTTAATGGGCTGTCTTTAATAAAGATTGATTGATATCAAATGTATGGAGATGTGATGTCGATACCTTGGCTGTTTTTTCCCCAGCCTGAGAATCGGAGGCATCTTTTGATCCTCATCCGGATCCTTCGAGAGCTTGTGATAAGCAAACGTAATGTATGAGCCCTTTGCTGCCGTAACTATCGTAACTTTATTCCCCATAGGGGTCTCAACAAACCATAGAAAATCCTTACTCAGCCTCCATAACCACATCAAATCAACGGACAAAACCTTCTGTCTCGTCCCAAGGATCTACCAAATTGACTTTGTTGCAAATTTTATAGGCCCGGAATCCGGAGAACAATGGAAACAATGGCGACTGTAGGCACATTGTCAAAATACGCAATAGTCGAACAAAGAACGCAACATTTCTTCAGCGCCGAAGGAGGGTCTCGGAACCACCTTGAATCCAGAACTGAGCCGAACCGAGTCCGTCTGATTAGTGTAAATAATTGTCAGTCCTTCGTACAATAAAAAGGAGTCAATGGCAATCCAAGGCTGTCTTTTGTTGCGCTAAACTGCCAATAAAAACTAAAACAAAATTATTTTAATAACAAAAAAAAACATCATACAATTCTGAATGAACGCACACACACACACACACACACACATCCGCTCGCACTTAAATTGTCACTGAGCGCAGCAAATTAACAACAAAGTTGCCTCAGGATCTTTCAACAACTGCGCAGCTGTCAAATGTGACATTAGCGTATGACAAATGTAACAAGTTGTTGCCTTCTTTTTGGCAAACAGCACTCACACACACACACACACATGCAAGCATCACACAGAGGCCCAGACAAACAATTCAATGAACAAAAGCAAACAAGGCTTAAAGGACCTAATAAAGAGACGTCGCTTAGATATTTTTATTACCACAAAAAAGGAGTACAAAATAAAATGGGCAAAAGCGGCAAAGGAGGTAAGGGAGGCAAGGGAGGCGCCGAAAGAGGAGTTCAGGAGTTCGTCAATTGTCATATCGAGCGCATAATTTAGGGTTAAAGGGAAAACACGCCACTGCAGCCACTGCGATCCTTGGGCCTGAGAAAATATTTTATTGACAGTTTGTGACGCAACAGTTTTTTACACTATCAGAACAGAGCCCGAAAAACCAAAAGCCAACGTGTGGTCCTTACTGAGGTGTTGACTTAGCGTCGATGTGTCCTTCTTGACTCACTAGTTGGTCGTAGTAGTAGAGAGAGAGAGAGAGAGAGAGAGAGAGAAAGAGAAAGAGAGAGAGGGGGGAGACAGATTGAGTGATAGAGAGTATAAAGAAAAGAGAGATTGGTGGGGTGGGGGAAGAAGAACGCTCGTGGTAGGTAAGCCAACAAAAGGATTTTATATTATGAGCCGATTTGGTGCGTTTTCCACAAGACTGTTTTCATATTAAGGATTGTGCAAGAAGCGTGAGCAGCTAGCAGCTTACTTGTAATTAAAAGCAAATGTTTTGCAATGTTTTATGCTCGAAATAAACAGGAAGCCTAAGCAAATAGAGTGTTTGGCATCATTTATCACTTGGCCGTTTGCTAATCCTTTGAACAGTTCGCTCGTATTTCATGTCCTTTGGCCAGTCTAAGCAACTGTCACTAAGCCTTACATGTAGTGCCTGTGTCGGACTCTATCTGCAATGTGGGTGGCTCCTTCTTTCCTTCCTTCCTCGACCCTTCCCAGCCCCAGTTCAAGTCCAAGTCCGACTCTCAGTCCCTGTGTCAGTCCCAGTCCCAGGCCCAGTCCCAATCCCAGTCTTAGTCCCAGTTCCTGCTTCAGTCCTGTCCCTAGTGGTCCGGGAAGCTTTTGGACAAAAGCAAATAATTCATCGATGCCTGCGTGTTGGATAACTGTTACGAGTATTTTACATTCGCACCCGCCCCACCCCCGCCCTTACCATTCACCCCATACTCTATGTCAATAGGCGTATACTTCATACTTCATACTCCTTAATACACCCCGCTCTCCACACTCCGCACTTCACAATGCACCGATAGCAGGCTGCCATATCGTCGACGTTATGTCTACAGACAAATTGCCATAACCATAATAGTTATGCCTCAGATAGGGCGTGGGTGTAATAAGTAGCAAGCGATGTTGTGCCCCATAAAAAGATGATTTCATAGAAATTTACGCACTGTGCGAACGGTGTTCGAGGCTCGTATGGGAAGCAGGAAAAGGAAGAAAAAAATGAGGAAATAAGAAAATAAGAAAAAGCACAAGTTGAAGAAAATGAAAATAATGATACAAACAAACGTAATAAAAATAAAAATAAAAATAATAATAATAATAATAATAGTAATAATTATTGTTGTATTGATGGAATGAAACGAGCTGCTGTTCCTGGTTTATGGCCATGTTAATGGCAGCAGATACTTTTGATGACTCCTCGCACAGCAAACTTGCCACATTCTGCAACTATCTTAAGTTCATTTAATGCGATGTTCCCATGCCACAGCTTCTGCGTACTTTTTGATTTACAATACGGGCCGAAGAATGCGGCGTGTGGAGTGCGGAGTGTCGAGTGGGGAGTGGGGAGTGGGGAGTGAGTAGTGAGAAATGAGAGATGAGGAGTGGCCGACTGTCTGTGAGTGACTTCCACACACTCGCTGCCACATCGCGTTGAAGAAACAAACGTAATAATTATGTTAAAAATTATATGGCATTTCTCACCCCATGTGATAAGTCTACGCCTCAAAGGCGACCACGTTTGTTCCTTTTGTTTGTGGCCACTCACTATTTTCATTTTCATCTACATCTACCTCATCGCCTCCTTGCTGCCCTACGTCCTCCACCATTCTGAAAGCATTCACTCTCACACTCCTGGTAAGTGCTAATCTGCAGATTTATATGCAGAGAAGTTGTTCAATAAAATCGTCTAAACCAGACCATAAACAAGAATATTTTATGCCAGCTTCCTGCCCATTTCTTGGCACATTTTATGCTGCCCGGGATTAACGTCGTGGCGACTGCGACTCTACCATCCAGCTCCATGTATGACGAACTGACCATTGTGAAGTCCACAACCATTAAAAATTTGCCTCTAACAAACTCACAGACTGCATATAAACTTCGCATGATAATCCTTTGGTCAATTGCGTGGAAAAAAGATCCAATTTTCAGCATTGCGAGAAAAATGTGTCGAAAATCTTATGAAAGGAGTACTGATTCTGACTTCACCTCAAAATCTGAGACATTCCCTGTATAGATCCATCAGTACTTATACAATTTTCTCTGAGCATCCTTACTAACTTCAATGAGATCAGCTTTTAAGACAAGACTTCATCAAGAGAATGGCACAGATCATCATTATCTCATGCTGCTCATCGAACATTGACATCATCATCATCATCAGCATCAGCATCAGTATCAGCATCAGCATAAACATATATGGAGGGCTCATTCAATAAACATGTCAAAAAGGACACTTAATTCAAATGCATTTAAATGATAATTACGTGGCCAGCGAGGAGAACAACAAAAGTATAAACATTATATGAAACTCAAATCTAAGCTACGGCGAATGAAGTGGCAACAACTATTACAACGCATTTGCCTCTTGTCGACGGCGGCAACCCCCAACTCCCAACCCCCAACCCGTATCCCGTATCCCGTATCCCATATCACATACCCCATATCCCGTTCTCTATATAGCATTCCTTTAGCCAAGAGCTGCAAATCCTTCTTGATACTTTTCCAGAGCAATAACACTAAAAAATTATGACCAACTACGAGAGCGAAAAGAAATTTTGGAAAACAAAGGCGCACAACTTTCCAGAATAAAGCCAACTGTAAGCATTCATGAGGATTTAAACGTTTATTTATAAAGTATAAAGGACGCGCGGGGGATAGTTTGGGGCCTTTGGGTGGGTACTTTGTACTTTGAGTACTTTCAACGAGGGTGAACTTTGCTATTGTTTTAGCTCGTGTTTCCAGTTCGAGTTAAAGTTGAACGCTTCATTGAATTGAATTGTTGAATGAGCGACGAGATCGGTGAATGGTGAAAGTTGTGCACGGAGTGACGAAAAGTCTGATAAAAATCAATAGAGCTGTTAGCTGATGATTACAACAGCTCTGAGGCTTAAGCAAGAGCCTTTAAGTCTGACACATCAGACTCACACACACACACCGCCGCACACTCTCCCTCCCGTACCCGTTCCCGTAACCGTATCCGTACCCGTACCCACACACGCCTGGGCAATAGAACTTATTTGTACAGTGTCTGTTGTGTCTATTACACAAGCTCGGCGTGTCCATCTATGGCCACATGCTCATGGCATCCGTATCCATATCCATATCCATATCCATGCCAATGAAAATCATCCATATACTTACATATTTGTTTATCTTTCATTGCTTACTATTTGTTTTATTTTGCTAGGAGTGGCGCTAGAAGTGGAGCGACCTAAGCCTGAACCTTTTTCATTAGCCTAAAACTGATAGCCGGCAGAGATGTGGCCAAAAAATACCCAAAAAGAGTGTGGAGCAGGGAAGAGCAGGGAAGAGCAGTGGGAAGTCAAGTATAACAGCATTTGGGTAACTTTTTTCCTGCCGCTCAATTAACCCGAGGCCTTTTCTACTTAGCCAAACGAGTTGTGAGTTGGGCAAAGCTGTTGACTTGTTGTCTGACTTTTTGGGTGGAAAAATTGCAATTTCCTGTTACTTCCAGCAAACAAAGTAAACATTAATCCATTTACAAGACCAACTCATAGATACCTCCGCTCCCCTGCCCAGTGGACCGATTGCTTCCTATCCACGGGAGGAGGGTTGTCCTGGTAGTGGATTCGCTTAAATGACGTGGTTTTAAAATTTGTCAATTAAATTAAGTGCAACCGCAGGCAGCATACGAATGAGCGAGTGCTGTCACACTCGTGTCCTTAGCCAACATCCAACATTCAGCAGCCATCATCCAGCCACCAGCAACCAACAATATCCTCAACTATTCATAAACTGTGTTGATAGTTAGCTTAGCTGCTTGGTTCCCGGCTCCTGGCTCCTCCCGACCTCCCCAAACGTCATCATCATCATCTCAACCATCATATAAGTGTCTAAAGTCTGATGATGTTGGGACGAGAGCTCAATGTAAAGTCGTGTCGTGTGTGCCCTGGCAACTTATTTGCCGCTTAATTTAATTTACTGTGGAATTTTGTCTTTTGGGGCCAACAAAAACAGCAACAACAACAACAACAACAAGTGGCCAACAACACCAAAAGACTCATAGCTTTGAATTAGATGCCGTCTCATCAGGACCTTCGCTTTGAGTGATTTATGAAATGCTTTGCAATTAACTATTCATGATTTTAAGTGAATACATGTGTGTGCGTGTGTGCGTGTGTGTGTGTGTGTGTGTGTGTGTGTGTGAGTGAGTGTGTGTGTGTGTGTGTGTTGTGTGTCGTGTGATGGCAAAGCACTTGTTTGAATGAACTTCAAAAGGGATATGACAGGAATGTAAACCTCTGATTATATGTGAAAATGTCTTCTGAACTTGAAGTGCTTGCTATTTTAATAACAAGCCAAACGGGATAATATATTCTGGCCTTCAACTTTACTCTGCGCTCTTCAAAACTATTACAACTACAACAAAAACAACACACATTTATACAAACAGAAAATTTATCTCATAATCAGCCATTGAATTCAATGCTATCATTTAAGTACTTACTCCTTCTTCCCTTGTCATTGATAACACTCGATGGTCTTAGGGAGATCAACACGTGTGATAATCCTCTTGGGTCATTTCAAGTATTAGATCATAATATTGAACGATGGGTCAATGCACGGCACTAAAACATTTTTGGAAACACATTACAAGGGTTGTCCTCGTCCATTGTCAGATGTGAAGCCCAGACCGAAACCCAGATGAAGACCCTTGCCCAGACCTGGACCCAGACAATGTCATTACTTTTTATACGTCCGGTTTCTGTCCATTCGAAAATATCATTTTTCAATTGTCTGACCATTTCACTGGCGTTGCATGAACAACACCTTGCCACTAAGCGCGAAAACCAATAAAAAATCATAATTAAAACTCCAATATGTTCGACGATGTCCTGCTGTGACGAACAGGCAAAGGGACTCCTCTTACATGTGCCCAGTAGACACCACCAACTGACAAAACAATTTCGATTTGGTTTTTCAAAAATAAAAGAGAATTGAAAAAAAATTGAACTAGACTTACAATTTCTCTTTTTTATATTACCTCCTTTCTGCTTTTATTTTTTTTCTATTTTTTTTTAATTTTTTTTTTTTTTTTTTTTTTTTGTGTGTGTACAATTCGAAACGTCATTATATTATCGATGATGGGGGAAGGGATTGGGTATTGACATTTATTTACTGTGTTCAACAATTGTAGCCTGGCATCCTTTTGTTGGGTAACAACTTGACTGAAAGGATATGCCACGTTAATTGTGCCATTTTGTGGACAGTCACAGCAGGACGACCAAGGTACAGACCGATCCCCAACCCCTCAATGACAGTAGCCAACCATCCAACCATCCAGCCATCCAACCATTCAACCGTCCAACCATTCAGGCAGTCGGCCCATCGATCATATTTCATGTGGTTGTCCTGTATGAATTGCTTTGATTGCCAACAGGAACCAGAACAGGGACCTCCTTCGCTCTTTCGCCTCTTGGTGTCTACACTTCCCACTTTTCCTATATTATTTTTTTTTTATCTATTTTTGCGTGGGCTACAGTAAACCCAAAAAGGGGTAGTCACCCATATTGAGGGTGTACTTCTGTGTTGTTCTCTTCTGTTCGTGTTGTTGTTGTTGTTTTTGTTGTTGTTGTCATTGCTTGCGTTTCTACAGACTCCTCTGATGATTATGATGTATGACTATAGAACAATCTTCAATTGTGTCTGTGTGTGTGAGTTTTTACTTGTGTTTTTCTGTGTCTGGCTTCATTTTTATTTAGTTTCGCTTCATTTTTAATATCCATATATGTTATTTTCACTTTTCACTGCGGCTCACCATAATTTTGGCCAAAAATGAAAGCAAATAGAAACCAAAAAAAGGAAAAAAATGAAAGTGTCTCGGAGTTTTTATATTCGTTCGAGTCATGGCTTTAAATATCATCAATCAAGTTGTACGTTCGTTGCGATTTGACAACACATCATCAATTTCAATTGTTGTTCAATAACTTTATGAATATTCATAGTTTTTTAGACATATCCTTGCCCGCCTATACATCCATGTCCCTATTGTATTTGCTTAAAAATCATATTTTATTTATGATTTTTTCTGGCTCTCTTTAGTGCCGAGTCATGTTTTCAGTGCGAAAATAGATTTTGACAATTGTGATTGGCAATTTTTTCAATGTGCGTTTTGAATTCTGTTTTTTTTTTTCATTTGGAGATGCAGAAAGAAAAGGGTTAATAAATAGACATCTGTCAATGCATGAATGTCCTGGTACAGTCGCAATCAATGGATATAGTGCAACTACAGGAAGGACCATTAAATTAGAAAATAATGTCAGAAAATCTGCATTTGGTCTGTGTGTATGAATACTAAGCTCCTGCCCCCCCCATTACCCATTACCTATTACCTATTACCCATCACCCATCACCTACCACCCCATCACCCCATCACCCAATCCGCCCACTCCCCCACCCAAAAATGGCTTAGCAAATGTTTGTCAAGGGTGCTGCAAGCTTATGCTCATTAGGGAAACGCTGCACGGCACATATCGCTTTTCACATACCAATGAAATACACTGCTAATAAGGAACCTGACCCAACCTACAGGCCACGACCACACCATTGGCAGGAATGGGGGAAGAGGTGGTTTAATTCATGAGCCGCTTGCAGCGCTTCCCACCATAAATGTCAGTGGAAAATGCCACAAAATATGAACTGTTAAAAGTGGAACGCTGTACGCATCATAAACTGCGACAATAATAACAAACAAACGGAACTGAACTGAACTGAACTGAACTGAACGAGTCAGAGCAGATCCTAACTAATCCTCCTAGCCGACTGCACTTTGTTAACAAAACATGAAAACAAAAACAGACCCATGCGACACACCCAAAATGCAACAAAAATATTTTGACAGTCCAACACACAGTTTCAGGATCTAACACGATACAATAGTCTGGGTCGTGGTCGTGGTCGTGGTCGTGGTCGTAGTTGTGTTCGATGTCGGATTGGGGTCGGGGTCGAGGCTGGGGTCGGTGGTCGGTGGTCGGGGGTCGGGGGTGACAGACCGAGTTATGAGCGGACTCGGAGGACTTCACGGACCGCTTTTGATGTCCAGCCAGTGTGCAAAGTGCTGGGAGTGGGAGTTCAAGCTGGAATTGGAATTCAAATACGAATACAAGCCAGGGACTAAAGCCACAGTCGACGTCGCAGTTGGAGGTAGAGCCAATTAGCAGCACGCCTTGAGAAACGCACAGGTGTCGGCAACGGGCACCGGGAAGCATTTGGAAACCAAATTAGAAACAATTAAAGGCTCTTCATGATTGTTGACATACGATAAAGTTACATCCGAGCGTCCGATATGCGTGACTGTTGAATATTATTTTGCATAATTTGAGTGTTCATCATTGGGCAGCCCTGCGGCTGGGAAGGCACAAAGGACACGAATAGAAACCGAAACTGAACAGCAGAGAAACAAGCCACAAATATTCTGGCAACAACAACAACTGTACAGTTGTTGTAAAATATAAAAAAAAAAAAATAAATAAATAAATAAAATACACCAATACACCAATACACATATACACAAATACATGTATACTTGTGTAGCCATTTGAAAACATAAAAATTAATGCGAAAATGTTGTACGAAAAGCGAGCGACAGTAAAGATACATAAATTCAATTAAATGTGACAAACGAAAAAATAAATGACGAGAATGCATACATCGTGAATACACACATACGTATATACAATATATACACACACATATACATATGTATATTATCATACATATACATGTAGAAAAGAACCCGCCAGGCATTAAATTACTAAAAATGTAATGAAATGTTTGTTGTAAATAATTAAGTAGAGTTGATTCGAAGTTTGATGAGAGAAACAATTTCGGAAAACCGACGACAGGACAACGACGAATGAGTCAAATTAACAGAATTTTCAGACGTCACAAAATTAATGAAAATTTAATTGAATTGCATTAAGAAATTCACGGCGATGCACAATTTAAAATTCAGTTGCAATATAAAATTATCGAGCAAGTAAGACAGGATATTGGGACAAGGATATTCCGCATGTGGATGGAGATAAACGGACTTGAAACGATATTACATAGGACATGAGTTCTCAAATGACGAAATCTATAATATTTTAAAATAAATAAGCTTATTATTAATATCCGATCAGAGTCGAACTTTTCAATATTTGTTTTTTTTTTTTTATTTGTACCAAATGGACAATAATGGAGTTTAATACTTTTATTCATCACAAAAATATCGAATAATCAATTAATCCCACTATAAAATTAAATAACATAGTAAAATATAATTTATTTTATTATTTCATTTATTAAAAAAATATAAAATAAAATATATATAGTAATAGGGAAGTAACTGAAACATTATATATGCACAAAGGACTCTCTGAAGTAAAAGGCGACTGTGGATTGGACACATTGGACAAATAAACTTTGATTTTAAAAGAAAAGGTTGCACCTCCACAACAGGTAAGAATTAATTATTATTCAATATATTTTATTTTTTTATATATGTATATAAATTATATATTTATATAAAATATATATATAGAAAATGCGAAAATTCTGCTAATAATAAAAATTAATTTAACTAATTGGTTATTTATTTTAGTTATTCTCTCCTTAAATTAAACGTTACATAATCTTTTCTATTTAATTTATATTATTTATAATTATCTGTGAAATTTAATAAAACTAAAATTAGTTTTAAATATTAAAAAATATTATTAAGTATTTGTGAGATATTTTGATTTAATATTTTAAGTACTCCTCAATCGGAACCGATTTTACGTAATCCCAAGGATCCACTACGAAACAAAAACCACAACTGCATCGGGGAAAGTTATTAAATATCCTTAATTTAAAAAAAAAAGAAACGCGCTAACTTTTCTTTCCGTTAATAATTTCAGCAAATGTCAACCCTCGACACTTTTCACACGTTTTTGTACTTTTTGTCTGGCACCGCCGCCCAGAAATCTACGTGGTGTGTGTGTGTGTGTAAATATATGTGTGTATAAATGTACATTCGAAACAAAAAACAAAAACAGAAGCAAAATCCATAGGAGTAGCTCCCTGACATTTCCGGTGAATCGGACAATATGTTTCCGCACGTCGACCAACGTGTGTGTGTATATGTGCAGCATAACAGTTATGTATGTACATGTACGTGTGTGTATGTACATAGCATAAGTGTGTGATTGTACATGGCAAATTACGGTAATTTTCAGTTTTGTCCAGCGGTTTGCAAATAACGAGCCGCATTCTGTTCTCAATGTGGTCGCAACCGGCACTTAAACTGTCACACGTGTGCGCCATTGTGGTAATTATAAAGTCATCTTGACATAATCAAAAGTGACAATTACAGCCATTGAACAGGAAGGCAAACCCGGGGCCCGTTCCGGTGCCATATGATTACTAGACGACTGCGAAAAAGTCAATGGCGTTACGTATGGAGATATTGGTAATTTTGGGTTGGCTTACAAAAGTCACGCGTCATTAGGTACTCGTTGCCGTCGCCGTCGTCCTCGTCGTCGCCGTTGTCGTCGCCGGCGTGCTAGGTGTGCGGGCAGGAAGCCAGCTTTCGTTGAAGGCAGGGGACAGGTGAGAAGTATGTCTGGGCCTGGCACTGGCTAAGAATACTAATATTTATAATAATAGTAATTGAAGTAAAAGTGAGTAGGTAGGAGTAATTACCTTAAGAGCGATTGAAAATTGTGTGAGAATAAATATCAACATTTCGAGAAACTAACGGAAGTCAATCGATCTTCCAGCCTCTTACCTGCTGCCTGGCACTGGATAAGGCTCGGATGATGAATGAAGATGGGCTGACAAGGAATGCTAGTCCGTTTTGGAAGTCATGACACTAATCCTGCCATACAGGGTAAACAACGACCCTCAGTTCACGTGACCCCGTGCACAGGGGGCACTGGGAAAAAAATTTGTGATATGCAAATTTATTTAAGCCCAAACTAAACGAGCCTTGTGCAACGTTAATTTCGATAAGCTGTTGGGCACACAGTTCTGAGAGAAGGAGAGAGGTGCAGAGGCGGGAAGTTACTTTCTACATTGTAATACCTCAATAATCTCACCGGCACACACCTCGCACACCTCACACACGGACGCACTCGCACAGAGACACACTGGCACAGCCTGACAGCTATAAATCTCATTAAAAGGTTATTGACTGCACCCAAGACCAGCGAACGGGACACCAAGGACCTGGATGGGAAAAGGACAAGGCGTAAGCGGAGAGGGAAGAAAAGGGGCATGTAAGAAAAACTCAGCGCTGGGCTGTCCCGACTCATGCCCCTGATACCGGTAAAAATTCTTTCTTTTTACGCTTCAATTAATACAAAAGTGTTGAATGGGCAAGCCGAAGGAGTAAAGGAGGGCAGAGAAGTACCAAGGAATAAACACATATATATTTATATATGTATATTAAGAGGCTTTGGGAGAGGGAATCCGGCATCCTCTGTTTGGACTTGACGACTGAAAACTGCCAGCCATGACAATGACATGCGAGTTAAGGAGCCAACCAGTGATTCTCTCGGATAACCCTTCACATTCATCGAGGGGAAAATAAAGAGAGGAAAAATCCTATTTGTCAATAGCAACTGGCGAGCCTAAACCAGACAATTTATGCAAATTCAACAGGAAACCAAATTAATTTAGAAATGTGTCCACCCTCAAGTGTCAGGCACACATCAAAAGAAGTACTGCAAGTAAGGCATCCCACAAGAATACCTAAGGAGTTGGAGTTGGAGTTGAGGTGGGAGTAAGAGTTCCAGGCGGAGTCTGAGGCTGAGGCTGAATCTGAGTCTGAGTCTGAGTCAGAGTTGGAGCTGAGCTTAGAGTTGGAATCCACAGCGGCTTTTGCAATTAAGAGCGCACATTAAGTGGTAAATAAAGAAATAAAATGAAAATAAATAAATAAATAAAATTAAAGGAGTTTTACTTTTCTCTGTTGGGCTGCCAGGAAATGATCCTTTTTCAGGGTATTTAAACAGTGGAGAGCTTGTATTTTATTTGTAAGTTCAATTGCGGGAAAAAGAATAGGTATAAAAAATCCTTTTTATTTATTTTTTATATTTCCAATTTGTTTCTTAAATAAATTCAAATATTAAATCAAATGCATTTCAGGATTAAAGCTAACCTTTGATACACTCATTGGTATTGAGTGTTGGTAAGGCTTCTTTTATATTTGAAGCAAATATTAAAGGAATCCTTGTAGCTTCAAAAATATTTAATTCGATATACGGTATATTGTATTATTTGTAGCTCTTTATTCATGGAAAGCATTGATGAAATCAAAAGCCTTCAACGTGAAGAGCAAAAACAACAACAAGGATAACGGGAATAGGGATACTTTGCAGCAGGGATAACTTCCCCATTAATGTCTAACCACAAGAAGCTTCACAAATTCAATGGTACCTCAAATAGAACCTGCACTTTACCGATTAAAAACAAAGGATGCAGGAGGCTCGCTCTTGTGCTCGACCTCGCCAAAAGGATAACTGGAACTTCAAAAAGGCACGTGGGCGCGACCCGATGTGCTGCAGCTCTGCTATCCTGCAAATCAACTTTCACAAATGTAAATAAAGCAAAAGCATCTGCGGCTGGTAAACAACAACAATATCAACAATAACAACAATAACAACAGCATGAAGAACAAGGAGCACCACTGAAGGGGATCTGCGCATCACGCACTCTACGCATATTTACGCAGTTTCCTTACTGGGCTTTAGATTTGTGTTTGTGTTATTTTTTAATACCCTGTCAACAGGTAACCTATAAAAAATGACTTAGCTGCATCAATGGCTTGTCACTTGGACAGTAAAATGATTCAAGATTTCCCCCAAAGATCGAAAACAATTTTCCTTAAACTAAATCAAATTCAGTAAAAAACTAAGAATTAATTGATAGAAGGTTTTCAGCCCGGCTCAGTACTTTTCACATGGTAAAGGATTCTCGACGTGATGAAGAATAGAGGATATCTCATAGTACGGCAGAGCTGAGCGCCGCTTTTTCCACACTTTTTCCCTTCAAAGAAACTGCATGCAGCGGCTCATAATGCGGTCAATGAACTGAGAGGCCAAAGGAAGCGGCAAAGCTGCAGCTAGGGAGGCCAAGGAGGCTGAGAAGGCTGTTGTCGTTGTTGTCAAATGCATAAGGCGGACGCAGTTGGGGTGGAGATGGTGGGCAGGGGCAAGAAGCACCACTGGCTTTGCCTTTTTGTTTTTGTTGTTTTTTTTTTGCGCTTCTCAGTCTTCTCTTTTTATGGAATTGCTAAACCTCAACAGCTGCTAAAATGTGCGTAGATATTGCCATTTCCTTAACCCATAGACCTACCCCCCTTGAAAGGCTTGGAAAGTGTTAAAAACATAAGGAGTTCCCCTGCCCCACGACCCCTCTCTCTTCACCATCTTCTACGGCCGTGCAGCGCCCACCAGAATAATTATCATGTTGCGTTGCGTGCGTTCTATTTGCATTTTTCTGCATTTAAATTTTTTTGCCTAGGATAGTCGAAGGGCTAACATCCATTCATTGGAAGCCATCTGCCGCTTCCATAAATAAGTACAGGCACACATATGCATGCATACATGCATATATATGTACCTATGTGTGTGTATGTGTACTTATAACTAAATGGAACCACACACTTTAATAGACTAAATATAACTCCATCTCTCGGGCGAATCCCGCACGCAATGAGATTTTGACTGGCAGTTGGCGGCCCCTCAGGACAAAGTGTGCTAAAATTGCGTAACGCCTGTAGATTGCATAGCGGGGCATGTGTAGGTGTGAGTGTGTGTGTGTCTGTACGGCAGTTGCACGGGCACAGAATAACTAGGGTACGAGAAGACAAGGGGCTAATTCATGCCATAATGTGGCAACATGTGGGTATTTAAATACGTAAAACACTTTTGCAGTTACAATTTAATTTTAATTTAATTAAAATTTTGCTAATATCAGATTATCTGTTCTCCTCTGGCGTTTACAGTATTTTGGGTATTTTAAAAACACTGCTTTGATTGGAGCTTCACTCTCAGGGTGAGGGAAGCGAAGAGCCTTAAATAATTACTCACTTTTAACAACGATTCAACTGTGCAACTTGCAGCCCTTTAAAATAACTATGTTCCTGGCTTTGTAGCTCAGCATAGCCAATTCGAAAGGATTACCTAGCAAGGAGAAGAAATTACTTAAATAAAGAAGTTTACAATCCCTCGACTTGATTCAAGTTTTCTACTTTCTCTGGGAAATAAATATCCTGTTAGATATAAAGGATAGTAAATGACAACTACAGAGCTGCTCTAAGTAATTACTCTGTATCACTTATCATGCTGATAGTTGGAGGTATTATATCTTATCCAATTATTTCTTATCTAACCCCATATAATCAACAGATCAATAGGTCAACAAGTGATAGATATTTTCTCGATCTATTATGTCTTTTGTTTCATTTACTTCTCCTTTGTTTACTTATTAATCCGTGTTTCTTACTTGGGAATAAATATTTTAGCTATAACCTCTAATTTTGGCTTAAAGATTTGAATTCGTTTCCTTCATAAGGGAGTTCCTTAATCAGCTTTTTGGAAGGATATGCGACTCAGGCAAATATAAAATATTTAAGCTTTCTTCGACTTCCACAAGATGCTTAGAAATTATGCAGCTCAATAAATCATTTCTTTTGATATAAATAAAATTTGTATTTATCTCACAGTAAATTTAAAAAAATAAATAAAATGGAGTCCAATCAAAAAACAATAAAACCTAAGTCACAGCCCACACCAGTTTCATTCAAATTAACGCTAATTATTAAATATTGTGGTTCACCCACAACAACAACAACAACAACAACAACAACAACAACAACAACAACGACAGCAACAGCAACAGCGGCAATTGAGGTCCTGGACTCCTGGACTGCTCATAATTTGCTTTATTACGATTGCTAATGAAAACAATCAGCGATAATTTACCACTGCCCAGGAATCTACAATCTACATGAACGGAATAAAAAAAAAGTACACAGAAAAAATAAAAATGAAAAAAAAAAGAAAAAAAGAAAAACTACCCAAAAAACGTGAAGCACGGCAATTAAAGGCGACAACAAACAGTGCCATGACCCGGGGCTAAGGGGGTGGCTAATAATAATGATGCAATGAAGGAACGGCCAGAGGCCAGAAATCAAAAGGCAGTCCCTCCGGGCAGTCAAGAGTAGCTGTTGATTAGATATACAAATACATATAGAAACGCGTACAGGAGGAGTACAGTTGCGTCGGTGAATTATGACGTGACGACCCAGGGTAGAGGACACATGCTGGAGGGGTTGGTTGCTTGCCTTTGAGGGCACACCTGAAAGCCATAACCTGTCCGTACTGTACACGCATGTGGCTAACAAAAGATACATTATAATGGCTATAGATACGTGCATGAACAGTTATACATAACAATAATTTGGTAATTGCCAGACAATCGTAACATTTGTGTATTCCCCCTCCCTCTAGCCAACCGACATCGACATCCACACCCACACCCACACCCACTACCGATGACCTGACCATCGACGGACGGAGCATTCGACCGGCGATGCGTTCCTTGCGTGCTTATTTCAATTTTAGGGCAAGTTGAAGTTGCTTAGAAATGCGGGCGTAGGTGGATTGGGCACTTATGAGTGCCATCGATACATACACCCATACACCCATACACCCATACATCCATATTGGATATGCCATGTAGCACACATAATGCACTGTGTATAGATTCTTGACAAGTGTCCAAATGTTTATGTCCTATATAGCAATTATAACAAATTTTATGAATTTCTGAGTGATGTTTCCAGGTTAGGGCCGTGACGTCAAATGGAACACGTGCACAGTTTGTTTGGATGAGCTTAAGGTAAGAGAACTACACACACGCACTCACACACACACAAATACACATGCACACATTCAGACGTTCGTCCGGAAGCCAGAGCCACATCCAAAACCAACCAAAAGTTTGGCTGGCTTAATGCTAAGTGCAATATCAAAATAATCGCAAAATCCTTGAAGATATTCGATGCGCCGCTTGACCTCTTCATTAACAGTGACAAATAGTGCGCCATTGTAGTCTCGTTCCCATTGCCATCCCCATTCCCATTCCCATGAAGCTGCACAGAATTAGGCACGCTCTGGCGAATAACTGCGGCCATAGCAGCGTTCGCACAGAAATTAGCAAAGGAATAGTTGTTAAATGCAGTTTAACTTGCATTAGCGATGTACGACATTTCATCAAGATCGGGGAGTGACACATCATCTGGACGAGTTTGGGACAAGTTTGCCTCTCGCACGCGCAATTAAACAAGCGCCGACTGCGACGGTTGCGCTGACTGCGTCAACTGCGTCAACTGCGTCGACTGCGTCGACTGTGTCGACTAGCAGAGAGTGTGACAAATTTGGAGTGTCAAGGACCGTCGAATTGCACAAACCATTCAAGCGGCAAAACATAAGAGCAATCACAGATCGAGATATAGATACAGATACATTTACAGATACAGCTACAGATACAGATACAGATGCAGATGCAGATGCAGATGGAGATACACGGGAATAGCTGCGACAGCAACAGTTACAAATACAATGGGGCGTGAGAACGTTGAGCCGAAACGCGATTGAAGTGAGTAATTAACGCTGCATGCGGCATCGGACGTTTGGTAGATTGCGTCTAGGGTCCTTTTGGACATGGTGATGGTGACGGTGATGGTGATGGCAACGGTGATGGTGACGGTGGCGGTGACGGCAACGGCAACGGTGACTCTGACATATGCGGGTCGTCTCGTGACTCAGAGAGCCAAATACCGGTGTGTGGCAGGGACTTCTTTTTGGGCAAGGGTGCGTCAATTTACATGCCAAAACCTATCGCTTGCCTTTGGGCGCACACTCAAACAATTTTTAATTGTTGCAACACGCACGGTGAAGAAATTATACGCATTTGTTTGTTGTTGTTTTGGTTTGCTCTATTGTTGCGCCTCTTGGCAGCGTGTGAATCCATGAGGAGAGTTTGGGCATGCACCCACCACAGCCCAACCACCGGCACAGCTACCACCTACCACTGCCACTGCCACTGCCACCACCAAAACCAAATTAACATCAAATGAACTTATCGCCGTCAACTATTTTACGCCACTTTCCCAAGTGGTTTCTCGTGTTGTACTTATCGAGCCTTTCTCTTGCCGAACTCTTCTCAAGTGCAGCACGTGACGACTGTACCACCTCGTCTCGAGTAACTACCCACCCTCTGATCTCATCCTCTCCCGTACTCTCGCCTCTAATCGAGGGCTGTTTGTTGTCAGTTGACATATTGTCAACCAGCGTCCACTATCAACAACTACACGTGTCCCTGCCCCTTTCCCTTCCCTGTCCCTGTCACTGTCACTGTCACTGTCCTGTACGCCATGAGACAGCGCCGCTAAAAAATTTGCATACTTTTCCAATTAATCGTACCAAAGTTCCATCTAATTTTCATTCTAAGGACTCTCGCCCTGATAAAACGTGTTAGTGTAATTAATAATTGCCGCGTGCTCACACCCGGCGCTTCACGCATCAAATGGAAGCCTAGAAAGGAGGCTAACATGTCTCGTTCGACTTTTGTGGTAGGTTTACAGGAATTGTGTGTCTTCAGCTCCCTGAATTCTTAAATCAAACGTGATTTAATATATAATTAGAACTTTCTTTTAATCGGTCCGCTATTTATAGTGAATAAATTAAATGGAAGCTTAAAGTGACTTAGGATCAGTTCAAAAATAGATCTGAAAACAGTTATCCGTAAAAGGACTTTTTTAATTTGCATAATCTCAACAGACACTTCCCTAATCCCAACAAAAGATTCATCGCATTATTTATCAAATAGATCTGAAACTCATCCAGCATTCGATGTTCATCCACTGAGTAAATATGAATGGAAAAAATTACAAAACTAAAAAATAACAAAATTTACGATCGATCGATCACATGACGTAGTTACCCTGGACAAAGAGACGTTTTTCCATTTTCACACCTTGTGTACATTATGAGTGCGAGAGCAAACAGGTGCCAGGTGTTTCGGAGCACACGAGAGAGAGAGAAATGAGGTTAAGTCACCAATAAACTGTGAACGGTATACAAATGAGTCATCAGCTGCGACGCTGCGCAGTTTTGTGGCACTTTTCTCACAGTACTTAGGAGGAGACTCCCAAGTAATTGGACAAAGTTTACATAACCCCAAAACGAGGCTCAATCGTTTAGAAAGTTCCCACAGCACTATCAGAGGGTGCTACTCCCCCACTCCCTCAAAACCTCACTCCCTCGATCCCTCAATCGAGTGATACAACCATCCAGCCATCCAGCCATCCAGCCATCCAACCGTCGAGTGCCATACACACTCACCATACACAAATTTCAATGCAGTTTTAATGTTTAACAATAACAAAGCCAATGCCAGACAAAAGCCGATCAGATTTTGATGCATGTGCGGCAGGTGAGCGCAGGGTAGAGATTTCAATTAAAAGTGATACAAAATACAAAATCGGTTGACAAAGGCGGCAAACACAGTGGCAACTCATAGGGAAACAATTTTAAATTGGAAGTATGTGTAAATGTGTACTACGTATGCGATCCTTTGCGATGGGAAAAATTTGTTAAACTACCTCAGACCTAGACCTATTTTCCCCTCCTCCCGCTCCAAAACTGTGACGCACTTTAAAATTTTGTTTTCTTCTCTTTTTTGTTAAACGTACTCAGAGACCAGCCACCCTATAAACATATACACATGCACATACACATACACATACACATACACGAGATGTAAAGCCCTCAAGTGTTTTTCCTTTAAAAGTTTGCAGGTGTGCCCTCCCGTTCGATACTTTTTGTATTGCCCGAGCGGCACTCCTTCTGTCCCGGCACCGGCACCGGCATCGACATCGACATCGACATCGGCATCGGCATCGGGATGTGGCTCTGCTTCTTTTGGTTCTACTTCCACTTCTGCCCCTGCTCCCGCTTGTACTTCTAACTCTGAAATGCCAATACACTTATCGTCAACAAGCGGGTCATGCAAATATGCTCAAGTGCGCTGTAGGGAGTTTAACACAATAAACAACTAAAGTGAGCAGACGGATTTGAGGGTTATATACAGGCGCACAGTGGTGCAAAGTGGCACATGAAAAGGATGTGCTACGAATACACCCAAAATACCAATTTTTGATAGATGACAGAACTTTTGAATTTTTTATTCTAAGGTTATGTTTATTCATTATAAATTAATAAATAATTTTAAAAATAAATAATTTAAAGAGAAATTTTTCTACCTTGTATATGTTTAATCCTTGCCCTTTAAAAACTGTAATCCTGAAAGAAAATAAATTAAAAGAGATTTTAAAATATATTAAAAATATTTTTTAATTTTCTACTCAATGCACATTTAAATTATTAAATATATAAATTGAATATTAAAATATTTGATTATTTGAAATAAACTAGCCATAAATTAAATAAAATTAATTTCAAAAATTAAATATTCAAAATGTGTAAATTTAAAGAAAGAAAAAAATAGTATTTTTTATAAAGATATCAAAAATGTGGATTTTATGTTTTTTTTTAATTTATATTGAATAAAAAAAAAATAAATATATATTTACTATTACGTAGCCAAGGAATAGGACTAGTTTCAAGCTCTCTATTTATACAAACTACATATATTTAAGCTTGCGATGCGAAGTGCAGTGAGGAGCCTGAGGCTGCAAAGCACTCAAAACAGACTGGGGATCAGTTTGCTTGTTTGCATTGTACCACTGTGCAAAGAGCCAAGAAGTTATGAGTCACGGCTAGGGTGAAGTACAAAACATCAGCAGGAAATCGCTTCGGGCTGAAAACTTTGCTTATGCATTACACATTTATTAAACATTAAGGAGCGACTTGATTTAGGGGTTGGGCGTCGGTCTCGATCGGCACGTTGATGTGCTTGATGATGACTATTGAACTTAAAAAACATGATGAAGTGTTCGTTCATCTATGGCCAAGACGCTGCTGTCGAAGGAACAAAGCCGGTGTTTCCCCCGGTAGGAAAAGGATTGGGCAGCGGACGGGAATGGATGGATACGGGGAACACATGCCGAGGACAGGACCAAACCGGGGGCACCCTCGAACTAATCACAAAGTGCATTTTATGCTCGCGGCAGTTGGTAAACAGAAACAAAAAGTCCAGCTGAAGTCCATGCATACAATTTGAGCATTAGATGAAGTCGAAGACGGTTGCTTGGCCAACCCTTGGCTGCATTTTTATGCACTTTTCAGTTTTCATTTCTTTTCAACTTCGAGCTGCAGCAAATACTACAAATAATCATAATAATAAAATGCCAAGTTGTTCATTTTACTCCCCTCCAACACAGCACCTCATCCTCATCCTCATCCTCAACGTTGCGTTGCGTTGCGTTGCGTTGCGTTACCCTCTACCCCCTTGGACACCAGCGTCTCACCTCCCCACACGCATCTCTCCTCTTTTCACCATCTCCCCTCCTTCCTCATTCTTCCCTTATCCTTCATTCACTCAGTGTTTCTCTTACTCGCTCATTTTCTCACATTCATTTGATGAGTCATTTTGCTGCATTTGAAAGGGGTTAATGCACTGTCCTCAGCCGCTGCACAGTGTGCCCACAACACTCTCCTATTCAAGTTCCTAGCAATAAATAATAATAAAAAAAAAATTTCTCGTTTTTTTATTGTTGTTGTTGTTTTTGATGATGTTGTGTTTTCCTGCGCTTAACAAGTGGCGTCCATCTCGTGCATTTAAAAAATAACACGGACATAGAATTAAAAGCTTTACTTTTTTAAGGTCTGCTTGGAGGTAGGAAGCCAAGAAAGTTTTAACTTTAATCTTAACAGAATTTCTTAGTTGATATAAAATATTTAAAATATTTAAAATTAAAGCTATGTTTGACTTTGGTTTACTTTTCTATTAGCTATATATGTATACTTATTTATGATGCTAATAACCAAGGCCATGGAACTGGTAAAGTGATGAAAGGCAGGAAAGACATCCAAAAAAAAATATAGATCTTTGGATCTGAAGACTGGAATTCAGTAAGCAGCAAAATTTAAAGGCTTCAGAATGAAGAAAAAAAATAAAAAAAAATACAACCTAAGTTATATTTTGTAAAGTTTTCAAATAACATTTATCTGTTCAAGGATGTGCCCATCTTCCTGGCCATTCAGTCGAGAAACATTTTGGACATTTGTCTGAGCCCCGCACAAGCCTATTAAAAATCAAATTTGCCCCTTCCCCTCGACTGGGGTGTGGCAAGTGTAATAACCACACCCTGAGCACTGGCCCCTAGTACAAGAAGTACACACAATGGACCACTTAGCAAGTACTCAAGCTGAGGAATACAACAGCACTGGCCATAATAATAAGGCCATACAATTTGTTGGCCTGTAAGTGGTTGTTGGCTGCAGGGAGTAAGGGGGGGTGGACGAGGTGTGGGGAAACAACAACATGCAGAGATTACAAACGATTTGAATAAATTTGCAATAAAAATGTGAATTCTATTTTTCGGAAATGTGCCGCGACCATAAAACAATTTTGTATGCCACAATAGGCATTAACGGTGGCAATTGTCCAGCTTTCGGTTCGAGAATCGGTTTACAGCTGTAGTTTAAAGATTGTTTCCTGTGCAACATTGTGGCAGAAAGTAGCAGCCACAGCAACTGAGCAGCAGCAGCCGAAGTGGCAACGGCAACGGCAACAGCGGCCATTACAAGTGTCAAAACAACAATTTATTGTTTGTAATCATGTGTATCTATAATTGCATAACGGTATGGGTATGTGCATACGTGTGTGTGTGTGTGTGTGTGTGTGTGTGTGTGTGTGGGTGTAGAGAACTTACCAGATATATTTGTGTGCGCTTGTGTGTGAGTGCGAAAAGCAGTTAATCAAATAAATATGGCGACGTCGGGCGCTTGGCGCTTATTATTTTGGCTCAGCGGCTGCTGCGATAACATGGCCCAGGAACTTGCAACTTGCGCCTTGATTTACTATTGCTGTTAGTTTCATCTTCACACTTGGCCCCATACACACACTGGCACGCACACTCAGAGGCACACTCGCAGGCACACCCATACGCACACATACTACCTTACGTATACTTAATAAATGTGCTTCCCTATCTATAGATATTTCTGTAGTCGCTTATGCCAGAAACCAAAGCTGAGACCGCAAAGTCATAAAATTACTTTCGCGCATTATAAATTTATAGTTTGCTTTGGTTTTTGGCCGTTCAGCTTGTTGCCAGGGCTGTGGGTTGTCGCTCGTTGCGCTTTGGTTGTTGGAGTTGTCGGAGTTGTTGTAATTGTTGAAGTTGTTGTTGCTTGGTTTGGGGCTGAGATTAGAGATGGGGACCGGCAGTGGGTTCTCGGCTGCCTCCAAGTTAACTAAACACGCTCAAGCGTAAAAATTTATTATTCTTATGGCTGAGATGTATAACCGACAGGAGGCAGCAACGGGTCTTCCATAGCTGGAAGACAGTAAGTTGTTGCAACAGCTGCTACTGCTTTTTGTGATGCCACCGCAGCCAGCACTGCCACGGCTGCCCGTCGCGGACATAAGTCATTTATATTGTAACAAATTGTGCGCGATTGGCGTTTCTCAGGACTCTAAAGACAGAACATTCCGGCTGCCAGATAGAAGCTGAGTAAATGTTTTGTCTTTTGAACTCTGATCTGAGGTTAAATGGCGTCTTAGCCATTGCCAAGCACAACGACCATGACAACTGACTTGTGGCCGCTCTTTAATGACGCGGATTAAATGCGGTGGAATTTTCGATAGAATATTTCATGATTAAGGGTTAAATCTCAACTGAAAATGAATCGACTATTTAATAGAATCTTTAATATTAAAAAGGTATTCAGAGTTTACCACAAACTTAATAAAATATTTAATTTAATCATTGTATTATGTGATTCCTCGAATATATTAAGAAACTCCTCTTCTGACTAGCTCACCTATCCCTCAAGGGATAAGATAACTCTTACAGTCAGTCCTGTGGCAGTTACCTTTATCTCTTATCTTAGTTACTGTTACTTGTTAGTACTTAAAGAGAAAAAAGTCAAAGGGTAACGCCCAAAGATCAATATCATTTGACTCTTCAGTGTTGCCTCTTATAGGAATGAATTTTAACATTAATTTTAAATTATATATTTTTATTAATTACATTATCAAATTGAAAGAAATTATAACATGAGTATGTAAAAGATAACAATTATGAAATGTATGTAACAGACAACTAACATGCTGTTAAAACATGATTGGTATTTTAGTATAAGAAGTGAACAGACTTAAAGCTTTAGTCACGAAAAATGGAATAACTCATAATGAATTTGAAGAAGAAGAAGAAGAGGAGAAGAAGAGGAGAAAAGCGCTGAACTTATGTGAGCTTTGATATGATCACCTGTCTTGTTTGTTTAGATGCAAACAAAGGACTTGGATTTCAAGTTAAACACTGGCGATTCGCTAATTAAATGTGCACAAATCCAAAAGTAAATCAATATCCTGGACAGTGAGCACACAAGCAGCATGTCCTTGAAGTACCAACACGCGCTGGCATTTTTTGCGAGCTGATTTCGCCTTGACTTTGATACCCCTCGGTGGTATCCTTGCCCTTTATCCATTGCTCCACGCAGCTCCAGGGCCACCCGGCAAAATGCCAAGGACAGGATTACACGTCAATCGAGACGAAGGACACCCAAAGTGGGTGTGTGCTCACAATTTGTAACACTCGATACTGCTCTTTGGTGGGTGAACGAATGGATGGATGGATGAATGGATGAACGGATGGATGAATGAATGAATGAATGAATGAATAAACGAATGATTGGGTGACAGGGTGTCTGGCTGTATGGGTGCGTGTCGAGTGGGTTGCTTGTGGGTGGGTGGTGCGGCAGGAAGTGAAGTTGTTGCCACTCGCATTGCTAGCCACTACTTATAATTTTTATGCAAATCTCGAGCGCAATTATTGCCGATGCTGACGGCAACAGTTTGCTGCATAATTGCAACCATAAATTTGAGCGGCCTCAACTTGAACTGTGGTGCCGCCTATTTAGGGCATTATTTTTCTGTTCTCTGTTCTCTATCCTCTTCCTATTTTTTTATTTTTTTTTTTTTTTTGTCATTTCGTCCTCTACGATTTTCCAAGTTGCAGAGCGCACTTCATGTCTAAGGCTAAGGACGAGTGCCCATTCTCTGGCCGTCTAATGTTTTTAATTTTTCCGTATCATTGCATTTCAGCCCCGCCGCCAAGCACTTGACACGGCACGAAGGTGCAGAGATGAAGAGATGTTCAAACGACAAAGGTTGGGGAGTTGGTAAGGCGAAGAGGCAGAGTGGCGAAGTGGCGGAGTGGTGGAGTGGTGGAGTGGTGGAGTGTCGGAGTGGTGGAGAGGTGAAGCGTCTGCCTGGACCGCCCTTCAATTTCCATTACATTTGCAGCTGTATCGCTATCGATGGTCTTTTGTGCGCTCTGTCATCTATTTGGGTCCTTCCTCCTGCTACAATCATTTTTTTTATTATATTTTTTTTTTTTTTTGTATTTTGTGCTTCTGGAAGATTTGAAATTTATGCAAAGTACTCGTAGTCGCAGCCGTCGACTCAGCCGCACTCAGCGCACAAATAATGAGCAAGCCCGCATTTCCTGCCACGTTTAGGGTTTTGTGTGCTGTCGTTATATCTGTAACTGTAACTGTAACTGTAACTGTAATTGTAACTGTAACAGTATTTGTGTATCTGTATCTGTATCTGTATCTGTATCTGTATCTGAATCTGTATCTGTATCTGTGGACGCGTGGAGTGTGACCGGAGTGGGTACTCAGTGAAGTGTCGTCTACGACAACTTGATGTATCTTTTTGCCGCTGCTGTTGCACTTTGCGAAATGGCAAAACTTCCCCACGACTTTAATGCTACGAAGGTTGACTATATTGTTATTGTACATATATGTATATGTATATGTGCATGTAGGTACATCGATGGAGACATACGTACACACATTTGCTAACTACTATAATTTAGAAAATTCTTAAAGCTCAATCTGTGGACTCTATCGCTAGGGAAGCGTTTAATACACATTTGGCGAGTAGATGGAAGATTTCGATTTTGGAAAGTAGAAGCTGATTTGTCTCTGAGCAACAGCTGCATGTGGAATACACACATAGAGTAGTTTTATATTTAAATTTAGTTTCCGAAGTTCATGCCAAAGACGCATCTTCAATGGAAGACAGAACAAGCTCTTTAGTTGAATGACCAACAGGCGGCGTTGGCAGCTTCTTAATTTTCTTTGGAGTTTCGCATTTATTTTGTTAGCATTTGAAAAGCATTTCCTTCCTGGGCGCAATAAAACTTTTCGGGCCAAAACTGCAATAAAAGAAAACTTATCTGTGTATCTCTGGTGTGCGGTTTCGTTTCGTATTTGTTGCTGTTCCTCTTGCCACTTTGCGGTTCTTGGCCAAATGAAACACCAAAAGTGCAGTCGCAATCGCAGTCGCAGTCGCAGTCGCAGTCGCAGCGGCAGTCTCAATCCCACTCCTTGGCATCGTCACCATCGCCTTCGCATTCTCAGTTGAGAGTTACGAGAAAAAAAAAATAATGAAAACTTTATTTCAGCTGATAAATTTGTAGCTCGGACTCGATAAGCAGGCGGAGGGCACATGGGCACGCGGGTAACGGACTGCGGATTGCAGAGTCGGGAACAAGGAACTAGTATCCTGACAATGGTCGCCTTTTCGGGTTAAGATATTCAATTCAAATAATTTCAGCAAGATTTTCAAAGAGGCAACGCCATCCTTTTGGTTTCCCTGTATGTATGTGTGTGTGGTGAAGAATGGTGAGTGGAGGAGGGTGGGGGCAGACTTTTTGCGTGGGTGGGCTTTGCCGAATGGCTGATGGGTGGTTGGTAGTTGTAGTAGCCCCAGTGACCACCGCATAAATTGCATATAATTGCTTTGGCTCTGAATTCTTCAGTCGTATCTCGGTCCTCGGGACACTCCTCGCCAGGCATCTTCTGTCTTAAGATTTATGCGCACATGGTCCGTTTCTCTTGCAGCTCTCGATTCTCGCAATGTAAAAATTTTTATTAAAACAAAAGCCGCATAAATTTTGCGAACATTTGCACAGCTGCCCCCCATTCACAGCTTCTGTCTCCCCACAGCCCCCCTCCTCTACCCACCCCTTCCCCACACCGGCTGCCGCCCGCTGTGCAGTTTATATATATGCAGTTTAGTGGTTCTCTATATGGCATAATTAGATTTGATGCCACATGGACGCAGTGGCCACTACTCCCTGGTTCACACTTGGTAATCCGCTTTCGCGCTGCTCGTTTTATGACTTAATACGTTTTATTTCATGGCATTCCTTTGGCGAGACAGACGAGAGAGCGACGAGACTGAAATAAATCTTCGACCCTGCGCATCATCACCAATTCAAATGTCCTGCTCCTTACGCTTGACCAGCTCCGGATCCTTGTGACATTTGTTGCTCCTTTGTTTCCTTGCGCGGCGCTTCGTCGTTTCCTTTATTATTGACCAGTTTGCCCGCATTATTATTACTCGCACACAATCCTGACAGTTGGCTATTGATTTATTAGCCCGGTCTCGTACTTCTCGTACTTCGGGCCAACGTTTGTGGTCGCACGTTCCTCACAATACCCCCGGGAGATTAAGTCATGTCCAAATGCCCGGGGAGTTACCCCAAGGCGGCTAAATGCCAAGATTGTAGGTTCATTGCCTACAACCTCAAAGAATGTCAAAATAAATGCTTCGCTTTGTCCTTACCCACCAAACAATTTAATCGAAACTAAGTTGATTTCGATTGTGCATGGAATCCTAAGCGGGAATTGATATTCCCTCGTTTTTTTTTTATTTACTCAGTTTAATTTTCGGGCTGAAAACTTCTTCAAATTATTGAAAAATAATTGTAATATATTTTCAAAATGTTATATACCCAATTTCAAATAATTCCACCCGATTAAAAATTAAACAATAAATTAAAAAAATGTTTAAATTTAATGATCATTTAAATATGCTATTAAAATAAATTCAAATGTTAAATTAAATAAAATAAAATAAGCTTCATTTTTATTTATTATTATTTTTGAATGATTAAATTTAAGCTTTTTTGAATTTGAATAAAATTTTAAAAATTTGAAATTTGAATTCTACTTTTCGAAAATAACAAGTTAATTTTAAAAACTAAAGAAAATTTTATATATAATATATACTATATTTGTTATTTTATTTTATTCAATATTTTTGGTAAATATTTGTAATATTTAATATTGTAATTAAATATGTAACAATTAATATATATTGATTGATATTGATTGATATATTGATTGATTGACATTGATATTGATTGAAAATAACCATTATAAGATTCATTTAAATTTTAGGATTTAGTTAGTCGATTGAACTGATTGATTGATTGAGGAAAATAAGGAATACTTAAATAAATATAAAAACTGAAAATGTATTTAAAACTGAAATTGAATGCGAAAGTCCCTTAACTTCAAACTTGATATCCTTTCAAGCTCAGAATCATGAATTTCAGCATCAATAGAAATATGTCCAATAAATATCAATATCAATATCATAATAAATCGAATTCAATTATCAAGGAAATATGAAAAAGATTAATATCTGTAATCAAAAAGAGTTTTCTTTGCCTGCTAGAAGTTCCTTACCCAGACACCAGAAAAAGTATCTTTCGCATTGTGAAAAGTGCCTGGGGGCAGGAGGAAAAGCTTGCAGTTGAAAGTGTCCAGAGGAATGCACACAAAGGATGCCCAGCTGGCAACTTACTTAAATAAATACAATAAATAAGTTGGAATTCAAATTAAAGGCACTTTGGTGCTGTGCAGATTGGGGACAGCTTTCAACCAGATGCCGTGCAAAAACGCTCGGCATTTTGGCAAATTGCAAAAGTTGCAACTGCCGTTTGTTCAGCTGGAAGCTTAGTATGAGGAACAGACGCCAGCGCAGTTAAAAGCAACAATAAAAACCGTTTGCAATGTTTGAGATAAAAATTAAAAGACGACGTCATTTAGCAACCGAAACGCTAAACCCAAACCCCTAAGACCCTGCCAGCTCCCCCAGTCCACTGAATTCCCCATGGATATGTTGGCCACGCGTGTGTATGTGTCTATGTGTGTTCGTGCGGCTGTATGGCTGTGTGTCTGTGTGGGTATGTGTGTATTGTGTGTCTGCACAAAAAAGACATTAAAGCCTGCACAATACCCACATCCTTGTCAATGATATTGTCCAGCAGCCGCAGCCAGAACACGTTGACGTTAACTCTGAGGTGTGCGTGTGCATGTATTGGTGTATATACATATACATATATATATATATATATATATTTATATATATATATGAAGAGGAGCGGTTTCAAGTCACCTTCAACATCTCCGTCTCCAGGTTACTTTCCGAGCTTACCAACTGATTTCGCTTAATTTTATTTGCTCGGCTTGCTGGCAAATGTAACTTTTATTGTTTTCGGTTTTGGACTTTGGTTTTATTTGCCTTTTGTCGGTTGAGTTCATTGCGGAAAATGCCTTGGAGGGCTTTTGTGGGTCGTCATTGTCTGTGTGAGTGTCATAAATTCGATTTGTGGAGCATAATTTAAGGCGCTCGCCGTTGATATTTGCGCTGATTAGATTGAAGCACGCCAGCCAAAGGCATCCACAGAGAGCTAATGGCTGCTAACGTTGGCTAACGGCAGCTTACGGTGTCTAAAAAGGGGATCAGGAGCGTGCGTTTTAATTGCTGCCTCAACATCAACATCAACATCAACTTCCACATCAGCATCACCTCATCAGCAGCATTTACACGTAATGGCCACGTTAAACAGTCTTTTGGTACCCGGGTGTCCGGATGCCCACAGCCCACAGCCCACAGCCCAAAGGCGAGGGCCCTGAGTACAGACACAGAACACAGAGCCCGGACTGGTGAGCTGTACCGGGCAAATGAAATAAAATCCTGTGCCCCTGGATACCATTAACTTGTCTTTAATTGTGTGCACTTTTATGACGAGTGTCCTGGCAGCTCTAATCCAGTGCCCATGCAGCCTTGGGAGAGGCTTATCTTATAGCTTTAACTTGTGACCAAACAAAATGAGTCCAAACACCTCACCAACTGATGCGAATCCAAGATTGTAAGTACAAATGTCACCGGGACTGGCTACTCCTCGCCTGTCCTGGGCTCAACTCAGCTACAGATCGTCACAGTTTTGGTTCAACTGTACCCACTATTTGAATTACTCCCTAAGAGTTTATCACACTTCAGTCCAATTTAGGTCTGTGGACTGTTTCAAATTGAGTAATATTAATTTTAAAACTTCTTCCATTCAGTATTTTTATAAATGCAGTAGCCGAATCAGATCTGATGGAGTCAACCTTAATCTGTCAACAACAGTCAACCGAATTGACCACAGAGATGAAGGTTGACTGAACTTATAATGTGTAGAATGTGGAGGACGTATGAAAATAAATAAGTGCTAAAACATAGATTAAATAAAGGTCATAACTTAGTAAGCCTACAGTTAAATCAAAGCTCAACTGACGGGAACCAAAACCATTTATTGCTTAGAGCCAAGCCTCGTTGCACCTCGTCTCGTCTCGTCTCGTTTCGCCTCGCCCCGTCTCGTCTCGTCTCGTCCCGCCATGCAACGTGCAACGTGACCAGCAAAGCAAATCACAGATTTCGTATTTCCATTCCGAATTACAAAAGGAGCCGCGCACTTTTATGACGGCGACATGCAACAAAATTGAATTTTATGAATGCCTCTCGTTGGGTATTTATGAATTTTATTTATCGTAAGTTATAACAGAGAAAAGAGGAAGCAAAAATAAAAAACCTTAGAGAAATTGAAGCTCTAAGGGTGCTGCGGGGTCCAAGCAACTGATGACAAGTAGAATCCAACAAATGAAATTGAACATGACAACCGTAATGAAACTTGTTTCCAAAGCTGTGGGAACTCTGCCACTGGCAGTGGAAAGAAATAAAAAAAATAAAAAATAAAAAATAAAAAAAAATAAAATAAATATATATTTCAAAAAAAAAAATTCTTTAACTATAAAAATGATCTAAGACCTTGAATAAAATAAATAAATAAAAAATAAACTCAAACGATGATTTCAACTGTTTAGAAAATGAATTCAATTGGTCCTTTTGGTGCCTTGAGCCCACTGTGCTTGTCTTCGCAGACTATTAAAAACGCCAAACGCGACGACATCTTTTCAATTCATTTGAAAAGCTTCATTTCCCAACATTCCCTGGCCGCTATTTCGGGCATTTAACGGCAAAGCAAACAATCGTAAGAAATGCTTTTATCCAACATTCGGCATTCATCGCAACATCAAGAATAGAATATAATCCATAAAAAAATTTTTAAGACCTTTTCGCCTAACGCTTCAAATTAATTTCGCTAACAATCGTCGTGGCCCGTGGCTTGGGTCGGCGGGCATTTAAATTAAAAGGGGGGTTAAAGCTGTCCCCAGCTAAGCTACACACGCACACTCACATTAACACACACACACACACACACACACAGAGAGAGTGAACACGTACTGGCACCACACACCACTCCAAAGCTCAATGAAGCGCTTAACCATTAAAATCAATCAAAGCAAATTTATTAGGCAACATTGTAGATTTTTATTGAAGCCGAGAAGAAGTAGCCATAAAAAGAGGAACTCAATGCAAAAGGGCAATGAAAAATCAAATCAGCCAAAAACGATCCAAAAATTATGACCGACTGTCAAAAGATAAACCCCTTGAAACTGTAGACTATAGACAATTGTTATTGCGCATAGGACTCCCCTCCCTCGGGCCAGTCGTTTGGTCCACCCGCCCTCCACAGGGAGGTCTGCCTTCTTAGTGGTCAACTTGAGTCGTCGGATTTCTTCCCATAAAGTTTCACCCAATTGTTCGGTTTTTCGGATTGGTCATCATATCATTTTTTAGTGCTCGTAATTAAAATTCATTTGTCATACTTTGTAGCCATTCAGACAATGGCCAGCTGACAACAACAAGAGTCGCCTTTTGTCACTGGCCTCTCCTTAAGTATGAATATTAAAATCAATTTGGCATTTAATTTTTTTACGATCGTCGTACACAATGTCGCTGTCGCCGAGGTCTTCGTTTTTCTCCTGCAGATGCAGTTTAGAAGTAGTTTAGAGTATCAATTGAAACAAATGAAGCGTATCTTTCACTCATGCCCTTCCCTTGCCCTTCCCTTACCCTTCTCTTGCCCATCCCTTGCTTTTGCCCATGCCTTTGCCTTTGCTGCTGTCCTCGACGCAGGACGAGCCACTGTCAGTGGATAAAACGTTGCGGAAATGATTTTGCATATCATTGCTGTCGAGTTGATAGATTTCACAGGACACGCCCTGAACTTTTTTCCGCTTTCGCAAGGACTTAGCCAAGGGCAACCCCCGTGGTAAACATGATTTTAATAATTTTAATGGTTTTGGCAATTTACAATTTTTGATAAATTCCTTTTCTACTTTTTCCTTTCTGCATTTTTTCATTCTCTTATTTTGTGTTTTGTATTTCTCCCCCTCCCTCTCCTCCTCCTCCTCCTCCTCCTCCTCCTCCTGCGAAGCATCCAAAGAGTTAATTTGATTGCAAAATGTTTGCATTTTTGCAATAGAGGGAAAGACAGTCGAGAGTCGACAGTCGACGGCTGCGCGTAATCAATCATTTTATCAATGCGCCTGTGAAAATGGCAACAATTTCTCATCCTTAACAATCCTGCCATCATCATCATCGTCCCCATCATCCTCATCCTCATTCACGTAACCATCCGCGTCCCCGTCCTCGTTCCTCTTGCCGTAATCAGCAAATTGTTTGCCCAGATCGTGACTTTGCCAAAACAAATTTGCATATTTTTTTTATTTTTTATTTTTTATATTTTATTTTCCTAGAAGTTGTTCGCAGTTGGCGCTAATGAATGGCAAGCGGGTAGAAAATAGTGAGCCGTTCGCGAGGACCAACGGAAGGAAGAAATATTGGCAACGTGATGCATGTTCCTAGTAATATTTGGCAACATTTGGTGGCCTCTGCGAAAATGTTAATATTCGAAATCAACGACTTCTCATCCAAAGAAATTCATTTATAGAAATCAATTGAAGAATTTCTCAGTTTATTGATTACTTTTCAGACAAGTTGCATTTTGTCACTTTCCATTACAATGGGTCATATTTGTAACTTCCTCTCATAATCGACTCGACTCTACTGAGTGATGATTTCAAAAACGATTTGATTTCAAGAAAATATATTCACTTTTCATTGCATTCAATCAAGTTTAAGACATGTTCACATATTTCAATCTGTCGCACGAGTTACAAAGCTCAGAAAAAATAAACATTTTCTATTTTAAGTTTCAAGAAACAATACTAATAAAAGCTTGATTAGAAAGAAGCAGACGTCCGTCCTGAAAATTATTAAGTAATCTTAAGTTTGGCAAAATCTTTGGAAAATACTGAAATTGCATTGAACGGAAATCTATGAACACCGTTAGACTTGACCCTAGCTAAGGCTACCGACCAATCCGCTTACTGGAAAGCAACTGTTCCCATAGGGAACCTTCAGAAGCATGAGTATTTTGAATCAGCTCTAAGATGAGGGCTTCTATTTCAATAACCTCTTCCTAGTTCAACTAGAGGTCCGCACTCCGCCGTATACTTGGTCAAGCTATCATTCTGTCTAGCTCATAGTTATTTGAGCTTCTGTTTACTTCGAAACTACGCAGATATGTGGACTTGTACTCATTCAACTTATTGACCATTAGATGACTGCCGGCAACTACATCGACGGATGGCTAGAAATGATGGCACACGCCAAAGCAGTTGATATCTGACGTTCTCATGGCCAAAACGCAATGATTAATGAGTGAATTATGCGCGAATAAACAGGCAAACAAGTTCAAAAAGGCAACCCCACGTTTCCACCGCCCAATCCCCCTGTCGGCCAACCCGACACCACACATCCTTCCCTGACCCAACCCACGACTATTTCGCCATTCAGTCTACGCTTTCAAAAGTTCTCTTTGTCTGGACGTCCGTTGTGTGTGTGGGTGTGTGTTGTATGTTGCGTGTTGCGTGTTGTGAGTTCGGTGAGCTTTTGAGTTGTGAGTTGTATGTATTTCGGTCGTTGGTAACATGCCGGCAGCGTATTACCCAGCAACAGACGGCGGCGCGTACGTTGCTCAAATGATTATGCACAGAAATATGTACAGTTTTTTATGCGCTCTCTTCTATTTGAGATCTAGGAAGTGCAAAGGAAAAAACGCAAGAATGAAGCAAAAATAAAACGGGAAAAAACAACAGGAACAACAAACTGAAAATTTTGCTTTAACTACGATATCAACAACGGTTCGTATACCTTTTGACGTGCAACATGCGGCGTATGCGCAACGTTGGCCATAAATCTTGAATCCAACGAAATCGACGGCCCGGGGAGGCACCACAATATGCAAACAGCTGCTGTCATTTGCTAAAGGCAAACTTCTCATCTTTTATTTATTTTAGATTTTTAATAATCATTTCCTTTAGCATTCATTTTATGCTTTTCGCTGCTTTGCATTTTGTTTCATGTTTCGGTTGTCTGCCCCAATGTATATCCCCATTTTTTTTCCTATTTCCAGCGTTGCGAACATTTCACTGCCTGCCTGCACCTTTTGCACATTTTAATAAATTTGTTGTTAATATGTGTGTGTAATATACATTTGCAGGCTCCAATGGCCATATGGCTACATGCTACATGCCACATGCCTCATACCACACACCAAGGCTTGACATGGCACAGCGCCTTCAACGCTTCTCCACGCTCATCATCAGCTCGGACGCGCGACTCTTTTGTTGCTGACATTTGCCGTTGCCTTTCGAAATTTGCGCTTCGCTGCTAATTAAAAATTGTGTCTATTTGCATATTTGTAGCACAAACCGGCCACGCCCCATTCCCCACGAACCGAGTTTGCGACCTAAGGTCAGGCTAGCTAAAGCGCCTGCATTTGAGTTCGGACACCACCCGCCCGCTTGTTTGTTGTCTGTTGCAAGGTCCTTAAAAATGTTATCCCCATCCTCCGGCGAAGGGTCTCTTCAAATTTGCTACGCTTGTCCTTTGCCTTTAACAAAGTCCCGACATAAACACGCGCTGAAACGGCAGGAGGAAGAAGCAAGTATTGCAAACGTTTTCAATGTTACCAGCGCAACATTTGATTGTTGGTCCATAATTTAATTAGCTTAAACTTTCAAAAACGCAACTCATGTGGCTTGCATGGCGACTAACGAACAAGTCAAAAGCCAAATGCCCCATGAGCCGTGAGCCGTGAGCCGTGAGCCCTAAAACTCTCTACTAATGACCTCTTTATTAGCCTCGGCCCGGCCTTTGCCCTTCTGTCTCTCGATCCCACAGTCCTTTTGCCTTTTCACCTTCCTGTCGACGCGGCGACCCGACTCTGTGCACCCTGGAGACACTTGCAACATAATGTCAACGCCTCGTTTAATAGTGTAGTTTGTTGCGCCTGTCAATATTAATGAAAACAGCTGCCATGTCCTGCCCACCTGAGTATACCACCTCATTGCTCCGCACCCACCGCTTCGTCATTCCATCTTATTCCACCCCATCCATTGGCACCTGTGCGGCAAAAGTTTTGGTCCCGACAACTGTCAGTTTGACAATTCACGTTTAATTTACAGCTGCGGTCAGTTTGGTTTGCTTTGCTTTAACAGAGTCAAGTGGGATGATGGCTCGAGGGGTGCGTGAGACGAGCGAAAGGGGCGTCAGTTCAGGATTAGATTTCATATGAACGAGAAGGACCAAAAAGTCCTTCCAACTATTTACAGTCTGTATAATTAGCGTGTTTTATGACTGCGATTAGTTTTCAATGCCTTGGGGTGCAATTAGCTGACAGTTGGAAAATTCTTATCAATTGCTCTCTCTGGACATTTGATCGTGTGCTTGTCGAGTCATCGTAAAACTTTCATACCTCTATGAGCCTCCAGAGACCAACTCAAATACACTTTTTAATCCTGTAACCCAATAAACATTTTTACATTTTCCCTCAAAGAACTTATGGCACGCAATCAATAAAAAAATAACCAAGTCCCTAATTGTAATTAAACAAAAATCATTCAACAAATCCAAAAAATTAAACCGTTGATTGTCTTAAACTTAAACTAAAATGTAAGTATACACATTTCATTTGACTGCAAGATCAATACAACAAGCAGTAATAAAAACAAAGCCAAATATATTAATTATAAAAATATCATTTCTAAGAAAAGAAAGCGGTGCCTCAATTAAATGTAATATGACTATAATATAAAAATGCTCCTTGAAAAAGACGAACACAAATTGTGTACTTCAAATGCTCTTCAATTCATTTCTTAAACCAAGAGAAGTTCATCCATGAAGTGAAGTGAGGTGTCCACCCACAACAATTATCCTGCGACGGAGACTGAGACACATTTCCGGCTTGACCGAAGATTAGTCCAGTGATTGAACTGGTACTCGGACAAGGGAAAACGAAGTTATTGGGTCTTGGGAGTTCTTGGGAGCTATGAGCTCTTTCCGTTGTCCTAGCTAGGACTACGTCGAATTGCGATACGAAAAGAACGGCGCAGAAATCGAAAGTCAACGAGGAACATCTTGTGTGTTATAAAAACTAATGATTGGCAGTTGGTTTTTAGTGTTATTGCCACGCCCCATTTGTTTGGACATCCGTTTCGGGTAGGCGGTTGTTTTGGACAGGGCAAAAAAGTGGGTAAGGGTGTCAAAGGACACACACACAGCCATAACTTTAATTGACTGAATGCTAAATGAAAATATGCGCATTACCTGAATTCAAGTCAAACTGTGCGTTGATTTTTGAAGTCCTTTTTCCGTATATATATTTTAAAAAGGAAGTATCCCATCTGCGTTTTAAAAAGGTAAATCACGTCGGAAGCCGATCAGATGATATTTCAAAAACTATTTGTACTTCCTCCGCTATTGAGGATTAAGGTAAATATATATTCTAAGTTAAATAACGGTTATAATGCAGATGCTACTTTTCTTTCAACCCACTAGACCGATCACACAAGTCCTTGCGTACATTCAGTGCCTTGACAGGATGACCCCGCTAATCATTTTATTAACATGTGCAGCTAAGCGGCTTAAAGGGAAACGAGGAAGCGACAGAAATAAATGAATGAAAAAATATAATAATAATATATTCGGAATATAAACTGGGACCGCTTAGCGTCAACGGGCAGACCAATGATGTTGCAATATTTAAAGTCAAACATATTCAAATCCAAGTTTATGGGCAACACAAATAAACCAGAAATCCCCGCGAACATAACCAGAAGTAAAAAGGAGAAAGCAACCCGAACTGAGACTGAGACAGAGAGAGAGAGAGAGAGAGAGAGAGAGAGAAGAGAGAGAAAGGGAGAGCGAGTAGTGGAAAGCGTGTTGAGTCAAGTGGAGTCAGCCGAGGACCATCGAGGACACCCGTCGCCGTGGGACTCATAATAATAATTAAGCCGATAACACTCGCAGATTTTGCACTTGCTGGCACGGACTCGACATTGGACTAGGTCCTTGGCTGGGTTTTGCTGGGCTCCTTTGGTTTGCGGTGCGGTGTTAATGATAGTGCGGGGTGGCATATAAAAAATGTCTGCAGCAGAAAATGTTTAATTGTTACACATATGCAAACAATAAGCCAAAGGGGCCAACAACCCTCAAAGAACCCAACAACATAAAATACAAAAAAATGAAAAACCAAAATACAAAAAACACAAAAAAAAATTATAATGCGCTTATTGCGGGCCAACAGACAGCAGGATGCAAAAATTGCACGTGCAGGATACCCGAAACTTGATGACTTCGCATTTTGTAGTTAATTTTATCAAAATAGTACAGACAACTGTTGGCAAACTAGCACATCGTGGGGTGTGGGGTGTGGGGTGTGCGGTGTGAGGTGTAGTTGTCGATACGAAACCCCCGCACTACCAATTTCGGTGTAGCTACACGAAACTTTCGTCACTTTGGTGGGTTGCTTTTTATGGACATCACGAAGGTATAGAAATTTATTGTAAATGTAACAGATGTAAACATGAGGGATGCTAATCACCAAGGGTGTGCGTGTCCTATCAGCATGTGTGTGTAAGTGTGTGTGTCCGTAAGTGTAAGTGTATTTAAGTCCAAAATAATGTTGTATCATGGCAATAAATAGTGTGATTAATATTCCAGTTTTTTCTGTTTTTTGTAATTATCCGCGATTAGAAGTCGAATAAAGAAACGCTCCCTCTGCCTCAAAAAAAAACCATCTGTACACGAAGTAAATGTTAGTACACGAACGAAGGATATTCGTAGAGCTGAGTAAAACTTTGAAGTACTTTTCGCGAATCAACGTATTAGCAAATTAACTGATTTAATTAACTGACGATGATAGAAGCCAGGAATAAGAAAATACATTTATCAATTTTTATATATATAATTATATAATAATTTGTATATATTTTATATTTAAATTAAATTATAACTACACTAATTATATATATTTTGTATAATTATATAATTATATATATTTATTTTATAATTATATTAATTATATTGTATATATACACATGTGTATATTTTTCATTTCCATTAAGTGTTATTATTATTATTACTTCATTTCTTCAAATTATCTCAATTATATCCCCAAAATATTGCTCTCCTCGTATCGAGCCACTCAATGAGAATTTAGCACAGGATTTATTTTATGTATATTAAATATCACCACATACATATAATTTAATAAATTCGTAGGAGTATTTATAATTAAAAAAATAAAATAACTCACGAAGAATTTCTAGAGCTCAAAATGCTTAGTGAATAATAAAACAGGGCTTTGCAATATTATAAATATAATAAATATAATAATAAATATAAATAAAAATAATAAATTATAAATATAATAAATTTTATATTTACCAAATATTATTTTAATTTTAAATAATGCTGAAGGAACTGCACAACTCGACGAAACTAATAGTTTTAAGCAACCCAAAATTATAATAATAAATAATAATTATGTAAATATAAAATACTTTTTAAATTTTCAGCTATAAAATTTAAGTATATGTTTTAATCTAAACACTACATTTAATATTATGTCATATCTTTCTAATTTTAATTTACTTTCTATTAAAGAAGGTAGTATATTAAATTTTAATAAATATAATAATTGATAAATTTTAGTTTATAATTTAATAAATCTTAATTAGTTCTAATTCTTCATTTGAAATAAATATTTTTAACCGATAGTTAAATTAATTTAAAAATGTAATATGATTGTATCTTTTGACAATTTTTAATACAGTGCTTATATGCAAATATTGCTTAAATGCAAAATAATATTAATTAATTTATACTAATATTATCGTCACATCATGATTATTTATTTAAATTTGCTTGAAAGGAAATATCGCATATATGCAAAATTTTGTCTGCATTATAGGTTTTGCATATAAGCGGTATGTACTGTATTTGTTTCGAGACTAGCCAAGGACTCATATACCTATACAAAGGGGAAGGAGGTTAGTCTGACTTTCTAGCAATTAGCTTGGATTTAATCCAAGTATCTAGTGGGTGGGTTTAACATTTTAATAAATTTGTTAAACTTTTAAGGCTTCGAATACATTTTACTACTCAGCTGAAAGCTTGACAGACTGTACTTGATGTGTGCTTAGGAGCCGCCCTTCGACGGGCTTCAATGAGAACTAATAATTTCCACTTTCTATTTTCATTATCTTATCAACTAGTAACCGATCAAAATTAGGCGCCATTAACAGATCCTTTTACCCACTCCCAGCCGGACAAAGCCCCATCAAAACTAACAATAGGCGCTAATGTTACTCAATTAATAATCGGGAATCAAGAACAGGGAGTTGGAAAAAAACAATCAAGCGCCTGCACTTTGTGCTAATACTTCCTGCCGTGCCAACGATAAGGATCTGGTAAAAAGGAAGGATTGTTCATATATGGGGCCAGGGAAGGGCCAGTGAACGGAAGCGGACATTAGTTCGCTTCAAAGTACAAATACATCATGGTGCCAGAAAATGAATCCTTTCTGGCCCATAGGAGTCACTAATATTTCACTCTAGACATTTACGCGTCGCTGCACCTGTCCTGGGACACCAGTTTTTGTGGTAAGTGGCGACGCCCACGCCAAATTGGCCAGTTTTATCGGGTTGTGTGTCCTGTTGTCGGTTGCCTTCGGTTAAAAAGTCGGCCCAAACAAACGCTGACATGACATTCCATTAGCACACAATTTATCAAAGAAAACAGCGGACAGCGGACAGCAGACAATGGACAGCAGAAAACAGAGAGTGGACATCAGAGAGGAGGACATACGGACACATGGACAGACCATGGAAACAAACGACCAGTTGGATATGTGGTCGAGGCGGAGGCCTCGGTCAGTGCTTCCTCCTTGGGACTCACTTGTTAACTCACTTGGGTGATCTTATCGCACCGAAAGGGCGCTTCCTTCAGAAAATGCCCGTTCTCCCTGTACACTGTTCCTCCCTCTCTTGCACTCTCTCTTTTTTCTCTCGTTCTCGCTCCTTCTCATTCTAACTGCAGCTCGACTTGCATAATGCTGGCAATTAGTCAAACTCCGTGACATTAATGTGCGCACTTTGTGCATTTTGTGCATTTTGTGTATTTTGTAGCCCCCAAAATGGGCACGTCACTCATTTTGCAGCTCAACGCCTTCATTTGGAGTTGATTCGTTTTTACGATAGTTTCTGTTCCTTTGTGCGTGTGTGTGTTTGTGTGTGTGTGTGTGAGTGTGTTTTTGTTTTTAATTTATGCAATTGATCGCCGCAGGTTGATTATTTTAATTTCCTTCGCACCCTGCGCCAGGCACAGAACAAGATCAAGCTCCTGGGCGGGCCTGAAACTGTGGCCAGTTAGTATGCAAACTTCAACGCCTCAGTTTCTTTTATGGTCAGTCATGTGTCGGGGTCCGTCCGGCCGTAAATTAAATGCTTAGGCTGCATCACTGCCGTAAGACCCTGAAACAGCCCCGGAACACAGAAACACAGGGACCCTGGAAATTCAACTCAAAACAGGCAACTAGAAAATTTGGGTGCTGAGCTAATTAGGCGCTTAAATAGGCGTAAAGTTCCGGGCGGTAACAGCTCAATTTGCATTTCGTGTACCTTTCCAATTTGCTTCGGAAAATGAAAAGTTTGTCAGTTGTAAAAATGTTTACGGTTTTTTAATAGTTCACTCCTTGGCGCGATTTTACGAGGCGTGGCCAGAAGAAAAAATGAAGAAATACCCAAATGGAGTAAACGAAAAGGGAAAACGGAAAAAAATTAAGTACAGGTGCACCTTGCACCTTCCATCGAAGTGTTACGACGGGCGACTGTTGATTTAATCAGACTATTTATAAGCAATTTTGTACTGAAAGCTATAGACTCTCCCTCTCCCTCCCCCCCATCCGTCCCTTACTCACTCTCCTTCTCCCTTTGGTGTGTTAATTAATGACTAAAATTTATTTAAATACTGTCAAATTGGCAGTAAAACTTTTATGGGCGGAAGCAATATGTGAATTGATTGGGTTTTATAGTCCGAAACATCGGGCAAAACAATTTTCTTGAATTTCATGCAATTCTTAGGCATTCCAGGTCATGTTTCATGTTTCACTTCTTAAAGTGTTTTCTCCTTTTCTATGCTGTCTGCCAAAAGGAGATTAAACAGAGGACAGGAGACTCACACCCACGCTGCTTTGACGCCCATCTCTTCAATTGAAGCACTGATAATTTTTTTGTTCCAGGTTGCAGAATCCAACAATAGATCAGAAAATATATTCCCTGACAATGACGACTACAAATCGGAAAACACGCCGTCAAGCGCGTGGACACGTGACCAAGCAACAACAAGGATAACGGCAACGCCTTGAGAAGTGAAATTGTCAACAAAAGCAACGAAGAGCGGGAGCGGGAGCGGGAGTGGGAGTGGGAGTGGGAGTGGGAGTGGTAGTGGGAGTGGGAGTGGGAGCGGAAGCGAAAGCGAGACCGAGAGAGTGTGTTGGAAAAATTAGAGAGAGAAATGTCACTTCCGGCGGCTTAACACATTTAAACATGCCCACTGTGAACCACTCTGGACCACTCAGTGGACCACTGTGAACCACTGTGGACCAGTGTCACCCCATGGATTTGATTCGTGCTACTTTCTAATTTATGTGCTGTCAATTCTTTTGTCATTTACGAAGCACGGACATCAGACTGTGGGCCGAGGGCCGAGGGCCGAGGGTCGAGGGCAATGGGCGTTGGGCGGTGAGCGGTGAGCGGTGGGTGCTGTTGGTGAATGGTCGAGAATGGGCGGAGTAGGTGGGGTAGGCGGTGTAGCGGTGTCGTCGACAACGGCGCCTGCTAGACGGCCGCACTTAATGAGACTTAAGAAAAATTATTCGCAATTAATAATTATGTTCATATTGTTTTCGGCCTATCAGAGCCCAAGGAGCTGTAGCCGCAGTCAATTACAGGTCAGAAGGATTGTCTGCCGCTCGCAGGAGAAACGAGTGGGAGGGATGGGAGGTATGTCTGGGTGTGGGTATTATAATGCTTGGCAACTTGTTATTGCTGTTTATTTGATATTTGTCACTTAATCATTTTGAAGTAGACTTATTTGTTCTCATTTGACGAGTGCCAACAATGGGCATTGATTAAGAAAATGAGTGGATGAAAAGGAAATGCGCCTGATTTTCCCTCAAACATTGGTCAGCACACATCCTGAGTGGCATTTTGTGTGGATTGTGTTGGCTTCGAAGCGATAAGAGGGACTTAAGTGGAGAATTTCAGATGATTGGACCTTACAAGTGAAGTTGATATAAAAATTGATTAATTTAAGTGAAAAAAAAAACAAACTATAAAGCTAGAAATATAAATTCCAACTTCTTATATGGAATATCGAAGTAATTTTTTAGTATATTTATTAAAATCCATTCAATTAATGATAGTTCCAGACCTAAGGCGTAGCTAAAAGACCATATCCTCTCAAAGAACATCGCTCCGGTGCAGAAAACTGGAGTAATTTAGGAATTTATTAGGATTACTGCGAAGGCAGTTGTTTTCAGTAATTTTCACCTAATGCACCTGAAGACTACACCATTCCGGCAGCCAGGACAGTTGCACGCCCAGAGTGTGCAACAATGTTGACCCTAGGCTCAGTTTCCACTTCCAGCCCCGTGATAATGTTAAATCAACATTATTTGGGTATTCATGCATGCGTAATGCGTCTCGAAGTCGCAGGCAAAGTGCGGGAGGGATGGGCGGTAAAGACAATTTGCACCCCAGACCCGAAGTTTGCATTTAAATTAAACAGGTAACCGAGCCCAACAGCCCACCTGGCTGGATGTAATGCAAGCCCAAAGTGCCACCTTCCACCCACCGGGTGGGGGACCAGAGTGATAAAAGTTTAGCACTAGCAGCCACTGCGTAAACTGGGGCTTAATTTGGGGCAGGCCTGAACAACATTGTCTCGCTTTTATGCATTTTCCATAAAGACGAGTCCTTGGCCCAACAATGCCCAGCACTTGACTTGGGCTGTCATTCAAAGTGACAGGCAATGACCTCACACCTCCCCGCCCCCATCACAATGCCGCCTGCTGCTCAACCACGCAGTGTAACCACAAAATGTGCAACGCTGAGGTCCGAGGTTTAATCGACACTCGAGAGTCTATTTTCACAATTTCCCCATGTTTGTTCAGGCGCACGCACGAAGGACCTGAACGCACAGAATCTACATTATTGTATATTGTATCTTGTAGTTTGCTTAGCGTCAAGTGCAAGGTAAATACGAGATATTTTACGCAAATTTGCCGAGTGTTTGCCTACGGGGTGTAAGACAAGGAACGAGGGTGCATTGGGCGGTGGTGTTGGGCATTTGGGTATTCGACTTTCGACTGCTTGGCTATGTGTGTGATTGGTTGGGTGTGTGGGTGTGCGGGTGTGCGGGTGTGTGGGTGATTGTGTGGGCAGTAAAACGATCCAATGTAAGGACATTTATTGTCTTTTGCATTTGAACGCTCAAATGCGTTTTTTGTGCATTTCATATAACCTATGCAAGAGACTGAGAAATACTCAGTGTGACCAAAGTAACATACAAGAACAGTTATTGCCTTGGCAAACAAATTGTAGGGCTTTTATAGCTAAAATTGATATATATATATATAGAGAGAGAGATATATACATATATATATATTTTGGTTGTAACTCCAAACTTCCAGCTTTCTGCACTGACTCTGGTCACACTTTTATGTGCATTTCCTTCTCAAATAGTTTACAAATTAAGCTATGCATATACATAGATGATATGAGAGAGATATGAGAGTGAGAGTGAGCATGTATGTGTGGTATGTGTGGTATGTGTTGGTGTGTGTTGGTGTGTGTGTGTGTGTTGGTGTATGTGTGCAGAAAGTGTATTTAAAGTGGAAAATATGCATAGGGCGGGGAGTGCAATTGTTTGCTCTACACAAGGAATTTTATTTCCGTAGGGTTGCGGCTTGAAACTTAAAGCCGCACCGACGGCAGTTAATTAAATTCATTGAGGGCCAGCCTTTGTCTCAATTTGCACGCAAATTAAGCAGAGTATTTTGGAAAAATAAATTAATATATCGATATACAAAGTGTATTGAGTGGAATTTCAATCAAATTGAAACAGAGATCTCCCGCTGTGTCCTGCCAGATGCAACAATCGACTGCAAATTGACATGTTTCGAGGCGCCGATGCATATGTACGCAAAAGATCCTACATACATGGCTATAATTGAGCGCATATGTGTGTGTGTGTGCGCGTGTGTGTGTGTGTGCGCGTGTGTGTGTGTGTGTATGCATGCGTGTTTCATGTTTATGCAAAAAGAAAATGCTCAAACGAAAATCAGTTAAAACGTGAACCGCATACGGGACCAGCGTACGAAATTGGGGAAGGGGATGACTGCTCCTACCTTTTCAATGAACTCACGGCACGGCGAGTCGCATTGCTGTCATCCTCGGTGACGTTGCTGTTGTTGGTGTTGCTGTTGTTGTTGTTGTTGCTGTTGTTGCTGTTGCTGTTGTGCTTCTCGTTTTGGTTGTTGTCGCTTGCAACAAATTGTTTCAATTAACTAAATTAAATTTACACTCCTGCAGCTTCACGCACAACAGCAACAACAACAACCGCTGCAGCAACAACATCAACAACAACAGCAACAACAACAACAAAGCAATGCAGTGGACATATTGAATGCGTTCTGCTGAACGTGACATGGCAGTGACAGATAAAAAAAAAAAAACGAAGAGAAGAAGCAAAACATTGCAAAAGTACCCCCAATACACATAAAAAAAATTAAAAATAAAAAAAAAGTAAACAAATAAATTAGAGGAAAAAGGAGAAAATTAAAATAAAATCCGAGATACTCTGGAGGCGAATGAAAATAGCAACCATGTTGCATGCGGAAAATGTTCATTGCATACAGAAGACACATTCAGGACATGAAAATTTATAAAAATTAACTGGTACAGAAGGTGACTACGAAGGGGGCTGATTTCAAAGGTCCTGGGCAGTCAGTGATTGCAAGAGATAGAGAGAGAGAGAGAGAGAAAGAGAGAAAGAGAGAGAGAGAGAGAGAGAATAGAGAAATAATCTGAGGAAAAACCTCACAGTTTTAAACAAAGAAGTGGAAAACGAAGACCGAAGATCTTCTCATATCTCATATATTTTGAAATCTTATTAAATTAATTTATCAATAGATAAATTAAATTTATTTATAAAATAACATAATAATTTTGTATTATTTTTAAAGTGTTTATTTAATTAAAAATGCCAAGAAGCTAAAATTTAATGTTTATTTCTTGTCGATTTAAATTGGAACACCAGTGGATATCCCTCAGTAAAATTGACTCAAAACCGAAGTGCATTTAATATGCATAATTTAAGGACTTTAATATAAATATAAAGATCAAGATATACGAAGGTTTATAAATATATATAAATATAAATAAACTCGTTTTCTTCGGTATTCAAATTCTTAAAATAGTTGATTCTATGTCCATTTGACATACTTCAAGTCAATAGAAAAAGATTTTCAATGATTGAAAAACATGCACACTATTTGTTGATTAAAATAAGGTTTTCCCAGAGCTCAAGGATATTTTGCTCAGTGCATTGGAACATTGAAGCGACACGGCAACATTGTTCGTCAATATCAATTATGCGTTCAAATGAATATTGAAGTGTAGCCGCATGCCAGCCCATTTAAACAGCCCCTACTACGCTCGTACACACATTCGCATTTACGCACACTCACACCCATACCCACGCCACACCCACACATACACATATTTGTATCAAAAGACAACAACAACCTTTGAGTTGAGAACAACACCACAAAGCCGCCGCTACCACCGACCAACCGACCAGCCGACCAGCCGGCCAGGCAACCACCCACACAGACTTGCAGAAGCAGAAGGACTAACGGAAGGACGAAGGCGACAGCAGAGGCATACGACAGCTCATCAGATGCAGCGGCAGCAACGCTGGCGAAAAATTGGCAATTGTACAAAAGTGTTAACACAACGCCGCATCCTGCAGACTGACCACAGAAACAGCCTGGCTGGCCGGCAGCCTGGCAGGCATCACCGCTAGCCGCCAGGACGCCAGTACATCAGGCCGCCACCAGCCAGTCAGCCAGCCAGCCAGCCAGCCAGCCGCCTTGGACACATCCATCAATGCCAACAGATTTAATCGCCATTTAAATTGTACGAGATCGAGTTGGGAGCTGCTTCAGGGGTGAAGATGTATTGTCTACGTGTGAATGTGAATGTGAATGTGAATGTGATTGTGTGTGGAAGTATGTGTGTGTAGCTGCATTCATGGAATGAACATTTTATAATAATCATATTATCACATTGAATCTGAGCTTTAAGGAGTTTACTTGAAAGCGTAGGAGGCAGCTTTTAGCCCACTACAAGCCCCTTTCCATAGTGAAAGCTTGGAGAAATTCTTACTTATTGTTCGAGATAAATATTGTAAGATTTTTTTAAGGATTTCTCGAAACAGCTGTTCGTATTGGAATCATGAAGTTCATGGCATAAACGCCAGCGAGGGCTTTGCAGTATTTACTTAAGCGTGTTATCAGCGTAAAATAAATATCTATGGAACGGTCAGACAGCTGTCCGGGCAGGCGACTCGCCTATCAGTTTAGTGTTTTCCAATCAGAAGCCCGGGGGCCTGTCGGATTGGTCACGTGTCGCCTGCTGGTCAATGGTCAATGGTCAATGGTGGGTGGTCATTGCTCAGTAACCAGTGTCCAGTGTCCAGTGGCCAGTGGCCAGTGGCCACTGGTCAGTGGTCAGTGGTCAGTGGCAAGCAGCAGTGAGTGTGACGTGCGTCACATAATTGCAATAAATTAGAAATTGTCAATGCCTGCAACAATGTTGCCCCCGTCGGCCGCTGAGTTGGCTGAGTTTATTGTAGCCAGGAATAGTTAAATCACAGCCGGTAAAACAATCTAATGTTTGTCCTCTACAAATTTACACTACACCGTTTGGCCCGAGCTGCTTAAATTTACCTGGCAAACATTGCTACTTGCACCGCAGCACAGCACAAAATATTTACCCAGCTCTGAGCTTTAACGCAAAATTCCAATAACAGCCCCAAAAGTTTATGTTGCATGGCGCCCAGGCGCACGTCGCCAGGAAGCGCTAACAATTAAGACGAAACAAGATGCGAGCCGAGGAAAAAAATGCTTATACAATACAAAGAGGATTCAAGGAAGTTATAAAAATCAAATTTTACGATTTTCCTGCAAATGCACGCGGCTGGAAATTATTCGCATTGCAAGACAATGCGCACAATTTTTTTTTTGGGCTCAACACTCAGGCAATCCCAATTCAAGTTCTTTGTGTTGGTGTATGTGTGTGTGTAAGTGTGCTTATATGTGTGTGGAGTATGTATTGCGGCAGCCACGCCTTGCCTTGCCCTGATGTTCGCCTTTTCGAGAACAACCGCCTACTCGAAACGGATGTCCAAACAAATGGGGCGTGGCAATAACACTAAAAACCAACTGCCAATCATTAGTTTTTATAACACACAAGACGTTCCTCGTTGACTTTCGATTTCTGCGCCGTTCTTTTCGTATCGCAGTTCGACGTAGTCCTAGCTAGGACAACGGAAAGAGCTCATAGCTCCCAAGAACTCCTAAGACCCAATAACTTCGTTTTCACTTGTCCGAGTACCAGTTCAATCACTGGACTAATCTTCGGTCAAGACGGAAATGTGTCGCAGTCTCCGTCGCAGGATAATTGTTGTGGGTGGATACCTCACTTCACTTCATGGATGAACTTCTGTTGATCTAAGAAATTAACTGAAGAGTATTTAAAATAATTGGGTTTTTGATAAAAAAGGGATATTTTTGGATACTATCAAGTAATCGAAGTTTTCGATATTTATCGCAATTAAAGCCGCAATCCATCAGTTGTGTTCGATAAGATTTACTATACGTTGGGCTGTGTTATTTTTCGTCATGCTTAGCTGAATGGCACCCCTGGAAGGCTGCATGGGTAGTGTTAGGGGTAAGGGAAAGGGTAGGGTTAGGAGTAGGGAGGGGGCAGCATGACTGGTGTCACATGTCAATTTGTGGATAACCGAGAGATTGGGGTGCCGATACGTAACCCCTTGCAATCGAAGAAAGAAAAGCAGCTTTCTTGACAGACAGCTCGGCAACGAAGTGCAACGCCCAATGTGTTAAACCTATCCATTAATATTAATAGTCCACCCAGTTTGCTGTGTGTGTGTGTGTGTGAGTTTGTGTATGTGTACATGTGCGTGTTGTACGTGACTTTTTCCTGACCCACTCCAATTGAATCTTTGGCAAGCTTCTTAGTCGATTCATTCCGATGGTAACCTTATCGTTTGATTTGTAGACATTTTATTGCTTTATTGATGCGTTTTTATCAAAAGCGCAGCATTTCGTTTGATAGATTGTTCAACTCTTTGGGTCTAGCCCTTCCCTGCCGTACCTGAGGCGTTACCCCAGGGGCAGGGAAAGGAAAGGAAAACGTCAGCAATTTTATGCTGGTAGACCACCGCACGCAATTTGCTATGGGAAAGTTTTCTTTTGTCAAAATTCTTATTTTGATTGGCATTTATGAGAAAGGGTGAGTAGACAGAGCCGACAGATCGTTATTTGTAAGCGAGAGCCAAGAGACTGAAGGGAATGGGGATACATTTCAGTAGCGGCAGCTAAGACACGCATAGGCTCCAACCCCATAGCCATAGAAAAAAACCAAAAAAAACCGTTTGAATAGCTTTGGCATTTAAAGCATTGGGAGACGGAGTGGGAACTGTTGTAAAATTTAATGTACATTTTTCAAGGATCCAAATATATTTACAAATTATGCATGCCAAAGTCTCTTCATAAGCCGCTCTATAGCCCGATTCACTAATAAATTACTAATGCTCACCTCCCAAGAACTTTCTCGCAAAAATATTAAATTTTACGACCTTAATTTGTGTGCGTGGCAAGCTTAGCAGGACGAGAAGTTTTGTATCCCTGGACAACGGCAAACAATGTCAATTACAGCGATTGAAAAGTGGCCAGAAAACTTGTAGCCTGTACTTGCCGAGCGCATAGAACAATTTTATTGGCGGCCCCGTAACGGATACACCCAAAAAGCAGCCGTCGACGCCATCGAACTAATCTCCTTAACAAGGCGAGTATTAGAGATGCTGACGGAGCCCGCATTGGTAATGGTGACGAGGACGGGGACAGGGATGGAGACGGAAATGGGGATGGGGATGGGGAACGGGCAAAAGACATGGATTGACTATAGAGCGAGGAAGAGCTTGCCTCTCTGCTCTTCGGGTCTATTCATATTTCAAAAGCCAACTTAGCGCGACTCGAAAATGGCGTCATTAAACTTTACGATCCTTGTGCCTTGCGTCCTGCAAAGCAGGCAAAGCTATTTTGTAATAAAGGGTATTTTGCCGACATTTCGACATGAATTTTGAAATGCCCGACACTTGGGTGTTGTGGCCATTGTTATGGATACCCAAAGCCAGCCATTGAGTGGGGACAGAAGCAACTTCACAAGTGCACAAGTGCAAGCTGCAGATGTCTAGGTCTAGTCATAGATCTTAAGCTTCTTCTTGCTCTTCTTCTTTATAGTGTGTTCTTGGGTAGTTGCGCCTTGAGTCCTTGGGCTCTGAGTTGTTGGGCTCTGAGTTGTTATGTTGTGTGTTTTGTGTGCTGTGTGTTGTGTGTTGTGTGTTGTGTGTTGCGTGTTGTATGTTTATGTTAGTATATAATCAACAAAAGTCATCAAAAGATACGCGCCTGCATTACTCGTATTTCTGGCTAAAAACTTTGCATATTAAATGTCATTTGGTAAAGTGGAATTAAGGAAGCGGAGCTTCAGGAAATGCTGTCATGGTTTGGGAGCTGTCACAGCAAATTATGCTGAAATGTGTCTGTCAGGATGTGGATGCGGATACGGATGCGGAATTTGAAGCTGTGCTCTGATGTTAAAGCCAATGCGGATGAGGATGAGGATGCGGATGCGGATGCGAATGCGGATGCGTGTAGGTTGCACATTTGCACATCGTCTATAATTTCAAGGGATCTAGAAACGCGCTGAAAGGAGTTTTGGAGGGAACGGCGTGGGTGGCATGTTGGCTATGCATTGAGCCATAAATGAAAACTAAACAAGATTTTGGCATAGAGCGAATAGCTTGCTGCAAATTTTATGAGCTAATTTTGATGAAGTTGTTGGAAGGAGCCAAAAAGTTGATGAATGACGACACGAAACAGACAAGTTTATAAATTATGCCACAGAAGTTAAGACTTTGCCAACAGGAAGATGAGATGCTCAAATGTTCGAAATGCAGCTTGTCATATTAGCATTTGTCTGCCAGATACACAGTTCCAAGTGTAACATGATTATGAGTCCTTTGATTTAGATATTATCATTACATACACTCAATTATTTGAAGAGTCCTTGAAGTACGTGTAACTCAGGGCACAAGTCTTTAACTCTCGTTAGAGTAAAACTTGAAAACTAAAAACTTTAAACCAACTCCTGTGAGCTGAACCCTTAGAACTGTACACACATCTAACCTATCGAATATATCTTACGAATAAATGATATTCATATTAAAATACATTATAAATTAGCCATTGTCACGGTTATTAGCAAACCATTGACCACACGCACCTTTTAAGAACTAATTAGATTCATCATTAGCGGCTACTTTGCGGTGCTGTGAAATTGTATCGAAAACGCTCTGAATTTCATGCTCCATTAAATGATCGTATAAGTAAAACCTCAATAACAACAATGAAGAGCAGAAATCTAATTAAATTAAAATCCAAATTCTGGATGCCCGATGCTGGATACTGGATGCTGGATGCTGAATTGTAAACGTTGAATGCGTCATTGATCTACCCAAGTAGCGCGATGTGCTGCCTACGCAGTAACCAGAGCCAAATGACGGGAAGCTCCCTGCTCAATGATTTCTTACGACTCGATATCGGGGTCACACTGGGACACGGACCCGGACTCGGACTCGGAACCAGAGTCAAAGTCAGAATCAGAACCAGAATCAAAATCAGACCCAAATCCAGACCCAGACCCAGAGCCAGAGCCAGACCCAGACTCAGACTCAGAATAAGAGCCAATGCCGGGGTTGGAGTTGGGGTTGGGGTCGGTTGGTTCGAAGTTGTCTGCTTAAAAGCGTGACGATTCCCATTTGAAGTTGAGCCGTGGAGAGTGTCAAATCAACATCATTATTCATTATCAAATAAATTGTTGGGTTTGTGGTAAACCGATGCCGAATCACAGTTGGAACGCAGAGCAATTTTTGGGATATTCTTTTAATTGAACTTTCCCTAAGTGGATGTTTCTCTGAGTATAGTTTTTGAAGGGGGTTAATATGTTTTAACAAAGCAATCAATATCGAAGGGATAATTAAATAAAACTAATGATGCCACTGACAGCATGCAGTGGGCTAATGATGAAAATCAGCTTATGTTTTAACTATTCTCAATGATTTCTAATCATATGGCTATCAAAATAAAAACATCTATACATTTAACCCCGAAAATATTATATATAAATTTATATAGAACAACTTTCCAATATTTACTATAATACTTATTTCCCTCCCTAAAACTTATTATGTGCAGGACATATAGAATAAAATAATTGCTTTTTTAATGAACGCAATTAATTTATAGCTTAATTAACACGATTAACGAATTAAGTAAATACCTAATACAATATTAAATATTTTAGGTAAAAAGAGAAAAAAACAAAATTAAGAAATGTACATAAAAATAAATATTTAAAATTTATATTTGAAATGAAGTTATAAAATAATAAATATTCAAATAAATAATTGATTACAATTGTAAATTAAATGTTAAAATATAAATAAATAAAAATATGAAAAAAAACTATATTTATTAATTATTATTATTAATATTATTATTATTTTATTTTTAAATATATAATGAAAATTAAAAAATGAAATACTAGTTAATATTATTGAAGCTAAAAATATTGAAATATAAGAGGAAAAAGAAACCAAACTTCAAAAGGACAACTGTCTTTAAGCATTCATATTTTATGCATCCTTATACTAAGACAGACTTTGTAGATATCAACTAAGGACAATATATGTATCCATAAGGTGTATGGCAGGTCACTTTATGGGTCTGTGAATAACAAACGAAATCAACTGATATGATATGTCGGCTGTGTGTTTGTTACGATTCTCAACGGTTCCTCATTGTCATTTACACCACTCAACACACACAGATACACACTCTTGACTTGTTCCAGACAGATTTTTATGTAGCGTAACTAAACGGTAATTTATGAGCAAATGCACAACTTTCTCACTTTTGTCGGCCTTTCGGCCTCTCGGCCTCTTAGGCCGTTTCCCGAGTCCGCCCAGTGGAGGAATTAAAAAGAAATTAACACGCTTCCCGAAAAATTGTTGAGTTTCTTGGTGGGTGCGACCAGCACCCGCCTCACTTTGCAGCCAGCCATCGGGTGTGTGTAGCCAAGTGAATTTAACAGCGCCGGCAGAGCCCACACCCAGCCTTTTATCTAATTGAGTTTATATTCGTATGGTTCGCCGTGGCTGGTTTGTCTTAATTTTAATGCGCTCGTAAAACACGCGCAAAAATTGAAAGCAATAAAATGCCGACAGATAAACATTGAAAATTAAAATAAACACATAAAACAGCAGCTTGGCCCGAGTTCCGAGTTTCAAGTTCCGAATTTCGAGCTGTGAACTGTGAGATGCAACCGAATACAAGTGTAGGCCAGTGAGTGGCACCCACACACATATGCAAACACACACACCACCCACTCACACCACACACCACATCCATCCTACAGGCAGCCCTTCCACAAAGACATCACACACGTACCGAGACATAATAAATCAAACGAAGCGTAAAGCCCGTTACATACTTTAGCCGACTCTTGGGTTATAATTTACAGCTTGTTTTACATATGCCTGCGTCTCGCAAGCCAACCATTTTAAGGACCTCTCGTCCCAAACACTACGCATTTCATTTAAATTCATACCGAATTCGCTGCTCTGTTATAGTTAACGAAACGTAACATTTATCGCTCGATAAGTCGATGAGTCGAAGAGTCGATATGTCGATTGCATAAAAGGTTTCGATATGATGACCAATTGATTTTTTGGTATTGGTATTGGAAAGACTTAAAAACATCTCGTTTAATCCAATAATATATCGATAAGTCACTATGTAATAATCGATAGGCCATTCATAAAACAATCGAAAATGAATCGATTGTATACTTGATTGACATCTCTGAAGCTTAATATTAATCGCTAAGAATCGCTTAATATTAATTTTTATTGTTGTTATGTTGTTTATATTATTTTTTAATATTGAAAAATATCTGAAGGCTTCAAATAAACAATTAATTTTCAATTAAAAATAATTGTATTGCATTTGAAAAAAAATTGTTTTGATTTATATAATATATTCACTGTAATAAAATAGTTAAAACTAAGCTAAATTCGATTTATATAGAAAACTAATGAATTCCCGAATTAATACTTAAATATTAAATCTTGATACTAATCATAATAAACCAATCAATCGGATTTTATTTAAATTTAATCGAATATTTTATTTAATCAAATATTTTTAAGATATTTTTGATTAACATTTAAATATATGAAGCTTGCTCATAATTAAAAAGTAGTTGTATTAAAACATACATATTTAATATAAGTATCAACTTATATATCGGTTATTATATCGGTTATTATATCGGTTATTGTATCGGGCTTAATATCGGTTATCAACGATATGGTACTTAACCATATCAAGCGGAACTTAAATATAACCAAAGCTGAAAAGATGAAACTACGAGCTCTTCGAGGCACACAATGGATGCCTTTAGATGTAGGTAGGTACATATGGGCAAGACATCATACACACACACACACACAAATAGAGGCTGTTTTATTCAAACACACACTTACACATATCTATAAATACATATATGAGTTTGTATGTTTGTGTTCATTCCGACATCGACGACATTATGAAAACAAACAAAACTTCTGGAGCGTCAACAAAAATATGTCATTTCGAAAATTATGGAATATGATGAGAGGCAGCCAAGAAACACTTAGCAGTAAATGAAAAATTATATGTATGTTGACAACAGGACACGGGACATGAGGCACGAGACACGAGATATGGGACAGAGCAGGATCTGAGCTGAACTTGCACCACTCCAACCAGTTGGCGGGTGGAAAGCGGTGGGCGTAGGAAAGCGGAAAATAAACAAACATGTGAGCAGGCCATAAATTAGCCCGCATGAAGGCATCAGGTGGGTACGCAATGATTGTGTCAGGACATAGACGTCGAGATGTGCCAGGGTCCTTATAGTTTTTGTTGGGTATATGGGTAGATGGTAAAAAATGCGTACAATGCCCGTTTGGGGGCGGAAAGGAAAACTATTATGGCGACAGAGGCGATCCGAGGGAGGAGTTGATCAAAAGTCATAAAACAAAGTGCTGTGCCTACAAATGATTTGGCTTATTCGTGCAGAACAAATCGTGCGTCATTTGTTGGGCCACTAAAAAGTTAAAATGCCACCTCCACCTCTTCCTTCTCCTCCGCCTCCTTCTCATCGTTCTTCCCCTTGTCATCCTCCCATTATGCCACCCAGCGCGGTCCCATCCGTGCTCCTGCTCCTGCTCCTGCACTTATTTCTATCTGTGAACAATTGCACAATTAATGCTCCTGCATTGAGAGCATTATGTGCGTGACAGGCTACAGACAAGACGACGGGAACGTCGCCACCATAACTGATAGAGCCATAAATGTTGCCTTCAATTTCCAATTCTCTGCTCTGACTTCCGTGCCATTTTACGGCTTTACACATGTGCTTGCTGACTAGATGACTAGATGGCTGGATGGTTGGATGGCTGGATAGCTCGATGGCTGGATGGCTGGATGGCTGGATGGCTGGATGACTGGATGGTTCGTTGAATGCCCCCTCTGCCTGGCCCAGTTTTATGAAACTTATAGACAGCGTCTAACTTGCCTGCTGTCACCAGAATTCCCCCTCCCTTCTCCATTGCACCCACAGCCATTTTGGAGTCGTCATCGCTTCGCCAAATGAAATCATAAATTTATAATTAATTTGCATATGCATCCTTTCCTGTGAGGTCCAATTGGCGTCATGGCTCAATTTTAATGAGCTTTCGAGGCTTTTGGGAAGACGAAAATAATTTACGAGCATTTTGTTACGAGCTCTTCGCTGTTTAGGCCTTATAACAATCATTGTGAGTCTTCATCCCATTAGAATTCCTGAGACTCTTCGGAGCACTTATATCACATTTTATTACCACATTAATTGTTTCTCAAAAATAGTTTTTCCCTAATGGGCTCAATTTGAAAGAAGTAAGAGGTTTATCCTTCCAATGCCTATAAAATTTTCCAGTTTTATATTCAAAACTAATAATTTAAGGCATTTTTAAATCTGTAATAAAAGAACTAAGGCAATTTCTTTAATTAATGGAACGAAGATTAAACTACAAACTCATAAAATATCATTTTTTATCCTGTAAATATTATACAGTTAAAATGTGTATAATACAACTGATATATTATAATAATAGAGTTAATAATTCTTTAACCATTTTCCTATCAAGGAATTACATTTCGTCTTAGCAAAAGTTACGGTACGGTACGATATTTCGATATTTTCGATACTTTCGATTAACGATGCTACACAGAGATACGATCCTAGACACATTTACGTGACAACAAGCCAGTTGTAGAGTTTTGTTGGGCAAAAGTCTGCTTCAAACTGAAGCTCGAGTACTTTTATTGTTATTCATTAATTTTAATATTTGCACAACCTGCGTACAGTTTGGAGCAAAAATTGAATTGAATTTCGTGTGGCTTCAAGAGACCGCGGAGAGGTAGAGAGGTATAGAGGTGAAGGGATATGGGGTGGCGCAGGGGTAAATGGACGGAATGGCCGTAATGGAAAGCGCTAGACAGAGAGAACAACAGCTAAACAGCTACTAAAATGCAACGTCTGGGCCGCACGATAAAGCCAGAAGCCAATGAAGCTAAGTGCGGTTATGAACCCTTTTCGCATTTGGCTAAAACAACAAAGGGCCAACGGGTGTTGGTGGAGTTGACATTGAAGCTGAAGCTCAATGGATGAGGCAATGAATGAGATGAGAAATCAAGAGCACGAAATGCTGAGTACTTCTAGTATTTGTGCAGTCCGAGGTGCCAGCTTAAAGTGAGAAACGAGTAGTGGAGAGTTTCTGTCAGGCCGACCCAAAAGACCGAACAATGGCCATCGAGGGGACTAAGCAGGACAAAACTCGTTTATTTGTGTGTAATTTTCAATTGATGCGCGACAAACATGCAAAGTGCTTAGAAACAAAGGAACTGCCACAATGTGCGGCAATTAAAATGCACACACACAAATTATTTTATTATTAGAACTAATGCTAAATAACGACAATTGTCGATACACATAGCACGGCTACCATCCAACGGGACGTCGGGATGTCGGGATGGCGGGATGTCGCATGTGCGCCCTCATGCCACATGTCAAAAATGGAACACACTCCTCCCTTCCACAGGCCATGCGGGATGTACTCTACTACAAGGTACAGTTGCGTCATTGTGCCACATGCAGGATACAGACCTCGTGTCATCGCAGCATTGTCTTGTCAATGGATCAGCAGGTACCTGTATCAATTTCTGGCACGGCACGGGATCTACTCCCTCGACCCAACAGTCAAACAGTCAAACAGTGAAACAGCCCAACATCCCAGCAGCCCAACATCCCAACAGCCCAACATATGTGTATATAACCTCTTAGTTGGAGGGGCCCCGTCCACCCATACATGAGAGTTTGTTTCAATGCCCGACCGCGTGCCTACCTCCCTGTCCGTCTCTCACTAGCTCTCGTTTGGTCCTTAATGCAAGCATGTAATTTGTTATCCAACAATTTATAATTGCATCAAAATACGCACGCACATGCCAAGCTCAAACAACTGAGATGAGGCGACTATTTTGAGAAATTATTATGAAAACCAAACACAGTTCTACATCCCGGGACGACTTTGTACCCTCTTTACCCTCTGTACCCTCTGTACCCTCGACGTCTCGATGGCTCGATGGGCCGCAGCGCCCCTCAGCCAACTGTCCGATACAATTTAATGCTATGTTTAACATTTCTTTGTTGTTGTGGTTGTTGTACGTCTTGTTCCTTCTGCTGGTCCTAATTTAATTTTCGACTGACTTATTGGTTGTGGGCTTTCACTTTTAGTTGATTTATGAATTTTTAAATCAATTTGACAACTAAGTCAAAGTCGAAATAGATACGAGGGGATTGAGGGAAACCATCAGATGCAGTGGAGGGGGGAGCAGGGATGATAGTTATTGGGGGCGTATTGTAAAAAGTTTCTGATTGCAAAGACCTACTTAGTGAAAAAGAAAATATCAATTCAAGTAACATTTTTACTTATCCGTCCAATTATAATTATTATTTTTAACATTTCTCCCCTCGGATTCTTCTCTCTTCTCTCACTGGCAGAAAATAAAAACGATGACCTAAGTGAATTTAAACTGCAACTGCTTTTGTTTGTTATGCTTGTTGACGTTGACGGGCATTCAAAATTGTTGAAAACTCCACCCCCAACACTCAGAGATATGTTATTTTGTTTTGTGTGTACTTTTTTTATAAATCCTCAAAAAATATAACACAAAACATTCACTTAAATACGTTTTAGCGCCCCGGAACTTAAGAACTATTTAAAAAGAAAAAAAATTTGAAGTCGAAATGCGAGTATCAAATAATTTCGAGGCGTGACGAAATATGTTGAAATTATACAACTTGGTACCCGTCGCTGATCGACAGCAACTTGTGCGGAAACCCTCGGACGGGACGGGACGCGACGCCAAGCGACGCGTGTGTCTCTTCGCATAGTGTACACGTTTTCCTACTCGCCGATGGCGGGCGCCGCATTTTGACAACTCAACTGACACATTACTCATTTAGGGGAGGGGTAGTAGGAATTGGGATCGAGATTTGGATTTGGATTGGATTTGGAACTGAGACGGGGACTGCGACTGGGACTGGGATTGGAATTGGAATTGGGTTTGAAGCTAAAAGTGGGACCACAAGTGGGAGTAGGTAGTGGAAGTGGAAGCGACGTGCCTTTGGCTATGCCTGCCACAACTTGCCCACCCCACGGGACACACGGCGACGTCATCAATCTAAAAAATGTTGAAAAATCTCGGCGACTGTTGCAGTGGCATGGGACATGCGATGAACACTGACGGCTCGGCGGGTTGCTAGTTGGTTCTTTAAAATGCATGTTAAATGTCCGTGCCTTTCGCTTTTCAACTGGATTTTGATAGAGTGGCGGTAAGTTTTTGGTGTGTCCAAGGAATTTCATGGGAAAGTGTTATAATTCAAATGATTCAGGCAGTCGCTGTAATTGATTTTTGATTGCAGTTACTGTACATGCCCGGACCTTTGATATGCCATCCGATAAACTCTTGATAATAACAACACGGGGTGGCTTATCCACATTTAAATATCACTCTCTCAACTCCAACTATAGCCACTGTCCCTGGCAATGTGACATCCTATTGCCATGTACTCAGCGCCTGTTGGGTTCCCGCTTGCAAAATCAATAAAGAGCCGCAAGCTTACATGCAACATGAATTCATGCCATGTTTTCATGCAAAATCCTTTAAAAATATTTTTGAAAAATCCTTTTCAAATATCAGAGACAATCAGTGACAATATTGCAAAAAAATGTTATTGTTTATTGTTGTTTTTATTGTTCACTGTTCCTAAGTTGTATGAATATTTTCTAATTTAAAAGAAAAAACATATTTTACAAAAATTGGCCAATTTAAAAAATAAAAATCAAATAAACTTTTTTGTAAAAAATACACAGTTATTAAAAAAATATAAAATATAATATATTACCCTAGGTAATTGGGTCCTTCGGATGACAGCACATCAGCCACTTGAATATAATATGAAGATCAAATTGATGATAATGACACACAAATTTAATTAAATGATCTAAATAAATGTATTTATAAATATATTGTTTATATATAAAAATATTAAAGGATCACAATAAAAAAGGAACCTGTTAAATATTTTATATGAATTTTTAAGGATTTTATCTGATAAATCGATGAAATTTTTCATCTGATGAGATGCGCGTTCAGGTCGTGAAACGATAAAACTTGTTGCCTCAGGTAGCCTGTGGCATGTGGCATGTGGTATGTGGTATGTGGTATGTGGTATGTGGTATGTGCTGTCATTTAGCATTGGGAATCAATATTAATTATGGGGGTGGGGCGAGAAACTTACTCAGTATCTGACAACCAGCTCGACTAGCAAAACTAATTACAAAGCTGGACCACAAAAATAACGAGTCCTTTTCACCAAAATGATTTTGCCACAACCAGAAACCAGGAACGAAAAGCAAGAGGCTAGAGGCTAGAGGCGAGAAACGAGAAACGAGAAACGAGAATCGGGAAACCAGGACCCAAAAGGCTACGAAAATGTATTCGCTGTTTCTGTCAAGCGTGCAAAAAAGGCACCAACGTCAACAGCAACGACAACGGCAACTGCCAAACCAACAAAACCACTCGACATGTCAACTGAAATGGAAATGGAGACACATAGAGATCAAGGACGGGATGGAAAGGCAAAAGGAGTTAAAGGAGAGTAAACAGAGCGAAAGCTAGAGGGGGGGAAAAAGGGGGAGAAAGCGCTAGGAGGTGAGTGCAACTTTTTGGCTTCACTTCTGGAGTGACATGAAAAGGACATGTCACACCGTATGCGCACATTAAGTGTAGCCACAATTTATCAAGCCGCATAAATCTAAATAGAGTCTGGGAGAGTTGGCAGTCGTTTTGGCTTTGACTTTTGCCTGGGCCCATCAAAAAGTCAAAAAGCTAATTTGCATTTAAAAGGACAACCAAGCCAATGGAACGGACCAACAATGATACAGGACGTGGCCGCTATCGCAGCCATCGCCCAGGCGATGCATGCAAAATATTTTAGCAATATTTTCAATTTAATAAGCCAAGATAAATAAGAGGGGCCAGTGGCGGGGCAAGCAGTGGCCACACGAGACAGACGGGATCTTAGGACGTACATATATACATATACATATACATATACATACACATATAAATATATATTTATATATATATGCATATACATTGCAATGTAGATTTAAGCACTGCACACTTGGGGCTCCGTCGTCTCCGTCTGTCTCGATCTGACTTGGCATATGTGTCCCACGTCCTTTGTCCATTCATGTCCTTATTTGCATAGTTTGGTGAGCTGGGCTATTTCTGTCAATATGCCATGCACTTCATCAAATGACTCTCGGGTTACAGCTTGAGCTCTGGGCTCTGGGCCCTGGGCCCTGGGCTCTAGGTCTGGGTCTGAGTCTGAGTTGGGGTCTGAGTCTGGGTATGGGCATGGGTCTGGGTTTGGGTCCGGGATCTGGAATCTGGGATCTTTGCTTTGTTCAATGCTTCAATGCTGTGTTCCGGCGATAAGACGTCTTTTGTGCTTTATTAGAGCCAACTCTTTGGTGGCTTACAACAAAATGAGAAAAGTTAAATTACTTTGTTTATTTAGCCATATTTCAAATGACATACTTTAAATTGAATTTGCTCAGATGAACAGATAAGCTAGTCAAGGATTAATAAAACTCCTCGCAAAATTATGAGCAAGCGAGTAAGTCAATTTCCATAAAAGATGATTCTTTTCCCATTGGGAGTTCTTGTTGCTCAGTGTAACGTGTATCAAATAAACATATTAAGTATACTCGTCGCAAATCACAGCCGAGTGAACATGTCAGCCTTGTTCCTGTTATTGTCTATGTATTAAAATTAGCCCGTAATCAAATAAGTTAACGAGCAGTAACTGGCTGACAGTTGACGCAGATAATTGCAGTTGCCAGCAAAATTCAACAATCGGCAAAATTTCAAACCTAATTACCTCACGGGACATTCGAAGACATTTGATTATTTGAGAAATCAGAGTCCTTGAAGTGCAGGACACAGCACTGATCTTGGAGTGTGTAAGTGAGTGAACCAAGTTGGGGAGATGTTTTGTCCTTGCGGTCGTAGCTGAAATGCAATGGTGCGTGCCGCAAATAGTAGCCAATAGAGCAGAAAACACAACTCAAGTGGCCACAGGGCACTGAGTTGGCAAAGGACACTGGCCATAAGAAAATCGCTGAGGCGTAAACTAATTTCGTAGGCGTCACCAAGACAGACAGCCCGAGTCCAGGCAGGCACCCAGCCAAACGATGGCCATGTTCAGGATAGTCAAAAGCAGGACACTCGAAGTACTCGAAGCAGTCGAAGCAGCCGGACCAGTCCACCTCCTTTTTTCAATCGCTCCTAATTAGCTTTGGCGCCCATCCATTGACAACTTGTCAACCATGACCATAAAATTGTCAATTCTGCAGTGATATAATCGCTGTGATAATCACACTGATGACAATGATGATGATTTGCTCACTTACTTGTTTAGTTACTCCAAATTGCTCAATAAATTATTCAAGAGTATCCTCGACCGTGTCCTTAAGTCTTTAAACTGAATCCTATGCCATTCTCGCTTCAACCCCATGACTCGTTTCGAAACTTCGATTAAAAACGAATGCCTATCAACAACTTACTCAGGTTCCGCAATGCACCTTTTACTTTGCCGTCAATTTTCCTGCATTTTATTTTCTTTCCTTCCATTCCACTGCCTGCTTTCCCCCGCCTCTGCTCCTTCGTTGTGCAAATGACAGCTGTCAGTAGCATTTCGCCATCAACTGGTGGAGTAGCTGTCAAACTGATAGCCTGTTGATTGACCTTGTCTTTCGCCCGGAGCGTTTGCCCAAGACCTTATATGCATAATGCCTGAGCAGGTTAAATGTTTAAAGCGCTAAAAAAATCAAATCTGAGATCTGAGATCCGAAATCTGAAATCTGAAATCTGAAATCTGATATTCAATCCAAAATGATACGTATTCGAATTTCTATTATTTGAGCTCCATGTAGATTAAAGATATTTTAAGCTCCTTGCATCATCGTTTCCCCAAACTGTTGTGAAAGCTTTTCAGCTGTTGCCATGAAACCATTTTCAGTTGCAGTTCTAATTTCAGTACCCATTCAGTATCCACGTGGAGGGGGGAGGATGAACGCTGACAACGTTGAGGGGGAACTAAAGGGAAGCATCCACACGGACAACAATACCAAATGCCAAGTGCAAATGCAACAAATGTCATTAAAAACGTGACATAAAAAAATATTTTATGCTTGCATCTATCGCAAAACTTCGTTCTCTTCATGTGTATGCATTTATTACACCCTGTACACATTAAAGGGACGCAAGGGAGTATATCGACACAGTGCATTAACATGTGGCACATGGCGAATTAGGCGATTTCACCTAAGAGAGAGTCAAGGATTAAAGTCAAGAAAATATGTTATGAAAGTTGAACAGATTGAAGCTCAGGAGTGACTGATATTTAAATTGCAGGATATCAGTAAATCGTTGTCATAGAAATATCCTTTCTAGGGTATCACGGCATGCATCAACATTTGGACAAACGAATTCTTACTTGTTTTATGCCGTGGGTTTCCTTCAGCTCCTTTTATGCGGCAGCTTGGCGAATATAAAAGCGCAAATGGCAATTCGCATGTGTTTTGAGGTTGAGGTTTCAACTTAAGTTGAATGACCTAGGACAATAGATTTATGCTTGGGGTAGTTGACGCTGCCCGCTGCGCTGATTAAGGGCGTTCTCTTCTTAAAGAAGGGTTATTACGACAGCCCCTTTGTTCGGTACGCTTTTGGTCGGTGGCCCATTTCGATTGCCTTGCATAATGTACCTCATTAAAGACGTCTACATTCATTCGCCTCTCCGTCCATCTGTCCATCTGTCCATCTGTCTGTCTGTCCGTCTGTCCGTCTGTTCAACCGGCCCCCCCGTTTGTACTTAACTGTACCAATGTTGTGCCAATTTCCGAGCAATTTTCAAGCAATTTGACGTGCCAAACCGGGCGCCCTAATGAGACCAGGTAATACTCCAAATGTCGTATCATAACAAAATTCCCACGTAACAATGCCCCAAAGTGAAATTTCGACCGCATGGTGCCAAACAAAATGATTGGCACAAGCACAAGACGATGCCTCCTTCTTACATTACCAGCAGACGCCCGCCATCAACTCCTCGTCTTCGTCCTCGTCTTCTTCCTCGACATAGTCATCGTCACCGTCACCGTCACCGTCGTCCGCGTGCCTTCTGTCTCATTGTCGTTGCCATCGTCGTCGTCATTCTCTCTAGTTCGTCTCCGCTTGGGATTTCCCAAAAGCAACAGCGGCACATTAACTCGCTTGGCAAACAGCTGCAATTTGGCTTGGCTTCTTCTTGCTTTACTTTCAGCAGTTGGCTTTCTGCTGGCTGCATATTAAAAATAAAACACAAAATGCATATTAAATGGCATAAGCCACGAGAACTGCCAATGCCAAGTCTCAGTTGTAGTCCCCACCCCAACCACAACCCCCACCCCAACCCCAATCCCAACCCCAAGTCTTAGCCAAATTCCATTGCCAATCCCAATACGAATCCCACCTTCAGTCTACCGGTGCAAGCAGTGGCATCCGTGCCAGATATGTACCTGCCTTATACTTTACTTATATCCGCTTCCAATGCCAATCCCCAGTAGCTTAGCTGTAAAACCTTTAAGACTTGACGCAAATTCTTCGTGTTGTAAAATTTTATAAGTTCACTATTTCGGTTTGTTTTTATTTCGCAGTTGGTCCTTAGTGAAGCTTGGCAGTGGAATGGGTGTTATCCTTAAAACGATATACAATACTATCGCTCTTGCACATATCATATTGCTTTAAATTTAATCAGTTGAAGTCCTTATGAGAAATCAGTAGCAAATGTAAAAATAGGAATAAGTGAGTTCAGGGTGAGAATCGTAGACTTAAGTTTACTTATTGAATGTCAGAGTTTCGAGTTCGCGGAATTATTTTCTTAAAGAAATGCAATTTTAAATAAAAAAAAATAAAGTAAATACATAAATAATCAAGCTACGAGAAAGAGTCCAAAGAATATTCCTCAATTAAAATGAATTAATTTATTAATAATTACTACGTCGATTAACGCGTTGATTGCTCCGAGTAAATTTTATATCCAGTGAATTTTGTTAAAAAAACATCTTATTTGATATAGACACAGAGAAAAACAATTTAGATAAAAGTTCATAATTAAAAATGATTTTAATATTTAAACTATGCCATACGTTTTTCTTCGCTGTGCGGGAACAGTATAAATCCTTTTAATTAATTTTGAATCGTTAATGATGTTTATATTCGTGTATTAATTATTTAAAATACATAGAAGGATAGTTCCAAGCTTCTTTAATAATTAAATAATATTAACAAAAGTCTCAATATATCCGATAGTTAAAATTTAATCCTGTAATTAAACACGATGTATTAAAACTACAATAAATTGTAGACTCAGTGTATGTAGAATCTTGTTATAAGTGGCATAGTCATTCACAGATCGGTAAGCATATTCATAACATCGATAAAACTTAAGGTGTCTATTTTCCCATAAAAATATTCATAACATCAACAACTCTCATTATCTTGAAGCGTCGAACAACAACAACAAGTAAGACTCTCCATTGTCCCAAGTGCATCCAAAGCTAATCGGTAAGCTTCCAGTAGCTGCCTGGATGGGTGGGGGTCATCTACTTGGCATCCATCGCTGCTTACCTCTGGTTATCCTTCGCTTTAAAGCATAACAAATTTCACCAGCAGCTCTCGACAATTAAACATAAACAACTTTATAGTAGTGTCTTTTAATCCCCAGTTGGAAGTTCTTTGAAATAAAATCCACACCGTCTAATTAAACAAACTCGAAAAGTCGACGTGTAACCACCATAAATGAACATTACCTTGAAAATCATAAAAGGGAGTTAATGAAAAACTCTCCAACGCATTCGTCGCATCGCCGCCCGTCTTCCGTCTTCCGTCTCCCCTCGCCCCTCGCCACGCACCACACGCCACTCGCCCGTCGTCCGTCGTCCGTCGCGTCGTTTTTATACATAAACAAAACTCAGACTCAAATTTCATGGCATAATAAATGGCGCGCAGTACCGATGCAAAGTTTTTCTCAGTGTGCAACTCTTCTTCGTCCTGGTACACTGGTCTCTCTCTCTCACCCTCACTCTCTTTCTCTTACCCACCTTATCCTTGCCCCCAACTTCAACTTCAACTTCAACCTCATTCTCAACCTCGTCCTCAAGTGATGAAGTAATGAAAGTGTGCGCGATGGCGAAAGAAAAATTACAATTCACGAGCGCAACGGAGTTATGAACTTTTTGACGTGCTAAATAATGTACGGGAAAGTGCCTCCCGTTGGACGATGGACAAGGGTTAAGGGGCCCAGGAGCAAGGACCAAGGACCCAAAGCAGCGAGATTGGGGGATCCTTCTTTATTAACTTCAACGGACGCCTGATGATGATGAATTTTATATAAAATACTTAAATACCTGCAATTTAACTTTTGTTGATGATTCCGCCCCTGGCCTCTGTCCCTAGCTTCATATTCCCCATGCCCTACACGCCTCCTGGCTTCCTGTTGGTGACCCTGCCCCTTGCCCACAGCTTCTTGTCACACTATGACTATGACGCATTCACCCATCGGCCCCGGACATTTCAAAATGCAGCAGCGCGTTTTTCTTTTAATTTAAATTGACTTCACTTGGGCTCCCAGCGGGCTTAAAGCAGCAAAACTAATCAAAAAGCTATAAAAAAGTTTTTTTCCTTCAGCATGGAGCTCGGCAGGTGGAATAGAATTGGACCCAGATGATATTATATGGTTATATTGCAAATTAATGCGTCTTGTTTAACTCTTTGCAGATTTCTTGAGTACTTAAAAACGGGAGGAGAATTAAGTTACGGCGGATGCATTTTGATGGTACAATAAATAGTCTGAAAAGCAAAAAAAAAAAAATATAAAGGATATGCCACTACTAGGATGCAAGAGTATGGAGTATAGGAAATAAGCTGATTATTCGTCGAGAAGATGGGAACTATAGGTCCCAGGTAAGTGAGATGCAATGCTCATGATTTCCTTTTAAAGTAAATCCTTGCAGAATTTATTATCCTTGCACTGATTATCAAGCGGAAGAGCCTTTTGTCTCCATCCCCACTTTACATTTCATATTATCCTTTGTTATTGCATTCGATGCATACCAAATGGACGTCAAACATCTATATATTTAAGCCTGACTTAGTGGCTGGTCCTTCGTCAGAAGCTGACTGCACTTAGCAGGACTGTCATTCCAACTGCATACACACAATTAATTAGCGGCTGACAGTGCTACCAACCGGATCCCATGTCCATAGCTCATTGCCCATGTCCTGATGTCCCTGCTTGACTCTTCCGCGCACACCGTTCACTTGCCACTCGTCCTTTAGCTAAGAGAAATGTCAAAAATGCAAGTGACAAGTGTGAAAAAAGGACGAGCACAAGAAAAACGATACACGGCCAGGCTGCTGAAGAAAAACAAAAGCCAAGTCAAAAGGCACACTTTCAGTCACTCGCTTGCCCATACACATGCACACACACACACACACACGTGCACACACATACGCGCACACACACCCACTAACACCATGAAGCAACTGTTGGGCTTGGTTTTGGATGTTGTTTTTTCGGAGTGTTGTCGGGTGGTTGCCAGGGTATTGCGGGTGCTCTGGGTGATGTGGGTGTTGTGGGTGTTGTTGGTGTTGTGCTGTATACGGCGAGTGTGTTGTCTGCTTGAAGACGTCGCGCATTCGTGCGCAGCAAAATAAATTGAAATTTTAAAATGTATGAAATTAATTATTGGCGCGCTTGAAGTCGCTCGAACGCCTCGAATGGACGGGCAAGAACTTGCGGAGCTGCCTGATGATATCATATGATTATTTATCTTTTACGCACACTTAGACAGCAGTCGACACATATGCAAAGGATGTGCGTACTGCTTTTTCAGATCCTAGCTTCGGGTTTGGGCCTGGGTCTGACAGTTGCCAACACTTTGTCAAGTTTTTAGTATGTTGTCATCCTTTTTGTCTTGGTCCTGTAGCGTTTTGCTCCCTTTAAGCCATTTGTCAAGCACTTTATGTATATGACGTCATGTACATGCGAACGACCGTTGTGACTGTTGCTAAGCGGAATCTTATATAAGGATACCTAACGATATGTGGGTACATCCTGTCGCAGCAGTGAGCTTAAGTGTTAACTTATTATCGCCAAATTGTAGGGTATAAGTATTTCGATCTGTCGATCCAAGAGCGTTTCCTGTTAGTTTACACTTGTTGTCAGCCCCCAAAGTGTCTTGTCTATTGTGCAAAATTTACATATAGATTAGCAAAAGGATTGCCAGCACGAGTGCCAGTCCGCAATGAGAGTCACTTGATGGGCCTGGATGCACTTTGCAAAATGGTTAACCACCAACGGGTATGAGCATTGGGTGAGGGTATGGCAATTGGAATGGGTGTAAAATTGGGTTTGGGTATTGGTATAACAGAGTATTGGGGTATCGGAGTATCGGAGTATCGGAGTATTGGAGTATCGGAACATCGAAGTATTGGGGTACTGGGATAAAGGGGAGTCGTGGAATCGGGATATCGGGATGTCGGGATGTCGGGATGTCGGAGTATCAGGGTATTGGAATGTTGGATATGGAAATGGTCATAGATGTCTGCATTGCATAAGTGGTAATCATTAAGTGCCGTCCGCATCTTGTAAGCTGATGCGTAATCTCCATTTCTCTCCACACTGCATCGCCCATGTACCATACACATTACGAACTCAATCCCCCAAAACCCTACAACCCCCGGTCAATTGTTTTCCATGTGGAGCGACTGGCTAGCGCGTATTATTACCGTTTCCGTTCATTCTTGGTCAGGTTCTACTCTTCGAGCTCGTCCTGTTGCTTTTCATGCTGCTGTTGTTGTTTTTGTTCTTGTTGTTGCGGTTGTTGTTGCTGGCCTCTTCATTGTAGAGCGCGTAAATCCCCTGACAACACTTTGCCTTCAACGTTATACAAAGAAAATTTTTGCAAAAAGCAGTCGAACAGTCCTTGAACAATACATGAAATAATTGCACAGTACAGTGAAAATGTGTATCTGTGTTGGTGTATGCCTGTACAAGCGCCTATACACATAAGTGTTTCTGAGTGTGAGTGTGAGTGTGAATGTTGCTGGAAAGTTGTGGTCTTTACAATGTCGATGATGATTTTACCGACTAAGAGCCAACTGGCATCGGCTGATGGGCATTAAACACGAATGATGGGGCTTAAGTAGTTGCACACAGTGGCACAATTGGGTTTCCCTTCAGGATTCGAGATCTGAGAGACTCAAGTGATGGCATATGTGCTCTGGTTAGGGAAATTGCATGGAGAATGCTTTCCTGGCACTGGGGATAAAGTTGAAATTTCTTGATATCTACTTTGATGGTTGCTGCAAGATTATAAAGCATCATCTCCGCACAGTTCATCAATAAAAGTGATGATGAATATGCCAGCAACAAATTGAATGGCCTACGAATGTGAGTGAATAATATTCACATCTGCCCCAATAGAATTGCTTGGCAACCAGAAAGACGAGACGCACATTGTTGAGCTCCAACGTTGGCCTAATGAGATATCAGATGTAATTTTCAAATTACCTACAATTAGTTTATGCTTGAAAATTGAATAAAATATTATTTGTAGTTGCAATTAAAAATAAATTTAAAATACAAAATTATGTAACTTCGATTCGAGCTGAATTATGGCCAGAATCGAAACATAATATTAATGTGAGGCAGAATGCCCTTACTTGGCCTTAAGAGATATGTGTTATTTGCTCATGTTAAGTTTAACTCAAATATAATTCCACAAATTACTGTTATTAAAATAATAAATTAATATTATTGAAATCGCAACTTAAACAAGTATTTATTTATTTTCAATAAATAAGCTTATCTAATTTTAAACTATAGTTCAAGTAGAATAGCTCAAATAAAATTCTATTTAACTTCATAATAAAAAATGCATAAAATTAGTTTTAAAATTTAAAACCATATTTTTAAATGGAGTCTAGGTGATTTCTAAATTGATGACAAAGGCTCACACCTTAACTGAGTATTTCTTATGTTTCGAAAAATAAGTTTTTCAACTTTTCGCAGTGTTCGAGAGTTGACTGGAAAAGTTGTAGCTTTGCACCTCTTATCATTGATTCTGATACAACATTAACAGCAATGAATGCAATGCAAAACAGATGGCAATAACAACGACAACGACACAGCAGTGGCAACAACAGCAACAGCAACAGCAACAACAATGCGATGAGGAGTATATCATTAACATAAAATTTTATGTTTATAGCCGTGATGAAAAGTCTACACAAATGCTGCAACGGCTGTCCAAAATAAATAATTACCATAAAGAACAGACGTAGGCGAGAGGTGTGTCTGTGGGGCTGATAAAAAGGGCAAAGACAGTAGGATAAGCGGGTGGTAGGTTGTAGGTGGTACGTGGTAGGTGGTAGATGGTAGATGGTAGATGGTAGATGGTAGGTGGTAGATGGTAGATAGTAGATGGTAGATGGTAGATGAAAGGTTGGAGGATGGGGACAGGAAGCACAGCGACACTTCAGTTAGTATATGACAATCAGGTTTTCAACAGACAACAAAGGATGCGCAAGGATTGAGTATTTCCACATTGGGCTTCTGGGCAGTTAATGCCATCGGAATTTATCAAATGCCTGAAGTTTGGTGGTTTTCGTGGCCTGGTTAATCGGGAGCTTGGTGCCTCGGTGCCTCAGTGACTCGATGGGTGGTAGGCGGTGGGCGTTTTGGTTCCTTGGGTTTGAGGAGGCGCGTGTTGTTTTAACATTGGCATTCTTGTAATTACGTTTTCACTCTTTGCTCCGCCGTTAATTCAAATTTACGTTAATGGAAAATCATTACGCACAAATGTGTAAAGTGCACTTTGCATTTTCATTTGATTGCCGTGTGGCAGCTTTCCGTGCCCCACTGCATTTGTGTACAGATTCCCCCGTCTGGGTACCAGCTTGACTGCCGCTTCTGCTGCACTGCCACTGCACTCCCTGCTGCAAGTTTTTTAATGAGCTTCAAGTGCTGCTGGCATCTGCGCCGACTGCTTATTATTGATAAGCGCACGAGCAGCAGGCGGCAGGTGGCAGGCGGTGGACTGCAAGTTGCCCGTTGCACATTGCAATCAGCAGCCCGGACGCACTTGCAGCTATTAAAGGTTTAATTTTTGAGTAGAAATAAGGAAATTGTGGACTCATTTAGTAAAGCGAAGTTTAATATCGAAAGTCTTTGGGAAACCTTCTAATTTCAACAAAATATTTTAACTTAATAATGATAATAATAATAAATAAAATTGCTTTTAACTCATGAACTTTATTAAATTTTAAAATAAATAATTACTTAGCGTCAACAAATATTAAAAACTTATTTAAATTACGAAGTTTTATATTAAATGTAATTTTACTTTTACAAAAATCAAACTTTTTTAAAATAATATATTAATATAATGATATAAAAATATAATAATGTAAAAATATAAAGATATAACAATATAAAAATATAAAAATATAAAAATATAAAAATATAAAAATATAAAAATATAAAAATATAAAAATATAAAAATATAAAAATATAAAAATATAAAAATATAATAATATAAAAATATAATTATATAATAATATAATAATATAATAAAAATAAATAACATACATACACGATTAAATTGTATATTGAAAAGATTTATTTATATTAAGATTGTTCGAAATATTATTATTTTAATAAATTCAAAAGAATGATGAGAGAAAATTCTCAAGTAAATATTTTATAGAAAATTTTAGCTAAAGCAATTTATTTTAATTATGCGATATCTACAGGATATATGTATATAAACAATAAATTTCCTACTATATTTGAAATTCAATATTAAATGGATTTTGTCATTTTCGAAACTGGCATGCAGAAAATTTAATTTTAAGTAGTCCACGGTATGGAAAAATATAACCTTTACGACTGCGGACCACGCACAACTCAGCATTCATTTAATCAATACCCAACGACTTTGGGAATTTTGTTAGCGAGCATAAAAAGCACGTGCTGTCAACTGTGTCAATGTTGAGTGCTTAGGGACACCCACGCACCAGACCGTAGGAGGCGCTCCCTAAACAATTTTCATTGTCAAGGCCACACGCACCAGATTGCCGGCAAAGGGCAACAAAAAAGGAAAAAAAAAATAAAAAATTTTCTCAAGTCGCCAATGGTGACGCGGGGATACCCTGTAGTCTGATTATCCCATAACTTAACTCACTTTAAAAAAATTAAGCAACTTAAGGAGTGTTTACATTTCTTGTACCTCAAAGTTACTCAAAGTTGGCAAATTATCGTAAGCTAAGAATTGCTTATATCCAATATTTTATATCCTCTAACAGTGAGTACCCGATGTCACCTACAGGGAATGGTGGAGCGAATTTGTGCCGGCCGGTGTGACCTTGAGGAAAATGTTCGAAGCTTTAGAGGAGACGAATTTGTGACGTTTCATTTACCACTGAAATGGCAGCTCCTTGGCCTTGACAATGGCCTTGGCAATGGCCTTGAAACAAGGACTGCCCCTGGCAGCAAGAAAAAAGAAGACGCTGCTTTTCGATTCTTGCATACCCTGTAAGTGTTTCCACAAAGTAGTTAAGTTGCTCAAAGCAAAATATAATATATAATATCAAGACCTTTGAAATATAATGTTAGTTTTTTAAATTACACTTAAAATCAAAAAGTTATCAAATATTTATTTTACACTCGAAGAAAAACTCGTTAATTGTAGTTCATGGACTCCAGCCTGTTGACACATAGCTTATTCTAAATGCATGTGTCACATACAGGATATTGGCAGGTTCAGCAATACAAAGCGCCAAGTATCCGCGCCCTCTTTAAATGTAGCAACCGAAATGCCATTTGTTTTAAAGAGTAGCAAGTGCAAACTAGCAAGAAGTGGCTTATCATAATGGATGAGCTTTCCAGCATGGGGAACCTCAAGGCCAAAGCCGGCGTCAGAAGCAAATGTTTGCTAGAGCCGGAACTGTTTCTTGAAGGTTACGCGGAGAGTTCTGGGCGAACAGGGATGGGCTATCCGAGCTAACGGCATTATTTACATTGCTTAAAAAGCGAGTTAGGAAAATTGAGGAAAATTTTAAAAAAGAGATGAGCTAAATGACAAGCAGTCATATTAAGTTATCAAAGCTCAAAACTAAGGCAGTAATTTATATTTATTTATTTCAAAGCCGACAAAGTGATTAATAGCTTATTAATAATTAATGTGTAATCGAAGATAAAATGTAAGTAATGTAAATATAAATTTCTTGATCTAATCAACGGCTTTTACTCACGAGCTACTTGCAATTGCTTCTATTTTCGAATTTCGAAATAAGTTCCCCTTCAATTATTGCTGCCAGACCAAAGGAAGTACCCCTTATTCGAAAATCACGTAAGAGACCCTCCCTTAAAGCTGCTTGTTACTTTACGTTTCACGTAAAAGCGACCAACGTAACGTAATTGTATTCCTCGAGAGTGAGTGACTCCGTGGTTCTCTCTCTCGTGCTCTTAATCTCGTCGGCTGACTCTCTCGCTAAAGGTACCAAGGCCAAAGCCAAGCCGTGACTGTGACTGTGACTGTGAGTTTTTGGGGTGGTGCAGAGACGGTGCTCATCTACGCCACCCTATTTCACTTTTTCTTCCTCTTCCTCTTCCTCTTCCTCTTCCTCTTCCTCTTCCTCTTCCTCTTTCATTTCCCTTCTCTCTTTCACTTTCTCAGTCGCTCTTTCTGTTATCGTGCATTTGCGGTATGAGTGGCTGTGGCTGGTGGTTCAATTGGTTGGTTGTTGGCATAAACAAAGCACACACACACACTACAACAACCGCCACAGTGGTGTGTGATTGGATTCGGAATGGGAGGGAGGGTGACATTTGTTCGATCGAGCGCCGTGTTCTTTCCTAGGAAGCACGACCGACGGTATCGTCATCGTCGTTACAGTCGTAGTCGCCGAAGCCGTTGTCATTCCCATTGTCGCTGCTGCTGTTGGTGGCAGCGCAGCTATTTTATAAAAGTGGCTGCGCCAAGGATATTTACAGTCAGTCCACGCAAAACCCTTGATAAGGCAACAGCAAACGGCAGAGCAGCAATTCGTACACGGCGAATTATTTCAAAGTATTTTCGTCTTGATATCAAAAGCTCTGTGTATTTTTTTTGGCGCCAAATAAAAGGAAGGAAAAATCTTAACAATTTTCACGAACTTAAAAATTATTATCATCGAATTTTGAAAGCAAAGTGAATTGCAAAAAGACAAACAGTGCAAAAAGTGAATAAATTTTTTTGATAAAAAAAAAATTAATTTAAATTTTTAAATTAAAAACCAAAACCGCGAATTGCAAACACACCAAAAATTCAATGGCGATTGCATATTTTATACCCGACCAAGCGCAACTCTTGGCCAGAAGTAGGCAACAAAATGCGCAACAAGCAGCAGCAGGTGGCGCCAATGCCGACGCAACGAATCCTACACAGCCCGACGCCCGACAGCAGCAACAGCAACAGCAACAGCAACAACAGCAGCAACAGCAGCAGCAACAACAGCAGCAGCAACAGCGTCGGAATCAACAGCAAAATTTTCGTGCCAACATATCCGTGCCATTGGGACGTGAACAGGGCGCTATGTCCATGTCTGAGTTGGGCTGCTGGGAGTTGCTTGCTCAAATTTTTTGCTACGCTTTGCGACATTACAGTTACAATGCAGCACAGCGCAGGCCAACGGTCATACAAATCTCAGTGGAGATCAGCACCTGTGGGACAGTAAACCCAGAGAATGGCAACACGGCTCCAGATCCAAATAATATTGACGCCGATGAGGATGGAGTCGATCATGAAATAGTGACCGTTCGGGATGCAAAACAAGCTTAAGTTTTGGTAAAGCAATGCCAGACTAAGCACCCATGCACACTTGCATACACACACACACATGCACTCAAGCATGTTCGTATACACACACACATACACACATATACTGGCCATTGTTCAGTCTTTGGTGACAGCTCAATCAAAGCGCATTGTGATTTTCTGATTATGAAGGATATGAATAATATGAAGGATGTGGCGAGAAAGTTTTTTTGTAAAATTGAAAATGCTAAAAAGCGTATTTTATATTTGTATGTAACTGATATTTTAAAGAAAATTCGAAATTTGTCATCGATATGCTGAAAGTGATATATTGTTGGTACTTTTTGGTGTCAAATCTTTGTAGTAGTTTTTTAGCCGAAGATGATTGGATTGAGTTTGAAGATGGAGAAAATGTTAAGATGGGAAAGTGGGAAGAGGAGAAGATGAGAAGATGTGAAGATGTGAAGAACTTAGTACTAAGAACAGGAGGAGAATTTTGTAAGCCTAAGTTTCTAACGTCAAAGGTTTCGGGTTGTAAAGTTGGTTAAACTTGGCGTAGCTGCAACACATATTTATTAATATATATCTTTTCAAGAATAATAACAATATTAAAAAAGCAAAACTAATTATCGTATACCTTATTAAAATCAGTGTCTACAAATAAACAGTCGAATGGAGAATGGAGAATGGAGAAGTCACGCTCTGTATTAATATCATAATTACAAGTACATATGCCATACGAAGATAACTATATATACAAATAAATGTCAAATTTCAGCATTTCTACTAGAGTTTAAATAACGGTACTCAATGATAAACAAATCAATGTAACAAAAAAAATACAGCAAAGACAACAACTACATTGTACAAAATAGTTTTTAAGAGCGGGCAATTTTTTATATAAACTAGCAAACATATAATGAGTGTCAATAAACAAAATCTAAACGTAAAGTAAAATGAAAAATACAGAATAGAAATAAGAAAATACAAAATACAAAACACAAAATACAAGATACAAAATTCAAAATACAAATTACAAAATATAAAATATAAAATACAAAATACAAAATACAAAATTCAATATACAAAATACAAAATACAAAACACAAATTACAAAATGCAAAACATAAAATACAAAATACAAAATACAAAATACAATATACAAAATACAAAATACAAAATACAAAATACAAAATACAAAATGCAAAATACAAAATACAAAATACAAAATACAAAACACAAAATACAAAAGACAAAATACAAAATACAAAATACAAAATTCAAAATACAAAATACAAAATATAAAATACAAAATATAAAATACAAAATACAAAATACAAAATACGAAATACAAAATACAAAATATCGAAACGCAAAGCCGCCGAACCAAAAAGCAACCCAATACAAAAAGAGAATAAAAACCTTGAAATAATAAATAAAATAAAAAAGAGAACATAAAGAAAAAACAAAAAATCTTTGCATTTGCCATGCAACACAATTTTAAGCAATTTTGATACTATTACAAAACATGAATAAAAATATCTATGCATATTTTATTATTACTATTGATTTTAGCAAAATTAAAACCATATTATTTAATTTTTTTTTTTTACTTTGGCATTTTCTTAAAGCATAAACTCTGAAATATTAAACAAATTATTCAAATGTAAACACTTGAAACACATTTGTAAGCTCCTTAAATGTTTTTATAAGAAAAGCAAAAATAAATACAATTTTATACGTCTAAAAAAAAAATACCCTAACGTTTTCTTGCTTCATTATTTTTCAGATATAATTTTAATCTATACAACTTTTTGATCAAAAACTTTTATTAAATTGCCATTCACACATTATTTTAAATGAAATTTCATTTATTATTCTTGTGGAAAAAAATGAAACAGAAGGTGTAACTATTTTAATGCTAAGTTTATAATTAAAATAAATATTTAATAATAAATACTTAATATAACGAGTGCGGTCAAGGTCAAAAGTTCTTATCAACTTACAGAACAACAGAAAACAGAAAGAGAGCGCACAAAAGTGCCAATGGGAGGAAAGCAAGGAAAAAGCAGGAACATCAAGCACATAGAACAGTTATTCAAAGCCAACGCAGAGCAAGGCGGAGCAACAACAATTCCGTCAATGAAGTAAATTACATAAGAAAGCAATAAATACACACATTGGATGCAAAATCAGATAAGAAGAAAAAACCGCAAAAACTACATGAACCATTGCTCTGCTTTGTTCTTTATTTTCTTAGTTAATAAAATAAATTAAAAAGTAAATTACATTTCTCAATTGTGTAATTGAAAATAATCACAACTATAATATTAAAAATATAAATAGATATATAAAAAAACAATTAAAACAATTTTAAAATGTGCGACGCTTAAACAGGGAATGTTTGAACTTCACTGCACTCTCTGCAATGCGCAAATTGTGCCGAAAAGTGAGTTTGGCTTCACGAGTGCTTTCATTCGCATATTTTCTACAATTATATTAATAAATATGTATGTATGTATGCACACATATATTTTGCACATTCTTTTCTACACATATTCACATAAACAACACACATGCATAGTTCTTCAAACAAATAGATATGTGTGTGTAGGTACGTGAGTATTCAACAGTAATTGCTTAAACATAAGAATTAATTCATAAAAATAATTTGTAAGGGCTTGTTTTTTTTTTTCTCACTTACCTTACTTTATAAGCATTTTATATTTTTTTTTGACACTCACTCAGTATAAAACAAAAATAATGCACAAAAAAAAAAAAATAAATATTAATAATCGAAATTTTATTTTAATTTTTTATTAATATTCTATTAATAGCACTTTATTTTATTGATTGATATTAAAAAAACACATTTTGCCATGCTCAACACTAAGCCTCAATTTAAAAGAAAAAAAAATTAGAAATCCACATTTAAATTATTGCTGGGAAAAAGCGACGGCATTTTAAACTGCACACTTAAATAGTTCAATTAACTTCTTTGTTCGTGGACGACAATTTTTCCACGATGAGCTCCATAAAATATTTAAGAGCCGCATCATTTTTCGCGATATTAATTTGATCGCAATCAATCAAGCAAATAATCACTTAACATAAGAATATAATATAAGTTTTTAAATTGCATATAACATCGTATAAAAAGTAAGCTCAAACTTAAGCGCAGTAATGCAAGAAACAATGTGTGTCTGTATGTATGTTTTGACACAACTGATTTTATGTATGTATGTAATTTCATAATTTTCATAATTTGTTATAGACATCAGCGCGTAATATGCAGTTTAACTTGAATATATTTTAACTGCCGACGGTACTTTGAAATGAAGGTTTCTATTTTCTATTACTTTTAGAATAACACTCACAAATGTTTTAACATAATTTTTACGTAAATTCAAATAAATTAAATATATTTATTAATATTTTAATACCCGATTGGACTTAAAATAAGCGACGATACGATTAGCACTGCACGATATTACGAACTAATTTGTACCTTAGGCTTTGGCCTTCTTAAGCATCATTGAGAGATTTTATTTTTTAAACGGAAATTGTATGCATGCTCTCTTCGGCACCAAAAAGTTATACTGAGTTTAACAATAGCAATATTATTATGCGAAATTTATTAAACTTTATGTTATTATTTTATTATGTATTGGTACTTGGTACGTGTTAGAAAAGTCTTTTAAACAATTTACTTTAATAAAGCCACTTAATCGACAAAATATTTATTTTTTAATATACACATTTTTCCTTGCATAATACTCTTTTAGTTAAACTCTTATATTTAGCAAGTAACAAAGAGAAAGGGGCAGTTCATTGAAGAAGATGTCAATGAAGAAAAGCCCGAAGTATAGAAAGATCGAGAACAAAGATAATGATGCTACCAACAGCCATTCGGCTGTGCTTCCAAGCGCCGGATTTTTAAGCTAAATACTTATTAGGAAAAATTTGCAAATGTGAAAAACATACAAAAATTGTCTAGTAAAAAATTAAAAAAAAATTAAAATTGTATTATGTTTAAGAAAAATGAAATGAAATATTGATGAATATATTGCTGGTATGTGTGAACATACTTAAATCAAATTGCTTGTATTATTGTGACATTAACATGAAAGAATGAGAGAGAAAAGGAAGATAAAATAAGCCAACATATATATGTATGTATGTTGCTATGTATGTATATATAAAAAAAAAGCGTTTATTATATGAGTATGTAAAATTCCATTTCGGAAGAGCGTCGGCTTAATAGACCGACCGAGCATAGCTAAGAGAGTTTAGCTTGGCACATCATCAGCATTTACTTTGGTTTTCAACTAGATAAGCTTTAGAAGTAAACTGATATTGCGCTCTTAGCTTTGATTTGTGAAGATGTGTGTGTGCGTATATAAAATTCGAATTTCGTTGGTGCAAATATTGATACAGTATTAATATAATATTAAAGACTTACACTGAGACATAAGCGAGACCAACTTAAAATAAAATAAGTTCTCTTTCATGAAATTGACTTACTGATTTTACCGTTTTTGATGTTAATGTTACCTTACCTCTGTTTGGAAAGGGGTAATGTCTGTCGCTGTTCAAAGTGGTGCCTGGTTGGTAACCCTTTACCGGCCGGGGTCTACTCTACATGCATATTTTCCTTTATGCGAGGGCGCGCGTGCAGGGGACTAACATTTAGCGATTCTTATCGTTATAACCAATATGTCACCTTCAGTGGAAAATAATTTTTGGCGCAACATATTTCTGTGGTGTCATGCCACAAGTTGTGGCAAGGGTTAAATTAAAAGGTTACGCTGCTTTAGAGCGACCGCAGCGCAGAAACAAAAAACAAAAGCAAAAGCAAACAAAAAAAATTAAAAAGGAAAAGGAAAAGCAAAAAAAGCTAACTGGCAAATAGCCAAGTCATCAGGGACTTGCCACCCTGCAAAGTAACCAAAGTAACATCTGTGACAAATGATCGACAGTCTCTGATAACGAAGGCAGTTGAAATTTTTTGTTGCCACAAAAAGTATTCAAATATTTCGGGCTGCTAATTTGCCGTATTATCGTAATTTAAATCGCGCAAAAGCGCACTGAACATATTTAATTGTCCTGACATGACAGTAAGCGGCCTGAAAATTAGGGTCCTCGATTATGACCCATGGCCGTGTCGGTTTTTCCTGCTAAGTGTTGTTGGGCAGGCTTCTGGCATAAGGCGTCGGCCATCGGGCATCGGGCGTCGGACATCGGGCATAAGGCTTCAGCCGTTTAGGGTTAAGTGCTCGATTTTTTATCCTTTTCGTTTTTGCGTGTGGTTTGATTTTTGGAGAAGATAAGCGACCCGGAAATTGTAGGGTATGCAAATGTTGTTATGTACACAGCGACGCGGCGTTTTGTCGCGTGTCCTGTCTGTTTGCAGGATTGAATTCTTAGCGCCTGCCATAATTCAAGTTATGCGAGTCACCAAAGATAAAATTCATAGCATTTTTGTAGCTAATTTTAACGGACACGAATTAAAAGTTAAATACTGAAAACTCTAATTGCCGTAAGTTTCCAATTATGAAAGGGAAAACATGAAGTTCTTCTTTCCCCAATTACCTAAGGGCAGTTATTGGTTCAATATCCGTAAGTTACCCACAGTCCGGTGCTCCAGTGTTTCATTCTGTCGTGTGCATGTCAGTGAACCAAAACAATGGTCTTTAATAATGCGGTTCCTGTTCGGTGTCTAAAATGACTCAGAGCCACCTTCTTTGGCTCAGTGAGTAACTAATGCTTGCAGGCACTTAAAGCCGAAAGCTAATTACGAGCTTAGTTATCGATTTTTTCATTTATTTTTCCAGTAAAGTACACTAACCCAAGCGACATGTCCATGCATACCCTCCAACATGGGTGAAGCAGCAGTGACCCAGTTTCTTGGCTTTATCCAGATCCGCCCTCTGAGCCACCTCCCCCGCATTGAAACGCAAATTGACGCAAGAACCGAAAGTGGAGCAAAAGTGAAACGCAATATGACCACAAACAAAGCTCCAACTAAATGGTAGATGGTGATACTTGCAATGTGCATAGGTCGGAAGAGGCAAATCAAATATCAAAGGCGGAAAAACTGACGAGTCAATGAGGGGGACTCTTCAGGCTTAGTTGGTTTCTATGTGGAGCTCAAATTGGTATTGCCATTGAAGTAGAAGGTGAATTTGGAGTTGGAGTTGGAGCTGGAGGTGGAGGTGGAGGTGGTGGTGGTGGACGAGAATGAAGGGAAGATGAAGATAGAGTTCGAGTTAGAGTTGGAGATGGAGATGGAGATGAAGTTAGAGTTGGAGTTGAAGATGGGCAATAGGCTCAGTTAATTGTTTGAAGTGCCCAGACGAAGGCTTCTTCAGATTGCTAGATTGACATTTAGTGCTCAAGCCTTGGGTTCATTAATCTTGTGATTCATTACCGATGTTCAGACTATTTTCTTGCGCTTAAACGTGTGTCAACACCCACAAAACCGCAGGCGGTCCTAATAATAAAAAGTACAATAAAAAGAAAAAAAAAAAAAAAAAGAGAAATATTTCGTACACTTTGTAAATGTAAATGCATTTCCTCAATGCATGCAACATTTGAGAAAATAGAGAGAAAAATAAATAAGTAAATAGAGTCCAAGTCGTTGGGTAAAGGAAAATTAATGATTTATTTACGGCCAGCACTTGGGGCAACACCTTAAATTAGTTGAAAATATCTTTGGGTATGGGTATACGGTCAATGCTTTATGAAAGCCCATAAAAGAAGTCATTTTGAGACGGCAACTGCTGCACGTTGCCTGGGAATATGATTAATTACACCACAACGGAACGCATGTTGCAGTTGCACTTTGTTGGTCCCAAAATTTGTTGCCACGTTCAACAATTGCGCTTCATTATCGGCGTTTGGCCAGTGACCAGCGACCAGCGAACAGCGAGCAGCGAGCAGCGACCAACGACGAGCAACGGACGACTATCATATGCAACGGCAACAAGAACAAGCCCAAGAACAACAGCAGCAGCAGCAACAACAACAACAACAACAATCACAAAATAGCAATGGCAGCAGCAGCGGCAGCGGCAGTCAATTACTGACCAGTTGCCATATTGCCATCATAGACTGTCTGCTGTTTTCCCTTCTGCTCACTCGTTCACTCACCGTCTCACCGTTTCTCTGTCTCTGTCTCTTCTTCTCCTTTTCCGCTTCTCCCGCCCGCTCCTTACTTTTCTGTCCAAATTTGAACGTTTTCCCATTTTCTCGGCCAACTCATTTCTCGGGTGTTGTTGTCAATGTCCTGCTGCGCTATTATTTGTCTTGTGTCAGTGAGCTGGGCTCTTGGGCACGCAGCCCTGCCCTGACCGGGTATAAATTGCTTTACGGCTTTACTTTTGGGTCATTAACGAAATTGAAAATGCCTGACAAAGAGTTGAGTTTGAGGTCCAGTTTGTTGTTGTTACTGTTTGTCTTGTTGCTGCTGTTGTTGTTGCTTTTGATCTTGTTGTTATTGTGGCTGTTACCTGGTGGGCATACCATTATATCAATGCCACCTATTTTGGTAGTTGGCCAATCATTAGACACCAACAGTGCCGGCGCTGCTGGTGATTGGGAGTCTCCTCGGTCGCTGAAAGTTCAATGAGAATCAAAATCAGTTAAGCTCTTCAATTATTATAGATATATAGTTTACATATTAGCATACTTTTCAGCCATCATGGACTATCTTTAATTCGAACTGTTTATCCTTGATTGGATCATACGGAATGGATTATGAGTTGGACGTTGGCGGAGTGGAGTGCGCACTGGTGACATTGATTAAGTAGCACCCATTGACCTATGTCCAAGCACATTTATTGTCAACTCAGACTTTGATTTGCATAACTGCCACCCTCACCCTCACCCTCACCCTCACTTCACCCTGGCGACTGGTAGGTAGCCGGTCCTGGTCCACTTATCTCTTTGATCTTGGCAAGCGGGTGACGCGTGTCAGTAGCATGCAAATTGGCCACACCCCTCACATGTCAATAAGGCGGACCGATGCCAATCGATACTTGCATTATGCACATATATATATATACATATATATATATATATGTTTGTGTATTGGTATATGAAGATAGATAACAGTTAATCAATTTGCACGGCGCAGTCAAAGAAAAAATTAATAAATTTGCCCAAAGTGACATAATTAAGTAGCCCATCGAAGCGGACAGAGACGACGGCTGACCAAACGGATAACCAGCTGACCAGTTGACTATTCTGACCATTGTCCTTCGCATGCACTCCATCATAATAATGAAGTGTAAATACTCATATATCGAGTTGAACAAAGGTTCCGTTCGAACTCGACATTTTCACATTGGAAAAAAGTCACGTGCCTGCTAATCCGTGCAGTGAAAGTTGTCTGTCCCTTGCCCTGCCCCTGCTCCTGTCACTGCCCTCGCTCCTGCTCCTGCTCTTGTTTCTGGTTCTGGTTCTGACTTCATCTTTGGGCTTGCCTTTGCCCCCGCCCATAAACCCGGGATGCTTGTCCGCATGCTTGCCTTGGCATCGAGTGTGCCTCTGGCCGCAATTTGTTACGCTTTTATTTCAGTTGCTCCGAGTGAAAGGCGAAAGCGTAAATCTCACACATGAGCTGCCTTACCGCCACACCAACTGTCCTTGTTCACGTTCTCATTCTTATGCTCGTCCTTACAATCGTCCGTTCATCCTTTGCTCCCTTTCTTATTGTCATGGACAGCAGGACCTACTGAAAATAGCGCTGATTAAATTATCTCCAGGGTTAAAAGTGAGCCACACTCGTGACGTAATTGATAACAATGCCTCCATGTGCTTAGCTGTATTTGTGTATTTGTATATTTGCGTATATGTGTGTGTGTCTTATGTGTGTGTGACTCACTTGGGTGGTAAGGCGTGTGTGACTCAATTAAGTTGTTCAATTTTCATGCACGATCAAAAAAGGGTTATGCAATTAATGTTTGATTCATCCTTAAAAGAGGGTAAACTCATATTCATATTCGTTTTGAGCCCCGTGTCCTTGACTACAAATATCCCAAGAAGATTGATCACTAATTTTTTGTGACGATTCTTCAACTTTTTAATATTCATTTTAAGATAATTTTTCGATTTGAGGCCTTTAACTGTTAAAACAGAATCCCAACAGAAGAATTCTTCATTTTGACACTGACAATCCTCAGTTGATTTGAAGAGAGAGAGAGTTGCTGAGGAGGCCCTTTTTTTGGTATAAAATACCCAATTATTTGTAATTATCATTAGTTTGGTAATCATCATTGTCATCATCATGAACGTCTTTCTCACGCTACTCAACTTTGTAGACTATTTTACACATTTCCACTACATAAACCCGGAAGAATCTCTTATTGGCCTACAGTCTGTAAGGATTGTGAACCCCTTTGGAAGTGGCAAGAGCTCCTTTGGGCGTTGCAAATAACGACAAATTACACACACCAACTGCTGGTTAGGGAAGCGGTGGGGGGAGGGGTAAACAGCCTCGGATATTTACGAAAATTTGCAAACAATATTGATTTCAGAACGATCAAAATAAAAATTAATCAATGCACTTGAAAATGCGCACAGCTTAAGTGCACAATGCGAGAGGCAACAATTTAAACTACAACAACAACAACAACATTAACAGAATATAGGATATAAAAAACATTCAATGGAAGTAAAAAAAAATTTAATAAAATAATGCGCTGAACGGGGAACAGAACCTAAGGAAATCAATGAAGTGGAAATGTCTATGGACATGTATAAGCAGCAAAGTGCGAAAGAGAGAAGGAAAGAAAGTGAATGAAGGAGAGGGAGACAGGGAGGGAAGGTTGAATTGTGGGCAAGGGGTTCGTTCTTTCAGGCGTACACCTAACCCTTTACGACTTTAAAGTACTTCAAAAGTCAACTAATTTATAACTTATGACCGAGTTGGTGCGGCGCGCATAAAAAACAATTTTCCATGCCACTACAAAGGAGAGCAGAAGCCAAAATTTGACATGAGTAGCGGCCGTTTAGCCGTCACCCTCTAAGTCCTGTCAATGGAGACGGGGGTAACCCTTCTCCCATCGCCCTTCACCCTTCACCCAGAGCCCAGAGCCCAGAGCCCAGAGCCCAGAGCCCAAAATTCATATACAAACAAATCGCACATACGAGTGTGCATTTTACACATGTCAGCAAGCGAATTAATCGATGAGAAATGATTTATTTAGCGCTTGGCCGCGACGCTTCAGTGGTCGTCCAGTAGCCGGAGATCGCTGCAAAAGGGTTGCCACCCCTTCGTCTGGGGCCGAACCCAATAACTGCGCACCCAAATCAAATTTAAACTGTTTTCAAAACTGCATTCAAAGTGGGTCCGACTCTGCTCATTGATGGGCTTTTATTGGCTTTACCCACTCTCCTCCTCCCCTCTCTCCACTCCCCTCTCCACATGCGACTTCAACCCTCAGCCCCCCTAACCTACTCTCTACACCACAAACCCCTCCCCCAGCCGCCTCGTCCTCCGTCCATCCCTATGAACAGCTCAGAGTTCCATCAACTGCATTTTGGGTTCTTTTCAGAATTTTTGCCGTTGTATTTTTGTTCTTTTTATTCAGTTTTTACTGTGTGAAATTCGCGCTGCATGTTCCCTATTATTTTTTATGAATTTCACACTGCATTTTTATGGTTGCGTCTTTCAAAATATTTATGAGCGGGTTTTTATATGTTTTCTTATGGATTTCCGTCTGCATATACAATATTTTATTATTTTCATTTATTTTGATTTCTTCTCTTCTTTTCTGAATTCGAATCCTTGACGTGTGCATTTGGATTTGATTGATTGCCTCAGGGGCAACATAATAATCGGAGGAGGTGGAAAAAAAAGTTGCCTGAAATTCGCAGAAAATTTGCAGCAATTAATAAAACATGAAACCATAAAATTAATAAAAATAGACTTCGGGTTCTCTATGACAACAATTTGATTTTGCAAAATGTGGGAATTCCTTACATATTTTATTGCCAGCTGCAAAAAATCCTCAAAGGCTCCTATCATTCCTTTAACTATCATATAAAGCAATTAATGCCTCAAATAAAAATTTTTCATTCTATAAAAATATAAAAAGTCGATGGAAAGCCATGAGAAATTCATGAAAAATAATTCATTATTTTTAAATATTTAAAGTTTTACTGATTTTTTCTTTAATATCTGAAACACATGCTAATTATTCTTCAAAAGAGAAAATAAAATTAATTCAGTGGAATTACACAGTTTCAAAATAAAAAAAAATGAATTTAATTTTTTTAAAATTTTGATTGGAAAAAATCAAAGTCTATGAAAATTATTTTAAAAGAAGTTTCACGGTTTAAACTTGAATCTTGTTAGAAGCAGATTAATTAAAATTAATTTAATATTGTGTAAATAATAATAATTAATAGATTAATTTAATTTAATTTAATATTGCATAAATAATAATAATTAATATTGTATAAATAATAATAATATTTAAATTTAATTTAATATTGTATCAATAATAATAATTTATAGGTTATTTAAATTTAATTTAATATTGTATAAATAATAATAATTAATATCAATAAATTATTGTTATTAATTATATTATTTACTTAACATTATGCGTATAATTTAATTTAATTTAATTTAGAAATTGTTTTTACAAGGAATATAAATATTTTGTAGGTAGTAATTTCATTATTAATTTAAATCTTACGGATTAAAAGTGGACTAAGGATGTAGGATTATATTGCTGGTTGTATAGTTGACGGTTCAGATTTATAAGGAGCTTACTTAGTGCTCTATAATCCCTGGACGTGTATGTGGAGGGAACATGCCTTTACATGAATGTCCTGGGGAGTTATCAATCAAAAAGTTTTTATTCAATAAAAAATCACATTTATTATGTTTTCCATTTCAACTTAACCTAATTTATAACGAGTATTTTTTAAACATTTTTTAATAATTCTTTCACATTTAAAAGGAAAATGCAAAAATATTATTTATATCGTGTCTTTCGGATCGAATTGATAACTGAATCATTTGATTGGTATTGACTGATTTCAAAATGTTTTTTTAGATTTATTTCTTCATCAAGATATTTTCATTAAATATGTAAATTTTAGAATTTTTAAAGATTAAAGTCCTTATTTAATTGATCGACTTAAAATTGAGCTGTGATCTTAAAGGTCTTAAATATTTCACTATGTGCTCTGAAATACCCAATTGGTTCGGTTTGTCTGTGCGATGATCGCAGCATCGATCCACTCCTTCCACATTTGAAACCCTTTTAAATACAACGCACACAATGTGAGGCAATACCTGAAGGGAAAGGGAGAGCGCGGCTTTTATGCAACAGTCGAGGCGAAACCAATGGATGCTATACGAGAGGAGAGAGAAGAATCAAAAATCGCATTTTAAAAACTCAATTGAGCGTCACTAATTGAAATCGAGTCCGGATCGACATTTTCGGCTGCGTCGGCGGCCCAAAAATTGATTTTGACATATTTATTTTGGCGCATCCCTGGACCTGGGCGACAAATCTGACCCCTCGAATGCGCAACGAATTGCAGTTGGATTGTCGGGCTGCCTGATAAATTGGCTCCATGTCTGAGCAACTCAACGACTGAGCGACTGAGCGACTAATCGACTGAGTGCGAGAGAGAGCCTGGCGTGGTGGTCAGGGGTATTGGTGTTTATAAGTTCCGCTCCTGCCGGAGGACTCTATTCATTTCTACAGATAATACAATTTGCCAGCGGCCAAAACTACTTTAAATAGGCTTGATGACATCCGTTCTAGTCGCCCTTTCCCTAATGTGAAATGCCTTTTATTGTTTTCCTCATCCTGGTTATCTGTGTATCAGTGAGTGGTTAACAGGATGTGTTTGTTTGTGCGGTATTTGTTGAATGATGTCTATAGTGTGTGTATGGTGTGCGTGGTGTGTGTACACTGTACAGTTAAGGGTTGTCCAAGCTGTTGACCTGAGCTCCCACATTACGTTTGATGTCCATGGGCGCAATGTTGTTATCAGTTTTTATAGCTGCAGCGATCAGAATTTACGATAAATGCTTTAAATTTTATACACCTAAGCAACAAAAAGTTGGCCCTTTGTCTTGCCAAGTGAGCATGGCTAACTTGATTTGTTAGAGCCCATAAATTTATGGCTTGAAAATAGAGTAAATGACATCTTGCATGTGTGTCATATGTGAAGGAGTTGCTTTCGCTTCGCGGGGGTTGTTGCTTACCCTTATCGAAGGGAAAATCAGCACCTGCCTCTGGCACGGCCTCTGATTTGGTCGGGCTTCCTATACTTTAATGAGCAGAAGCATTGCGATTCGCCTTCCTCCCATATTGAAACTCAAACTGAAACCCAAACCAATCTCTAACTATTTGTTAGCAATTATATTCAAGTGTTGTCCCCAACTGTTCGCTTCGCTCTGAAGCTCCTTTCTCCTTCCTCCTTCCTCCCTCCTCCAATTTTCCTTAATTCCCCCCTGACGACGCCAATTCAAAACAATCATCAATCTCTGTCTACGTTTGTTAAAAGTGCATGCATTTAAATTAGACATTTAAGCCACTGGTTGAGGTGGGAACAGGAAGAAGCAGGATGGCAGGAGGGGAAGGGAAGATGTGTTTTGCCCCTATGCCCAAAACCAAAATCAAGTGTCACATGCATGGCTCCCTCTTCCCGCACTTTGGCCCCGCCACTTTTTATACTTTCAACAACACTCCTGGTGTGATTTTTCCAGCAACAAGTTACAAAAAGCAACAACAAGAATGAAAACAAAATTTCGATACCTTCAGGAACAGACGCAGTACCCGCCCAGGAAACGCTTAATAGGATTTCCAACAATTTCTACTATTTTACTTTGGCAGCTACTGGTTACCGGCTACCAACTCCCGACTACCGACTGCAGGCTACCGGCTGCCGGTTACTGGTGACTGGCTGTGGCCTGTGGACTGCGGGTAACGGGTAACGGATAAGGGGTTACGGGTTGCGGGTTACGGGTTACGTGTTACGGGTTACTGGTTACTCGTCTGTCTGCCAGCTCCGTCAAACACAGAGTTTTTCTTATTTTTCCATTTGATTTTCTGTTTTAAATTTTTTTCTATTCCTTCCTTGATTTTTTTTTAATTTTCCAAATATTTTGCCCTTGCAAGGGTTAGAAAAATGCCAGCGCACCCTTTTTTCCGATTTTTTATTTGGCAGTCGCGTTTGAAAAATTTCTGTGGACGTTTTGGCTTTTTTTGTGCGGCATCGAGGATAGCAGGATATGGTTATTCCTTTTGGGTTGCTTTGCTGTTCCTGTTGGGCTTTATGCACCGCATAGCATTAAAATTCAAAATTTGATTGATCATCGAGCGGCGGGAAATGTGTGAAACGGGTAATAACCCACCCATGCGATGATGAGAATGTCCTTCTGCTTCCTTCTATTGCAGCTCTTCAATGTTGCATGATTCGCTTAATGGTAGTTCAAGGATTGCCCGGCAGCATTCTGAATTTGTCGTATTGACTTAATCGGACCTTGATAGATCGAATTAGCGAATAAGTAATCCTTTCCCAAAGTTTATGCAAATTGTCCTGGCAGCCAGCGTAATGCAGCTGAGCGTCACGCTGCCTAAACTTTCCCAGGAAAATGCGGCCCAAACACAATTCCTCCATTGATCCTGTAATGGCATTTCACACTCTCTGTTTTGGGTACTCGTTGCTCCCGCTCCCTCTCCCTCTCCCTCCCCAACCACCTTTCCAATCTCTTTCTCTATCTGATGATAAAATTTACATACCCAACGGTGGCCACTTAAATATTCATGAATTTTTACGCCACCAAAAATAAAACGATCCATAAGGAACCCCAACAGGACTGACAGCAACTGCACAAATTCGATTAACAACAATGCATATTGATGGAATAATTGAGCAACTCTAATGAGCCTCAGCGGCAGCAACAAATTGCACTGCTGTGTGGTGTGCGGTATGTGGTGTATGTGTGTGTTGCCAAGGAACCGCAATATTTGCATTTGATTGACAACAAAGTTAATTGAGTGTGGAGATGCGAGCTGAGAATTTGCATATAAGCGATATATCAACAAAAAAGAAAGAACAAAAAAAAAGCAAAAAAAAAATAACAGAAAGGAAAACTCAACTGAGAATTGAAAAGTGAAAACAAACATTTATTATATTTAACTATAAGATGAGAATTTTGTTGTTGTTGTTGCTGTTGTTGTTACTTTTTATTCATTTGCCACCCTTTGGGACACTGAGAAGCTGCCGACTGATGGAATGGAGTTGAGGTGAGATCTTTCTGGTCTAAATGTCATTTCAATGAATTTATAATTGGAAATGATATGGAGTTTCCTTACTGAAGCTTTACTTTACATTGAATTTGCATATTTTTGTATATTGTGTGTGCGTGTGTGTGTGTGTGTGTGTGTGTGTGAGTGAGTGTTTAATTAATGATTTTATGCAAAGTTTTTCGTTATTTTGCATGCATATGATGGCAGTTTTTTAACTGTTTTCATAGAATGGATCATTAATCAGGCCTTTAAGTAGCTTCGCTCTGTTGTTGCTAAACTCATTAACCCTTTTGTTAGCAACTGACATTTCAAGAAATACAAAAAAAGTAAAGAGTTACAAAGTCTCTTATATAAATATTTGCATTGCTACCGTTTCTACATTTGTCTCATTGAGCAACTCAGCGAGACACGTGGGAATCCTGCCAACGACGCAAAAGGCATCCCGCGAAATCGTTATTAATGATTCTCCTGGTGTCACGGAACCTTTGAGATTTTTAATTAGTTGGCATTTGACTTAATGCCACAGCTGCCTAACCCTGCCAATCGGGTTCACTCTCTTTTTCCTCTCTCTCTCTCTCTCTCTCTCTCTCTTTCTCTCTCGCGCTCTCTCTCTCTCTCTCTCTCTCTCTCTCTCTCTCTTTGATTGTAGGCCAACCCGCTGTGCACTTTCACTACGAAATCTGTATCAAGGATCTTAGCTTTTGTTGAACCAATATATCAAATAAATTCTTATTTTCATTGTTATCAAGACGCACATTAAGTCAATAAGTGAGCAATAATACAAGTTACACGCTTCTAAAAAAACAAAAAGGAAATCATCGTTAGAGCAAAGGGCAAGTCCGCTCCGTTGGGGTTGTCTCCAGATTGAGAATTATGCCATATTTTCCAAATTGCTAAAAAGTTGCCAAAGTGCTGAGACCGAGAACGCTGGGAAGCCGCCACGATAAACAACAACCAGAGGTACATTATGTCATTCATAAGACTTATGACCGATCGAACACGATAAGCGTTGAGTTATGTGGGCAAAGCCAGCGGGCAGCATCGATGGCCCGAGGGACACAAATCTTAAGGACTATAAAATGAAACTCTCATTTTACGTATTGATGTATTTGCCCAACATTCACTCTCCTTAAGCTACGGGAGCATACAGGAGGGCATATTCTTCCTGGGGTCCACAATGGTTTTTGTTAGCGGCAATTATCTTTTTGGGAAGCCCCAAATTGCCGCTGGAGGTTCCATCTTTTATTCAATTAACGTAAAACAAGCAACTCACCTTCTGCGATAAAAGAAACAATGTTTGAAATAAAACTGTAACAATTGATAAAAAAATTGGACTCATACGCAGGATGCGGGTAGCAACTTAAGCTTAACCCTATCGTGCCGTAAAAGATGGGGAGTCACGCGAAAGCCGCCGTCAATAAGAAAATCATAATTAATTGCTTAGTAATTCGGTGAAGTGTCTAAACATCATTAATATCTATAAGACTTGACAATGTGCAAAGGCATATAACGGAGCTAAACCAACCACTGACTTTGGTTCCACGACTTTTGACTCGGAACTGTGAGCTCGGAGCTTGGAACCCGCATTATACCCCCCGGTATCACGTCTAATTTTAATTAAACGCGCGGATTAACCAGAGGCCAATGTTAAGGAGACTTTCGCACTTCGTCTCTCAGACAAATTGCTTTTCATTCCGATCCTTTTCTTTCTATTAGTTTTTATTCCTCCTTCTGTATATTCTGAACCCTCAGACCTCAGAGCTCAGAGCTCAGACCTCAGACCTCAGACTTTAGACGCAGAGCTCGGTATATGCATATGATTCATAAAGTGGCATCATTAATAAAAATCATAATAAGGGCGTGGCCAATGACGTCACGTTTTTGTGATTAGCACGGGCGAAAGGATTGTCAAGTCTGGGCTTCTATGTGCATGCTTGTCGGGAAAATTGTAATTAGTTTCTCATCTCTTTCTAATCCAAGCGCCGGAGCAACCGAAACATAGAAACCGTGACAAATTTTATTAATTAACGTCTAACCACACGTTAAGTCGAAAAGAAGAAGAAGAAGAAGGAGGAGGAAGAAGAAGACTTATCTCGTCAGGAAGCCAACATGTCAAAAATTCTGGCATTTAAAAAACAAATTATTCAACCCTTAACTTTTTAGTTACAGTTTAACTTTTGAACTTATTCTTTATTGATTATGAAAAATGTACGTAAATTTTAATTTTTTTATTAAAGTTTCCTTTTTTTAATGAATTTTTCATTTTATTATATTTATTTTTTTATCATATCGTAAACTTTCTTAGTAACAAGAATTTCCTCAAGGAATATCAGTAGCAGATTTGGTTTCTTGTTTATTTATATTAACTTTAATATTGTATATTTATATACAAATAAAAAATTATTTTCATACCTCAACAAACAAGGAGCTTAAATTTTATTATTTAAAGAAATTGAAAATAATTTTCCTTAGAGCAATAAAATGATATAATAATTAAATATGAATAAATAAATAAGTGGCCATCAAATTTTGAGTTTTGAATTTGAAATTTCATGAAAATAAATATATATAAATCTTAAAATTAAAAATAAATTTATATTTGAAAATAATTATATATAAGTCTTAAATTAAAAAATAAATATATATTTTTTAAAATAACATCAATTTTCTACTTCAATTGTGGGGCCTACTGATTGAGTCTCAGATCTTCTATTAAACTATCCAGTGGATCCAATCTATTAAGAATAAGACATTATATAAAACGAAGTATTTGATCATTTTGAATTCTGATGTTACTCCTTGCAATAATCCTTGTAGATAATTAAGTCAGATGTGGGGTTCTTTAGCTTATCTGAAATGTTCTGTCATACTTATGTAATGGGCTGAAGAATTCAGTAGCTCAGGAAATGTTTTTGGACTTGGATACTTTACTAGTTCTGAACACACACACACACACACACACACATATATATACATATATATACATATATATATATATGTGTATAAATAGTCCTTTATATATATAAATGAAATTAATCTTAATATAAGTCGGCAAGCAATTTGAATATATATATTTATTATATTATCTATAAATCAAAAAAACATATTATTTATTTATTTAATTTTGTTTTTATTTTAGGTTGGACGAAAGCTAATTAAAGATGTAATCATAAAAAGCACCAAGTAAAATTTGGAGTTTTTGTAATTTAAAGTTTTTTTTCCAACATCTGTCGAGACTGTAAAAGTTTTGCATTTCCGTGTGACGTTTTCCAAGCCATTAGGTCGCACTCGAAATGAAGGAGTATTAAAAATGGTACTCACGAGTCCTTTAAATTTGGGAATGCACCTTAATTAAGTGAAGATTGCCGAGCATGAAATGATATTTAATGAACCAAAAATAATACACAAAACCACAGAAATTTCGAAGGTAATAAATTTTGAGTGAAGAGCTATTTTCAGTTCCAGACAGGACACGGCACTTTAACCCTACAATGGCGGTCAAATTCAAATAAATCTTAAGTAAATGCAAGGAAGTTGAACAGACGCTGGAATCAAAAACGAGCCGAGGAGAAAAAAAGACGGCCGAAACTCGGAGTGTACATTAAATTAAATTGCTCAACAGTTTGTAATGCGGGACATTAGTGTCAAGCGCTGACGAGGACGAGCCGAAAGGACGAGCCGAGACGAGGATGCCGAAAGGGTTAGACTGGGACGACATAAACACGTTGTTAGGACATGGTGTGGACAATGGGTATGGGAGCAACGGGCATAGGCGGAGGGACAGCAGGACAGCAGGACAGCACGGCAACAGGACATCAGGCTGAGAGCACTGAAGAACGGCAAAGAGAGCGAGAAAGAATTGTTGGGAAGGGAGGATAACTAAACAAACGGGGGGAGAGAGAGAGAGAGAGTAAAAGAGAGAGAAGCTCGCGTAGCCAAAAATAATTTCAAATTTATAGACAGGACACACTGGTCCAGCGGCACAGGATATAATGATGACATCGCCATCACTCCACCACGGGACAACAGACTCCGGCTGTAGGCCTTCAGAGATTTATGTCAACACTTCTGAATGAGCATAATTAGTGGCGAGTTTGTCCGGGAAAAACAATTTACATGCAATTTGTTGCGTTTAAATGCCTTTTATATGCAAATCGTGGTCAGCTGGGCAGGAAATGGCTGCAGGATGCGGTCCGAGCGAAGGATGCTACGGCAAGAAGTGGCATTTTTTTTGTAACCGAATTCCTATTTATGATTCTAAATGAGCTTGTTCCCTATATGATTGATGCAGCTCTTTCTTTCAATCCTTGGCCTGCGATGCTCTCCGAATGGAGACTATGAAATTTCAAATTTCAAATTTCACATTTTGAAAATAAAATTTGAATATTTATGACCAACGGTCGAATGTATATGACGCGGAAAACTTTATTATCCCTTTGCATAAAATTATATAAAAATATCTTTGGAACTATATGATTTTCTCAGCTGGCATAAAACTTGTTCCTCAAGGCGGAAAACACTTTGAATTATGTACATTTTTTAAGGGACATAATTATGTGCTAGATTCCTTTCGAATTGAAAGGTTATGCAAATTATTCCTGGGAAATAAGAACCTATCGAAGTCAGCGACGAGAGCAGAGACATAAAATATTACATTCATAATGTAATAATTACGAAAAAGTAAGTTTTATGGAACAAGTATCTTTAGAGATACCAACAACGATTTGGGGTGTTTACTACTTATATATTTTTGGGCTCTGAAAATTATTTTATTTCACTTTTGAAATACAAAGACTTTTCTAAAAGGATCATCTAAGATCATCTCTTCAGAAGGAAAGGCTGTCCTTTGTAGGCTCCTCTTTTAAGCTCTTCCGTTATATTTATTTTTAATAAATATTTTTTATTAAGCTTAGTTTAATCAAGTAAAAAAATATTTTGTTTCCCGAAAAACAGTAATTAATTAATTACTATTTTTCGACATTTACGACATTTTATATTTAAATTTAACCATAGGCTGATTTTATTTATGGAGTCATTTACCTCAGATCAATCAAATTTTGATATTTTAATTGCCTTTGACCTTTCAATATGTAGAAATATTATATACATATATATTATATATTCGAAATCAGATACCCAGAATACATATTTAATTGTCTTTAATGATTTTTCAATTACTTCCATATTTTGTTTTTTTTTTAACAAATTTCATTACACGTATGTACATATTCTCAAATGTGACTAGGGGTCGAGGGTGGCCAAAGGAATGGAAAGGAATGAAAAAAGTATCCCTGTCAACCAGGGAGGAAAGGGAGGTATAATCTATTATTATATCTTAGGTATAATACGTTCACCCAATTCCAGACTATCTCCCACTTATGAGTTTTGTGTTAGGGGTAAACAGAGTTCAATATACCTGAGGACCATTGTCGCCTAATCGTTATCCATTGGAGACATTGGCTTCATGCTGTCAATCAAGTTTATGAGTTCTAATGACAATTCACATTTTTGGTTTTTATCGCGAGTCTGTCATCAATAAGTTAACTCGATACAATGGCTGGCAAAGAAACACGCCATTGAGCAGGAGCACAAATCAGAAAATCTGAAGCAGAAGCAGAAAAAGTGGCAGTGGCAGTGGCAGTGGCAGTGGCAGTGGCAGAGGCAAGGACAGAGGCAAAAGCCAAAGCTTAGCCAGAAGTCGAGGTGGAAGCATTAAAGAGCTGAAACGAGCTGCGATTTTTTATGACCAAGCGCCGGCAATTGGCGTCATCGTCATTTCACCTTTGTGTTTTGGCCCCGTCCTGTGAACGGGCCACAAATCGAATGCCAATGCAGACAGACAAATGTCGCAGCACACGAAAAGTCAAACTTAATTTCATTTTATTTATTTATTTAGCCATTGACAGGCAATGCGATTCCCCAAGCGGGACGATCCCTTCTACCCAGTGCATCGAATTTTACAACATTATTTAATATCACTCGATTACTTGGCCACATCCAAGTCCACAAACCCAAGCCACGCCGCATCCAAAACTATTCAACTGCATTCACGGCTGCTGCCAGTCGCTGTCTCCGTGACTTTTATGCGCAATTGCTCGCTAATGGCTCCGGCAGTCATCGTTGACGTTGACATTGAAGTCGACGTCGTCGTCGGCAGTGCTGCTTCTCTTTAACGTAACGTCATTCACATCATCATCGTCACCATCGTCATCGCCATTGCCGTCGTCATCTCCATCCTCATCCTCATCCTCATCCTCATCCTCAATGGAAAGCCAGCGGACGAGTTGCATTTTTTACTTGACTGTCAACGGGCAGCATATAAAAGAGACTGCAAACTAAAACAGTCCCAACCTATTCGAGGGTTACTCGAAGAGTTCAACCTTCCACTATTAAAATATTTGCATGAGGCTCACTTTTTTGGAAATTAAAGTCAAAGTCAAAGTTGTTGTTGCTGAATACGTGAGTAACCAGACTTCTATTATTAGACCAGATAAAATAAATTTAAAAACTAATAAATAATTAATAAAGTTAATAATTATTATAATTGTGTTGTTCACAAAACTAAAATAAAAGTATAAAATATTTTAAAGTGTTATTAATTTTAATATTATGCGGAACTTTACACAGAGTAAGCAGCCTTTCCATGGAAAATGAATATCGTAAGTTCTAAAGTGTATATCTATAACTTACTAAGCACACCTCGCATCGCTTAATATTATTGGCGATGGAATTCTGTTGGCCAAGATCCAAGCAACGTCACTATTCATCAATGTTTGGGTGGGATGATATAGACCGAATGCCCATTCGGCTACCTGTGCGTGCAGATTGAATGGCATTTGGGGGCGTAGCAATGATTTTTGCGGTAGCTGAGTATATATACAGTTTGATTATCCAGCTGCTAATCTTATTTAGCGCCTCTCCCACTCCCGGCAACTAAGAACCAACAGTACTTTCGTTTTACGAGCAAACCAAGCCAAAGGAACCCAAGCCCAAGACCAAGCCGAAGCCGAAGCCCAAGGCCCGGATGCAACCCCAACCCAGAACTCAGTTCTCAACTCGACTCGCCAAACTAACCCAAACCAGCCAAGGGACCATAAAATCTTAATATATGAAATAAAGCTGTCATAAATTTTCTTTAATGCGCTTTAATTTAATTGTCAGTGAGAGAATGCAATGAAAATAAAATTCCTCTAAGTAGCTTTACGCTGAAGTTGGGTTAAATGTGAGGCAGCAGGTGTTGTACGAGACGATGAAAAGTGTCGCAGGAAAAGCACTAAAAGTGCGCTTTCGTGAAGTGGCGTGAAGTAAGGGCCTGGATTGTTGCCTGGAGTGCATTATCCTGTCTCGTCAGGTAAAGATAAATTATCGAAATATATGTTAATAAAAGGACTGCAGTCTCGCTCCCTCTTTCTCTTTCTCTTCCTCTTCGTGCCCTCCTTTCTACCTCCTAAAATCTCCACTCATTCAGTTTCTCTCCGCTGTCTTTGTCTATGAATTCTAATTTGGTTCTATGAAAAATAGAAATTTTAATGTCAAGCATTCGGTCTTGGCTGACTTTCTAATTAGAGCTGCACTCCAAACTTCATTAATAACCGAGTGCAAGTGGCATTAAATCAATTAATTTGAATAGTTGTGTCAACATTTAGGACAATTTTTCAGTGACATGGCGCGTGTTTTGAGGAACCCTTGACTGTGCCCGTAGGGGACTCGGATGGGCCCACAGCGAGCAAAGATTTATGGGTCTGTGTTGGGGTCTTCCGCATGGGGGTGGCACGCTCCACCGCGTGCGATCCATAATAGAGTGTCAGCTATGGTTTTTGACTTTACAAATTCCAATCAGTCGACTCGTAATGTCAACTGCGAGCAATCCAATTGGAAATCCATGCCAGACACTCAAATCGCATGATTTATGGTTACAACTCACAAGCTGTGGGCGGATCAACGAAGATCTATATTAATAGATACGCCCCAGGCAAACCTCTGAAGATCATTTGAAAATCTTGTTACTTTCTTATTTCTCTCTACAAACCTTTAAAGCCAAAAGAAGGATCTTTAAAGGATCTTTCATATATTCAATAAGCTAGAGATACTTCATCTCATCCCATTGGAAAACAAAGTGTATCATATAAAGAGATTATATATAATGGTTTCTCGGTTTCTCATTTTCAAAATGTTTTCAATATCGTGAAATTTCCTCTGATCTCGGACATACAATATATATTTAATTTATTAAATATTTTGTTTTATATACAAATTATATATTATATATATTTGATACATTCTATAAAAAGATTTATGTTCAAAGTAATTATAAAATCTTAATAGAGAATTGAGGGTTTTTATTTGTAGTTATAATAAATCAAGCACAAGGAGAAAAGAAGAACTCAATTTACAGGGTAATTAATATAAAATAAATGTGTACATAATTTTATAATATTATATATTTTATGTAGTTTAAAATATTGAAGACAGGCAATCAAATATTTTTTCCAATCAAAGTGAATTTTATAAATAGCTCAAAAGACACACAAATATATATGTTTGTTTATAAATAAAATAAAATTTGTTTTTTAGTTTCATTTATCTAAATATTTTATAAGAGCCAACAAAAAACGCAAGTATTAGCTCTTATATATATATATATATATATATATATATATATATATACAGAGTTATATATATATATATATAAATATAATTTTATACATTTATTTATATGCAAAGGTTTCTTAAAAGTGACATATTTTAAACTGTGTTTAAGATCCTGTAAATGTAGTACTTTAAAGTTCAAAGACCAACGATTTACCATGAAAATGAGAAAAACCACTCGCAGGGAAGGACACACAAGTAAAGAAATGCTTACATCAGCAGGAATAAAAATAGATCAAAAGTTGTTCAAGAACAAAAAGAACCGAACAGAACTGAGTGACACATATCTTATATAAACATTCATATATTAAGGAAATCATACCAAAATATATTATTTATAAAACACATATATTATAAAGTATGTTTTGAAATAGATTTTTAAGTATTATGAAGTAGTTTATTTCTTTTTAGGAAACCCCAAAATTGATGGACTTTTTTGTTTGGTATCCCAGAAAGCAATACTAAAAATATTATATTTTTCCTTTATAAGATGGAGATAAATTATAGTTAAATGGTGTATAATTTTCTTTGAATTACATAAGTGTTTTATGTGCCAAAGCCATTTATCTAATTTCTAAGATTTCTTCAATCATTTTCTCACGTTCTTATCATTGAAAAATTTCATTACTCTTGAGCATCGCAATGAATAATTTGTTAATTAATCAAATAGGGAACACGATCCTACAAAGGCTACAAACTTGACCGTTCTTGGCTTTTTGGGTAACTTTTATTGAAGTTTTCAGAACGCATTTGCTGCGCTTTTTCTCTAACAGCAACAACTCATGCGTGCTCATCTCGTTTGGAGGAGAGTGAAGGGGGGAAACTAAACAGAATTCCGCAAGATTAATGAACTTCCATAAATCATGGAACAGGAACAAACAACCGAAAAAAGCCAAGCCATCAGAAATCCAGCTCATCATATGGTCAGCGAGTCAGTCAGTTAGACAGTCCGTCAGACAAGCCATCGGTATAACAGTCCATTGGTCCAGCGGTCCATCAGTCCGCCTGTTGGTCTGGCTGTTTGTCAGTTAGGCACTTAGTCAGGCGGTCATTCAGTTCGTCAAAGAATCCGTCGCCATCATCAGTCGCAACCTCAAAAACTTACCTGGTCATCTTTTACAAGTCTTGACAATGGGTGGCGGTTGGTGATGCTGCATAACGGCGGCTGCGTTGGCTGCTGTGTGGCAGTGTCTTGTCTGCTGTTCGACTGTGTGCCACAGTGCGGCACAGTGTGGCAGCTTGGTGTTAATAATTCATGTTTCAATTAATTGCCATTTTGTTGTCATCGTGATGATGCTGCGTACCCCTTTCCCTCTCCTTCTTCTTCTCCCATGCCCATCCCCTTTCCCATTCCCCTTTCCAACGAAGGTGCTCACTCAGCACCTTGACCAGCGGGCAACATACGGCGCCGCATTGTCTGCCACATCAGCCACCTCAGCCCGAGGAGATGAGGGGCACCCATAACCATCGGCGATCTCTTACAAATTATTTGACTTTGAAGTGCCAAGACGAATTTCAAGTTTTTCCTTAACTCATGCATACGCACGTATTAGATGATTAATTCTCGGGTGCTGTCAGAAGTTTTTGAATTTTTTTTATTTGAATTTTCGTCTTTCTTTTTTGGTTGATTTTATATATTTTTTTCCCCTCTGTTTGTTACTTTTTTGTCTTGTGTTTTTTGTTATTTGTCTTTTTATTTTGCGTGGCATGTGGACCAGAAATTCGGAAGACTTTTCTACGCAATTTGCTGAGATTTATTCTTGGGCAATCAGTTGTCAACCCATTGTGCGGCTATTCATGAGCTTTACAAATGGATGCACATTTTCCAAAGACCGTATAGGGTTAAACTGGACATAAGTTCATCCTCAGTGGGAAGCTGTTACTTTTCAATTGCCGCGCTCAACTCAGCAACAATAAAGTAAATAAATATACAAGTGAAATCCTGAATTCTACGTTAGTCCTGTTTCGAACATCTTTGCTACAGGATTGTAGATTTTAGTTTCAGCCTCTCAATATGTTCTCTTCAATCAGTCGAACAATTAATACACTTAGAGTTTTTTAAAACATCAGAGGCTGTCGCACCACTTGAGTTTTGTCTTTAGCTTTGGCATTGACATTCTCCGAGCTTAAGTTGTCTGGGGCTCCATTATTTTCGAGAGCAGAGAAGCGATTACACAATAATGTTCATATAAATTACTGGGATCGTAAGGCACATTAAAAGGCTTAAAGTGGCCCGTCAGAAGTTGCGTTCGCATTTACATGACACTCGCATTTCATGAAGATATTCGACAAAGCCAATCACTGACAACATCGACAACATCGCCAACAAAAACAACAACAACAAAAACATTGACGACAACGACAAAAGTGACGACACGACGACACGACGACGCAGCTGACGCACTTGAACTTGAGCTTTCAGTGGTGCCACAGAGTGAAGACTTCTTGGTGACGTGTGTGTAACTGTGCGTAGCTGCATGTAACGGGGTGTAACAACGCCAACAGACAAGCAATCTGCATATTGACAGGCTGTCAAAGCTTATTGTGAGCATTTTTTAAAGCAATGATAAGGGAAGGAGAAACAGAGCGAAATAGGAAACGGAGAGGAGAGAGAGGAGAGATGAGAAATGAGAAATGTGAAGAAAGAGCATATCCTTTGTTTTGTAAAAGCAGCCGCAGGAATGCTTTGACGAAATGCATTTACGACCAGAGATCTATGACAAGAAAGGCGGCAAGCGCTCCTCCGATTGCATCTGTCAATTGTCAGCATTTGCATATGTCTTCTCCTCGGTAAGGTAATACCCTTGGCAACCCATTCGACATTGTCGTCGCCTGTCAGCACCTGATTGTGTGGCATTTCTCAGCGGAAAATGTAATTTCTAGTCTGTGCCCGTGTCCGTATCCGTGTCCGTGCCCGCGCCTGTTCCAGCTCCTGCTCCCACTTCAGCTGCTGCTCCAGCTCCTGCCCCCCTTGGCCTTACTCAAACCATCAAATCAGATCAAAAACACACTTGTACCAAGGCAACAACATGCCAAAAAGTCAGCCAAATGCAGTTTAACACTTGCCGCCCGCCACCAATCTTGCTCCTTCCCCTTCCCAACTGTCCCCCAACGCTAACTCCCCCTCCACCCCCCAACCAAATCTGCTGTCTTCAATGTGGCATGTAACTGAAACATGTAATCCAACGCAACGGAACGCAACATAGCCCGACAAACGACCCACTCGCGACTCACACATTCACAGGGCACATCAAAGTAAAACTTTTTCTATATAAAAACACGCCAGGGGGTCTCTAGATTTGCCCTATGCTAGCGGCTGGCACTACTCTTCGTAAACTCAGCGTTGGGTCGCATCGAAGTCCCAAGCAGTTTGAATCTCAGAAGTAGTTTCTAAGGCTTGAGCGATGAATACTCACCATAAAGTGGCAATTGATTGAGATATATTTAGTATATATATTTAATATATTTAGTATATATATTTAATATATTTTGAATTTAAATCATTGGTATATCTTTTCATATAATTTTGTATGACATGATGCAGCATGACTAGATATATAATTATATAATACTATAAATGTTGATTGTTATAAATAAATAAATTTCAATTATTTGTTTTATATAATGATGCTATAATATATGATATGCCACTATATGCTTTGATATGATATAATATGGTTTGACATGATTGAAGATTTAAGGGAAATTTTTCTTTTTATATATCTGGTTTTTTTAATTTAGTTTTAAGCTCCAATTGTAATAGAAGAGGACTGACTATCTTTAGTCATAAGCTCTTTAAAATGTTATTAAAATAAACATGATAAATATGAGTAATACTTTGATTGCCTACGAATAAATCTGAAAAAACTTGAAATAAATATTAATATTTAGAAATTATAGTAATATTTTAATTAATAATATTAATATTATTTAATAAATAAGTGCATATGTATTATAAATTATATTATATTATTATATTTGTATAAAGGGTATTCCACATTCGACACAAACGACACACTTGGTGTCAGTACTTAGTCTGTGCCCTTTTCCTATTTGCTACTCATGTCATTTCGTGTGTCGCTTTCTTTCAATTGAATTTGCCTTTCGGTAGAGCAGAGCCCTATCCCCTCTAAAAAGTGTTGTGCTATGTAGTCTAGTGTTATTCTCTTGGTTGCTCTGCTCGAGTCTGCACTGCTCTGTTTTCATTTTGGACCGCTTCAAACGGTCGCCGACATCTCTCCGCCGCTCGACCGCCGCCGCCTTTAATTAGCAGCGCGATTTATTTATTTATTTGTTTGTTTGTGGTTATCTATTGGTGGAACCGGTGATGGTCGATGGTCGAAAAGTGACTTACTCATGGGCTTTCCGAGACTCCTGTTGGTCGGCCGCTTTTGTATTGAATTACAAGACAAAATTTGAGGCATTCGTTGGGCGCAAATTATGCGCTGGATTTTTCGGATTGTTTGTTTTATAAACAATTCTAAAAGCAATTCGATGTCAGCGTCTGCCTTTCCATCTCATTCCATCCCAAAGGAGAGGCACGCCAATCACACATAGAGACTCCTTGTTCTTGGCTCTCAGTTCCCATGACCTTTTGTAATGCCTGCTGTAGTATTTTTGGAAACATAAATTTATTTTTGGTACAGGTCCTTGAAAACAAAAAGGGGCAAGTTCTGGTGCATATGTGAGGGCTACACCCGACTTCCCGCTCTTCTCGGCAATTTGATTAAAATGTTGCTCGTTTTTGGGCAATAAATGTCCAATGAAATATAATTATTACTCGCCCTGCTTACGTACACCTACGAGCCACATACCTGGCAACGTATAAGGAACGCCCTTGGTTCAGGTTCAGACTCAGGCCCAGGCTCAGACTGAGGTTGAGGTTGAGGTGGTGTTTGGGTTCCGGACACTTTATCTTTTTTATGTGCGTGTATCGGCGTGCCCTCCACGAGTTATCTCTAGTTTAAGTGTGTGTGTGTGTGTCCTAAGCCACTCCTGCACATAAATTTTATTAAGTGTATTTTTTGTAATTCCCTCTCCATATTGGTATCTGTCTATTGCGGCTCTTCCTGCTTCCTCCTTGTTGCCACCGCGTTCCTTCGCCAAATTGTAATTTTATGTGAAAATTTGTTTATTAAGCAGCTTTAATAGTTTGCCGCTCTCTCGTTGGGAATACTCGTTTAATTTATTGTTTTAAGTGCATTTTAAGTGTTGCCTTGGTAATTAAATGGGTGTGGTTTTTGGGGGTCCGGCTTGCCCATTAAATTACTCGTATCGTACTCGGGTATATAAATTAAAGGGCATTAGACTTGATTTGTTTTCACTTATAAATTTCAATGCTGAAACCTATTGAAGGTACTCAGCGCAAGTGAAAATTATTATCTTGTGCTCACAAATATGTCAACAGCTAAGATCTTGAACAAAATTATGTGTAAATTTGTGATCGTCAACAGCATTAAAAAAACACCCCGAAAAAGATGGAAAACTCTAATTAATTATTAACATATTTCATTGCCTCTAAGCGTGCACTGAAAATCCAGATAAAAATCCTAATAAGTCATCCGAAGTCTTCTACAAAATGCGGGCGTTCTCTGTGCCATGTACTGCGTGAAGGGGGGACCCTTGGCTGGGATCTGCATAGGCGGATCGCTCTATAATGTACATAGGAAACATTTCTCAACGGGCAACTCAATTTATTTTAAATGTGTAGGCTGTTTTTTCATTTCTGTTTTTCCCTTATTTCCTCATTTTCATTTTCATTCTCATTTTTTTTTATTCGTTTCTGTTTTTCCTTTTGCTAAAAATAACAACAATATGTGGCAATAAAAGGCGTCAACTTGGCAAATGATGAGGAAACAGGGGCAAATTTGTTGCTGAACACTTTTCGTGTTTCTTGGGCGCGAGCACATTTTCAAGTAGGCAGCAGGTTAGAGGAGGGACAAAGGGTCGGAGGGACCGAGGGACGGAAGTAAGTGGGAAGGGACAACAGAGTAGATATCGAGGTGTTTTTAAAATTGTGTTTTGTTTATTTGGGGCTGCTCCCCAGCAGAGTTTTAATTAGCGTGTCGATAATTATCGTGGAAAGGAGACTTAAGAACTTAAGAGCAATGCAAAGCAGGACCCTTTCCCGGGGAACAATTCCGTAGGGGGATGGAAGGCATCGAAATGCTTAATGCTTATCAACATGCTTCAATTTGTATTTACTTTGCTCATAAATTAAACGAACCGATGATATATGAACAACCCATTTATTAGCTTCAAAACAGGCCACAAAAAAAAAAAAAAAGGAATATCAAATAAATACAAGGAAAAAGGCGAAAAACCGGCAAAGACGCACAAATATAGAAAGGGTCAAATAAAGCAAATGCAACCTGCCAAACCACTTGGCAAATCCCTATCTTGGTCCTATCCGGTCAACTGAATGCTTCGCAGGGTCTCCACCATGTCCCGGCACATCCTCAATTGTCAGTTTGCGGTCATATTTCATTTCTTTTCCAACTCGCTTTCCATTCTTTATTCGTCCTTTTTGTTTATTTGTTTTTGTGCTGCGGACTGAACTTGGCTTGGAGTGGCATCCGATGGCATTTACATTTTTATTACAGGCAAATTCGATGCGGTTAAAAATGCGCCAATGCAAATAAATTTTTAAAAACTCTAACCCCAAAAAAAGATTGCCACTGACCACTGACCACTGACCACTGCCCAATTCCCGATGCCCATTGAGAAAGGGGTAGTCCGTAGAAACGCAGCTTTCCATGCCCTCATACAAGCGAGAGTGAAGGCTAGGAAAAAGTTTGTGTCAAGAAAGGGATGGGAGGGTAAGGAAGTAAGGAGGTAGGGAGGTAAGGAGGTAAGGAGGTATGGGGGCCTTGTATATTTACAAATTACTTACGGTTAATAAATCATGCCGCATGTCAAAATAAATGCATAAATTTTCCAACTGTTTATCGAAATGGCAGAGAAGTTCCAACCAGAATCTCAATTGAATTGAATATCAGGCCAGCAATAGGATTTGTTAAAGGCTTAGAGAGTTGGTTGAGTCTCTCGTCTAGTCGGGACACTGGTAAGGTACATTAACATGATAGTCGGTCCTGTGTAACAGTGTCCTGTGTAGTGTATTTAGTATTCGGCAGGCGCGATTCGCTCCACTCGCCTCGAGGGTGACTAAGCGAGTTGCGGTCAGTGCTAAGCGTTTATAATTTTTCGATTTATAGTCACATTTATCGAGCGGTAACAAAATACTGGACCAAGTAGATTAGAAGAGGTCCAGGACAAGAAAATAGTAAGTCAAGGAAATGATTGATTGTCAGGTTAAGAAGTGAAAGCATGTCACCCAAAGGAATTGCCAACTAACCCAAACACAGCCCAAAACCAAGCCCAAACTTGAACCGAAACCGAAACCGAAACCTAAACCCAAACCCAAACCCAAACTCCTGTCCCGCCGGTCAAAGGATACGAATTTGTAACAATAAAGCGTAAACCTAAGTGCCTTTGGGAAATTCGCAATGCCCAGCTGGGAAAGGGGTTTGACCAGAAAACAGGAAACTGGGAGCCTGAGAAATCCAAAAGGGGTAGGTCAATCCATGATTGATACCAGGCAGTCAAAAATTACTCAATTAGTTGGGCATTAGCCGCGTCTAATGCGCAGTTGAAGCGTCTCGTAGGGAGCCTGTCACTGTCGTCGTTGAGGCAATCACTGGGATGGCTACCTTCTCCGTAGAACTCTTAGCCTAATTGCTGTATCGTCTATGCCACCGAGAATGAAGAACGTAGAAAATAGCGTCAAGAATTTAGAGCCGAGAGCCAAAACTGAGAGCTGGGAAAGGAGGAGGGCGTCCAGCGTAAATCCAGTGGCCGCTTGCAACAATTAAGTAAACGCAATTGAGCGTCGACCACAGAACCTCATTATAAACAATTTCCTTATCACCACAAAAGAAGAAAAGAAAAGAAATACATTAGGTTATGGTGTGGTCTAGACCCGACCCCGACCACGACCACGACCACGACCACGATGCCGATCCCAGTCCCGACCCCGATCTCGACTCCTATCCCAAACTCACTCCCGGCTCCAGACATAGCCTAGGCTTCTGCCACGAGCAGAGCCACGGCCGACCGGTCATAACATTAGAACCTTGCTAGACACTTTACAAAATTACCGCAAATCACGAGGCATGCAACATTGAAACAACAACAACAACAACAACAACAACAACAACAATAACAATAATAAGAAAATGATTTACAACAACAACGAAGTAGAAAAAAATAAAAGCAAATCAAAATGAATTAGTCAAAAGAAAAGAAGTTGAAGCCACATATCGTGGAAAATTAAGTACCAGACAAAGGAACGGCTTCAGCGGTAAGGAACTATAGACGGGTAAGTGCCATTAACATTATTCATATAAGAAGACGCTGCACGTGGAACCGCAGCGGCCACTGGAAAAGTGGTACCAACTGATCCCAGGTGCGCGTGGAGACGAGTGTCGCGACATGCGTCTATCCACATTTTGGAACTCGACTTGGGTCCCACTTTGGATCGGATCTTTGTCATGGCAACAAGCCAGCTCTACCTTACGATGGTGTGTGTACGTGTGTGTGTGCTGTGCCCATCTGTGAGCATCAATAGGTGGGAGAATAGAAACTAATATTAAGTTGCCCCAAGTCAAGCCGCTGTGGTCTTACCGAAGACATGATGTGTTATGCATAGGATTGGATATTTAACTCTTTTTGCTTCCTCCCCGTAATTTGGAAATTGGTATTTTCACACATACTTAAACATTTTTTGCTGATGTTTCAATACATTTTGCACCCAATTATTTTTAAATCAATACCAATCAATGTATCGTCGCTTCTATCTCATTAACCGAGCCTTTCACCTACTGACCAATCCCGAAAACCGATGGCAATCAACACGCAAAATTCAAACTCAAAACAAGCCGATATCAAAACTGAACGTCAAGTTTAAAACCTCAGACCTCAGACCCCAAACACCAAGCCCCAAACCCCAAAGCACAAGCCCCTGACCAAACCCAATTCCAGTCAACAGAAAATCCACAAAAATTACCATTTTGACCGCAGACAAATTAGTGTTATTAACACTTTTTTTCTCCATCTTCTTTGCTTTTGTTTTTGTGCTTATTTATGGTATTTTTGGCAATGGTTGCAGCATTTTTCCCGCTTCACTCGCAATCGACAATCCTCTGGACTGAGGTCTGCCGTCCGTAGTCCAAAGTCCTTAGTCGTCACCGTCCATAGTCACCTCTGAGTGCCTTTTTAATGGCTGCGTGTAAAAATCTGCAACTGCAACACGCGCTGACCGCAGGTTTTAATATAAAAATGTTGAGCTGGTCTTTCCCTCCACATCTCCGGTTGTTTGTTTGTCTGGTGTCAGTCGTTCTCTGTAAACAAACAACAATAACACTGCGTAATTCCGGGATATACCCTGCGCCTCCCCCGCTCACAGCCGGACACATCGAAAAAATCCATTAAAAGTGCGTTGCTTTTTCGCAGGTTCGCTTTTTGACTCTTTCACCTTACCCTTGAAGAGGGTAGCTTGAGAAGTTTAAGCACGAGCTCCAAAGCATTCCCATATATTTACCTAATATATTGACGTTTGGTTTTCCAACGCATTTCCAATTGTTATTCATGTTTTCCTTTCAATAATTTTAACAACTGCATTTCTTATATTAAATCTGTGAAATGCGGGGGGAGTCAGTTATGTCACTGAGAAGGAAAACATTACGGACTCCCCTCGCATTTAAGCTCTTTGTGTCTTTTGCATAATGCGTTAATATAAAGCGGTAGCTGTTGAAAATGTTTGCAATTTTCATAATGATGCAAGCGAATGCCGGTGAATTACAGAGTTGTCGAGCTGCAGAGTTGCAAAGTTGTCGAGTTGCAGAGCTGCAGAGCTGCAGAGCTGCAGAGCTGCAAAGTGCCGAGCACGCACTCAAATCGCAGCTAATTAACTTAATTAGTTTAATTTTAAGCGCCGGCCATTCCACACCACATGACATGACCATATAAATCAGCATCGTCTCAATTGGCAGTCTTTGGTAAGCCTATTTACGACCTACAAACACACCCACACACACACACACACACATACACACACACATACACACTCTGAAGACCTCTTATCTGGAAATGGCATTGCTACCCAATTTGGCAGCATTGATGGCACCCGTTCCAATCCCCTTCCACCACGACCACGCCTACGCTGCCACCGCCACTGCCACTGCCACTGCCACTGCCACTGCCACTGCCACTGCTACTGCTACTGCCACTGCCACTGCCACTGCCGCTGCCGCTCCCAGCCGCAGCCCGCTTGTTTTGTTTACATTGCTAATTGTAACTTTTGTCTATTCTGAAGTCTGCCGAAAATCTCAAGTGTTTTCCACTGTCATCAACAAGTTCAAATTCTGATTTTGCATACCCGAACGCGAGTCAGAAGTCTCTTCGTCTGTCGATGACAAGAAGCGACCCAAGGCGAAAGCGTCGGCCGAGTGGGACAAGCTCTAGCCGAGCGAGGGGGGAGGAAACTTAATGCAATGCTTATTCTTCTTCTGAATCTGGAGGTCTGGAGGTCTGAAGGTCTTGGGGTCTGGAGGTCTGGAGGTCTGGCACTTGAGCCGCTTTTGCGTTTGACAATATCGCCAAATAATAACAGAGTTCGTGTGGCATTGACAGTGGCAACATTTTGAGTGGCTTTTTGTTGTTTTCAGTTACACTAATTGCCTGGGAGACGCGGCATATGGGTTTTCAATGGATAAGTCATGGGGAACATGAATCTCAAAGTCGAGGCATGTGTTGAGAGCGAAATAAATTTAATTGGGTTAATAAATTTATGGCTTTTACGTACAAGCTGCCAGTTAAAGTGGCAAGGCAATGGCAAAACTAACATTTAGCTTTTAATACGTGAATGTCCTTGGAACACAAGTGACTCACGCACAGAGGACATGCGACACATTGAATATATGTGGAAGTGGAGTTGACAATTGTTTAAACCAACGAATGAATATTACAGAAAAACCGTTAAGACTTTGGTATGCATGGCGCATTACATTGCAATTTCCAGGAAAATAGCTGAGAATGTCAAGGATAATTGCACATTACTGGGGTAAAGGGTGACTAAGCGCCAGGTGGAAGCTATTCAAAGTTTAAGCCACTAACCGAGCGACTAACCCGCAAGCCATTCACTCAAATATTTAACTTAATTTCCATTTCGAAGCGCGTTCATTAACTCGAACTATAGAAATTGGATACGAATACGAATATTTCTACGGATACGGGTTAGAGTACGTCTCTAAGCATGAGAACGGGGAACGATTGCGACTGCGACTGCGACTGCAACTGCAACTGCAACTGCAACTGCAACTGCATTTACAAGTTCAAGTGCGAGTGACACGGCAACTGCAACTGCAACTGCGAGTGTGAGTGTGAGAGTGAGTGTGTGACTTGCGGTGCGGTTAACTGTTATCCGGTAAAGTGTTGCCTCCATAAGGAAAAAGTTCCCGTCAAGTTGAAAGGTTATTATTATAGTTCGCCACTCGAAGTTGCGCCAATTTATTTAATTGCTTCAAAGTGATACTGGCAACGTGTTAAATTGAGCATAAATTTTGCCACTCTTGTTAAACTATTAGCTTAAATGGTCATAAGGGGCCGAGAACCCGTTACAAAATGCTTCTAATTGATCCAAAAGGTGTCCGCCCAACAGCTGCCAATTGTATAAAAGGTTCTCAAATAAAGCGCACTGTGAACCAGTGAAAATTATGCTGCATTCAACCAACTAACAAGTGGTTCCAGCCGAGCCATTGAAAGGATATGCATAGCAGAAGTAGCAACTTGTAAGGACTGAAGAGTGGTCCTTTAATTATTTATTATTGATTCTATTTATAGTTCTGGTTGAATGGCTCTGAAATTATGTGCTAATACTAAGATCTTGGTCACTATAAAACCATATTCATATCTATATATACCTATATATACCTATTCATTCATATTCACTTATTCATTAATAGTTATAATATCCTTACTATGTGAATAAATTACTGAATCATATTAATAGATTCATGCACCTCTCCTTGTATTTATTTATTTATGTTTATTCATTTGGCTTGTATTAGTATTTACTTTAGCATTTCAACTTGTATACATATATATTCATTTATTCATAATTATATTCATTATTTATATACTTACATTTATGCATATACATTCATAAATATCCAAAGTTTTATTATGTATTTTTAATTAGTTAATTATTTGGGCACATAAATGAGTTATTTATATAATAATATATAATTGTATATATTTTAATTAAATTAACTATATATAATTTTTAATTTTTAATAATTCATTTTAAAATTAACAGAGTTAGGGAAATTGAGAAAAATGTACAACCAATTGTTCATACCTATTTATTTTTTTAACTATTTACTTTATATTTTATTTTAAGGCTTGCTTTAATTCTTGTATCTTGTATAGAAATAAAAAAAGCTGAAATAAGTTTTTAAATTTATTAATTAATTATTATTTATAATATTTATACATTAACTAACTTAGTTAATAATTTTAAATGTGCAAACTAGCTTATATATTAAATATTTCTCAAAAATCAATAACTTGTTTTAAATTAATATTTATTAAAAAATATTAAAATATTTAAAATTGAATATGTATTATAATTTAGTTTATGTTAAATTTTAAAATTTTTATATTTAAATACGGGATATACGTCTGATTTTAATTTGATAACTTTCGCGTTTACAAACAAATCTCAGTTTTAAACTTTTATTTGAGGCACTCTTGTAACTAAATTACTAGTCCTGGCAGATTCCTTTGAAACTGCTGCTAGAAAAATATTGAATCTGAATTTGAGCCCATCTCCGATAATTTTTAGGAAATTTTATATTTTGGCTAAATATTATATAACTCGCCTAAATTCTAAATTATCAACCCAAGGAAAATGCTATTTAACATAATTGTATGAAAAAAGGATTGTCGATTTATATCAATGAATATCATTTTATTGCTTTTAATAACATAATTCAAAACTTGGAACTTGTAGGCTTAAAGCGCTTAAAGACACTCAAACTCCCTGATCCGTCATCACTTTATGAATATGAAGCCCGAGGCTTCCTGACTAACTCAAGTTTTCCTGTAACCATCATCATAAGCACCAGCAGCGTCATCAGCATCATCAGCGGCAGCAATAGAGGAGGAACACATCCTCATCAACATCATTATCATCATTTTCATCGTCATCATTACTATAGCCAATACCATCATCATCGCCATCATTGCCACCATCGTTTATAAATGCGAATGCACTCAAGCATATAGCGCAATAAACACAGGCCCAGTCCAAGTTGAAAGTGATGACCATACACTGGACGCCAGGCTGTCAGGGCACCCCAACTACATAGCTGAAAGCAGAAAATAGGAAGAAGGAAAGGAGAAACGAAAAGAGTATAGAAGGGGAAGAAGAGAGGAAGAAAAAAATACAAGTTGAGCCGAGAAGGAACAGTCCCCGCACACTTCTTTGCTCAATCAAATGGAAATAATTGTGGTGGCATTGGCAGGCGGGGCGAAGACGAAGTGCCTCATTGTGCTGCTACCCACTCCCAAAGTCCAGTTCCGATTCAAACTGACCAGTCAACATCATCGTCGTGGTCGCACTCATTGAAGTGTTGATGCATCCAGGCAAAAGGTAGCCGGCGCATTGATGTGGTGAACCGACTGCATTTCTCCTGCCGCTGATGATTTCTTTATTAAGGCATTGTGCAAATGCTGGATCTGGTCTGGGCTCCAGCCGGAATATGGTCACTGCAAGTAGACTGGACGATGCCAATTAATTGGTTGACTTGTGAGTGGGTTAAACAAAAGAATCTGCTCCTGTTTTTTTTTTTTTTACCTTTTGCATTTCTATTTTAGTTAGTGAACGACTAGAGTTAAAGTCTAAGCACCGCTGGCACAGTGTCCAACCCAAGGGAAATAAGAAAAAACCTTAGATACGTAGGCGGGGGACAAAAAAAAGCTGCTCTGTTCCTGAATTCTGTTCGCTGTCAAAAATTCATAGCCATATTCTTGTCCCCCTCTCAGTCTGGGCATTATCTTGGCTCTGCTGAAGAAATCTTTCCAAACAATTAAGCCCAGCCCGGTCCAGCCCATCCAGCCCAGTAGAAGCTCTATCAGAACCTATTAGGTGAACCCCTTGTCAGTTAAGAAACCCTTACGGAAAGATCCTTGCTCTCTAAAATACCGACACACTCGAAATATACACAAAGGCTCAAATAATATGAGGGGAGAATTCAAAATAATTCCTCAAGTGTTTTGCCGCGTCTCACTTACGAGTTATGCAAATTTTGTGTCTGATGAGAAACAAAAAAACAAAAAACAAAAAAGAAATAAATAAATAAATATAAAAAAAAAGTCTAACAAAATTTGTATTGCTAAAAACGACAAGAACCACGGGGGAAACAAGAAAAGCACGAACAGCAAAAACAACAAAAACAACAAAAACAACAAAAACAACAAGAGCAACAAGAACGTGGACAACAATAACAAAGGGAACGACAATCACTTGCCAGTCGAAGGCAACGGTGCTTTCTACACTTGCCCACGGTACAGTTGCCACTTGGGTCGTCATTTGAATTTCAACAAAAGGAAAAATGCGCTGAAAAATATGCCGTACTTTATATATATATATATATATATTTCCCGGACTGCAGTTGTTATAGGGCATTCCATCCATGACAGATGGTCAGTTGGTAAGTCACATCAACCACCACACCATCACATGGTTACTCTCTATGCTGGCAGTTCGTCAGTCACTCAGTCACTCAGCTAGTCAGTCAGTCATTCAAAGCAAATATAACAGCTCAATGTCGTCGCCTTCGTCGTCGTCGTGTTCGTCGTTCTCATTGTCGTCATCGTCGTCTCCGTCTCCGTCGCCGTCGCCGTCACCGTCGTTTTCGTCGTTGTCGTTGCCGTTGCTGTTGTCGCTGTCTCAAACTTTAACCCTCCGTGCAACAGCATTTGGGGGTTGTTGTCAGGACCCCTGCCACCGCAGGGTTTACCGTACACTGAGTGTACCGGGTACAGTTTGTGCATTGATACTGTTGTGGTCGGTCCGCCACCGTCACCGTCACCGCCAACGCCACTGCCACTGCCACCGCCACCGCCACCGCCACCGCCAGTGCCCGACCACCGTCACTACCATCGCCATCGCCATTGCCATCGCCATCGCCATCGTCATCGCCGTCAGTGGCACTTGGGTGATGCGAATGACAACAAGAGGCACAAGGTAGTAGTTGTTCGTAGGTAGTGGTAGTCATGTAGTCGCTGCTTTGCTCGGTAGATAACGTTATGTGGGTACAGCAGCAGCAGCAGCAGCAGCAGCAGCAGCACTCACGGGCAGCCACGGGCTGGGGGTAACCAAGGCCTACCCCTGACGAGGGTTGTGTTATTGTCTTCTTCTTGCTTGTGTTGGTTTATGTGTGTGTGCGGTTCAGGATTTAAGCGTTAAGTGGTTATATTGAAAATATTGTATTTACATCACTAGGTGATTATGTATGTGTATGTGTATGTGTCTGCGTTTATGTTATGTATGTGTGAATGTACGCATGTATATGTGTATGTGTATGTGTATGTGTATGTGTGTATCTAAATTGTATGTAATGTCCCTGCATGGTCTGTGGACATCTTATGCTATTTTCCCTCTTTCCTCCTATCGTCACCCGTCACCCGTCACCCGTCTCCCGTCTACCGTCTACCGTCTACCGTTTCCCTTCTTCCGAACCCGTCGCCCCTCTCACTTACTCCTGCGATGATGACTCACATGGGTCCGACGAAGATATTGATAATTTCATTAAACTATTGAGCCAGATATTTAGCTCTGCTTGGCTGAGTGGTGTTTGTGTCTAAGCATAATTGCAGCTGAAATTTAGGATAAGTGAAAGGTTTACATGGAAGTGCACGGGGTTGGCGACTCTGAAACAGAACAAGTGCTTCGGGGAAGTGGAAGGGGTAAAGTTGCACGTTGATTGGTAGTTGGCACAGAAAATCGCTTCAACTTCCTCCACTGCACAAAGTGACTTAGATTGATGCGAACAATGGTACTTAAGGAGACAAAACAGTCACAGTCTTTGGGAATGGAAAGTGAATCACTGTGGCAGGAGTTGAGCAGAATGGCTAACTATGTGACAATGGCTTGTTGAGTCGATGCCTCCAAAACTCCTTCACCTTAGCCAGCTGGACCGATGGTTTATTAGGTGACCCCAAAGGTTAAAAAACAATGGGCCAAGCCCAAGTGAAAACCTCATAAAAAGTCGATGGGTCGCAAGGCAACGCATTGAAATGCAGCAACCACAAAAAAGGAAGCCGTCCCGGTCCGCATGAGTCCTGTGAAGTGCGCGCTCGGGTGTTCGGTGAGAGGCTAAAGGATATTAATGATTTTGCGCTTGAATTGCAATTGCAACAGCAATGACAACAGCAACAACAACAGCAACAACAACAACAATGACAATGACAGCAATGTAATAACAATAACAATATATCCGCACAACAACTGCGGTCAAGCTGTCAATTTTTCAAAAGTGAACTACATAAAAAACGCAAGTGAAGCCCTCGACAAACTGTGCAGCCCATCGGCGGGGGTTACGCGCTACCCTCACCACCGCAGCTCTTGACATGCCTTTCCCTTCCCCCTGCTCCCTTCCCCCATCAACATCCCCACTCCCAACAGGATGGTGCGTGTATGTGTGTGTGTGTGTGTGTGTGTGTGTGTGTGTGTGTGTGTGTGTGTGTGTGATGGAAGTGGCGTTGCCAACGCAATCACATGCAGTTTTATGCATATCACTGCACTTGGATGTAGTGGTTAAGGGGGGAAAGGGAGAAGGGAGAAGGGAGAAGGGTACGAGTTACGTAGTCCCTTGATATTCGATGTTGGGCCTTCGAGCTGCGTTGGTCATCTCTCTGCATCCCTCAATTTGTTGCATTGTTGTAATTTTATGCACATTTGTGTTTGTTTGCTGAATGATTTGCACAAAAACCAAAATTTGCTTTTCGGATATATATACAGATATATGCATGTGAACACACATACACATATCCATATATATAGTGACATATACATGTTTATTTTTTTTTTTCATCCTAGGGGAAGGCGAATGCAGAGTTTTTTACGGTGAAATTAATTGGGTTTTTTCTAGTTGACTGCATTTTTAATGAAATCGTTGGTGGGTTGCATTTGTATTTTATTTTATTATTATTATTTTTTTTTTCTATTTTTTTATACAATTTTTTGTAGTTTCAATTTATTTATTTTTTTATTTTTGCGCATGTATTGCCGTGGAGATAATACCTAGGGTATTAAGTAGGTGGGCTTTCGGGTGGATATGTGGACACTCAGCACGCTATTTGTACAGATGTTGCGAAGGACTCTGAAAGCGCACATGAAATTGTTTTGTAACTTTTGTAACTTTTGTAACTTTTGTAACTATGCGGGACTTTACAAGAATTGAAAAAAGATTCGAATATTGTGAGTCACTATTTTTAGCTGCCATTTGAGATTTGAATAGCCGAAAGCTGCATTTAATTATCGTGGATAACGTGACGATTTTGAGCATTTTATGCACCTGATTGTTTACAAAAAATTTCTTCTTATCCATGGCTGAACGGAAAACGGCCCCAGCAAGCAGTTAATAGCTTAAAAATGATGTAAACGTAGGAAACTGAGAGAAATTTAAGTAATACTCACAATAGCAAGGAATGCAATTAGCTGGAAAAAGACGTGAAAATAAAAGTCGAATGGGAGACATAATTACGACATTAACGCGTGACACTAAAAAGATCATAAAACTTGGATGTTCGGAACTATAAGCACTTTATGAAGCTAAGCGACCCATTTATGGGAAATTCCCCAGAACAAATGGGCGGGGTAATTAACTTGATTTCGCGGCTGGGTGTCTCATATTTACAATAAACGAGAAACACCTCTATAGGTATAATTTTAATAAAATTGTTTTAATGATTTATCTCGCAGGCCTCTGTCTTTCAGTCTTCTACAGTCTCGTTCTCTCCCACCCTGTCCCTCGCTGGCCCCTTCTGTCCCTCTCTATCGCTCTGATGCGATCATTGTTCAAAATTAGTGCAACATAATGAAACTATTCCCGGAAAGTTTGCCCATTCAATCAAAATTTGTATGCTCAGTCTCCAACACGTTTTATGTTGTTTTAAAAACTTATAATTAATGTGAAAGGCGGTTCGGTCTTTTATCGCCCCAACTTGATCTGCATTTTTCAATTGTCATACCTTAAGTCTAAAGTCTGAAGCCTGAAGTCTGATGTCTGATGTCTGATGTCTGATGTCTGATGTCTGATGTCTGATGCCTGATGTTTCATGTCCGATGTCCAATGACTGAAATCTAAAGCGTCGGGCTTACTCCCATGTTTGATCTATGGCTTCGGCCGGTTTTATTTTTTGGTTGAAAAAGATGCCATAAAACGGCATTTTTGACCCTAAAAGACATCTCCCTGTAGATCTGTCCATCTTCTCTGGGCTCTGGGCCCTGAGCTCTGGGTAATTTATTAGCTTTTGACCATTTGCACTCCTCATGTAGTTAATCTTGCTCAGTTTACTGATCATCAAATCAAAAGTTTATCTCTGTGCGTGTTGGCATTTTTCAGTTAGATCCACTTAATGGACCGCCACTCCAATGTGTGGCACAGTTCGTTTCGGGGGGGGGCTCTTTATTTTCTTGTTAATTTTTTTGGTAACCCAAAATAAGAAATTGCTTCAGAATTTGTTATGGTCAAAAAGCAGAGAATGTCTTTGCCAAGAAATTGACGATCGGCATCAATTTTGTTATCCATTAACTGTTTAGTTGGAAATTCAGAATTTTTAAACATTTTATTGATCATATTTTGTAGTTTAAGCTCTTGAATTTTTCCGCTATTGTTGCATAAAAGAAGGGATTGTCTTTGGGTCGTTCAGGCTCTTTTGGTGAATTTAAGACAGAGTGTTTGTTGGCTGAACTTGCTTATTAAGATTTCTTTGAGTTATCATATAATCAATTTTGATTTGATTTTGAGACCATTGTCTGTACATCCGCTCCTCCTCTTCAATGTGAACTCCTACGATGTTGTTATTTTATGACTCGTGCTTTCAAAATCAGAAGCAATTGATCTCTCCCTTGGTCATAGATTAAATTGTGGCCTGGCTAGATCCTCTTAATATGATTTGACTTGACCCTACGCACTTGCAGCCCACGTAGAGTTTATCAAAGCACGTGGCTGGTTGCCCAAGGGACTCAGCATTCAAATATCTTCAGCACATGCCACACTTCATTGGAGACGAAAGTAATTGTGGCTGTAAGAGATGCTGGGATGGGGAAGGGAGACTCTCTTAAGAGATCGCTTATCGGAACTACTAGTCGTTGAAACCATTACAAAAAATGACCCACAAAATTTGTGTTAAAATCGTTTTTCTATGTCTTCTGGAGTGGGGCGTATGGGGACTGCTGCCACCCAGCTCCTGGATGCCACTAAAAACTCCAACTCGACGCGCAATTAAAACTTTTCATGCACATCAACTTTCACTCAAGCGCGCCGTGGCTTGGGGCACTTACTGACTGACAGCGTCAGCGGCAACAGCGGCAGACGGCCTTTGGTTGTTGTTGTTGTTGCTGTTAATGTTGTTGTTGTAACAAGAACAAGATGAACATAGCCAGCACGCCCCAAGTGCAACTATTCGTCTTTGCAATCAGCGTGGAAATATAAAACAAAACATAAAGAAAATAATATTTTTCTAACAACGACTGGCAATCAGCGACGACGTCCCCCCAGTGGCAGGGCAAACAAATTTTCTAAGGAAAAGAGATCTTGAAGAAGATGATCTTCAAGCACCGAGCATCAAGCACCACGCACCACGCACCAAGCACCAAGCACCAAGCACCAAGCACCACGCATCAAACAGAAGCAGCAGCAGCTCAAGCAAGCGGCAGCCACATGTCAAGTCGGCTTATGCCACAACTCGGTGGCAAGTGTCAAGTGCTTGGGTTGTGCTCAATGTTTTCGGGTTTCATGCCACTTGCCACTTGCCACTCGGGCCGAAAATCGTTGTTCGGCCTTTTGGTTATTCATCTTAGTGACAACACTTGAGACGCACTTCGCTCTGTTGTCTGTCACATGCAGACACTCACACTCGTACACACAATCACACTCACACACACGCACACACAGCTGGTGTAATCTGCGCTTCAACAGGCAACAGGCTTATACAAAATCATATAATACACTTTGATAACCTTTTTAGAGCATATTTAATATACAATTAACCGACTGGCAAGTTACTAAAATGTGAATTTAAAGGCAAGTTAAACGGTTCTAAGCTCTAAGACGGAATCACATATAAATATGTCATAACAGAGGACATAATAAGCTCTATTGAAGAGCCCCATTAGTAGTTGCTTCCTCCTTGGGATTACAATTTATGAGCAGCTTTGAGTCTCAATTTGGATTATTTACCCAACTTTGGGTATTCAAATCAAATCATAGTTGGAAGGGCCATTTAGTCGGATATGAGGATATTTTCGAAAATGTTTGGGAGCTTATGGGGCCTCTTAGCTGTACAATCCTCTGAATGATGTTATTTCTGGTCGTTCATTGTTTCCATATGAATTTGAAATGAAGTCAAATGCAGTATCCTCTCCCCCCCAATCTAGTCGTAAAAGTGCCTGCCACGATCCCATGATGTCTATTAGCCGATGATTCTAGCGATGCCAACGCCATTTAGCCAAGACGGGGGCCACATAATTTCTATGATTATGTTGAGTGCAAAGAGCACTCAAGATCCAACACCCAGCCCCCAGAACTCAGAACTCAGAACTCAGAACTCAGAACTGAGAAGTCAGAACGCAATCCCCAGTACCCCGCTCCAAGCTCTTAGTCCCAATCCATAATGCTAATTCCTGGCCAGTCCGATCAACATCATAATCATCACCGTAACGATGATTGTAATCATCATTATCGTTGTCGTCGTGGTCGTGGTCGTGGTCGTCATCATCCACATCGTTTGTCTGTCTGTTCTCGCCTAATACAACAGCGCCGCTAATGCTGACGACGATGAACACGTGCAACGACAACAAAGAACACAAACAACAGCCGACAACAACAAGCATCAACAGCTAAGACTAACAACAACAACAGCAACAACAACAGCAACAACAACAACAACAACAACAGTTTAGAGTTAGCCGAAGATCGTTTCGCATAAAGTGCAACTTTGATGACTCTGAACGTTTTATGACAAGATCATTGTAAGTGCGACCTCCTCCAGTCGCCTCCTGCCGCTCGCTCGCCTTGACACACCGGGCAGTCGGTGCAACTTTGCTGCTGCCACAGCGGCAACAGAGTCGAAGGCACAGTAGTCTCATTTGTGGCTTGACTTGGACACACTGTGACCGTTGGCTTTTGACATTTGGTATGGGATCGGCGAGAAGTGTCGGCAGGCGGAGGCCCTGTGTGATGCATGTTGGCGTGCGCTGGGCCCATAACCATTTCTTGAACTAATAACAGCAACAGCAACAACAACAACAACAACAACAACAACAACAACAACAACAACAACAATCATAATAAACTTTTCATCTTTTTATGTTAAATATGATGCGGCCCCAAATCAACTTGTGCCTCTGCCACATCTGGAGACACTTTGTTAATGGCTGCCACGACTGGAGCTGGAACCACGGCTGGTGCCATGGCTGGTGCCACGGCTGGTGGTGGTGGTAGTGGTGCTGCTGCTGCTGCTCCCCATGCTGTGCTCTATGTTTGTTGTTAATGCTACTAAAAACAGTTTTTAAATGCAAATTAATGTGGGCTCCTCCGTCCCCGTCCCTATCCCCATCCCCGTCCCCGTCCGCCTTTTTATTCAAAGTGTTGACTGACGGGCGACTGTAGGTAGGTAGATATTTCCTCAATGTGTGCGAGTATCTCACTGCTCTCTATCTCAATCTCTAAGCGATGCAATGCTATGGCTCTATGTTTATTTCTTGTTCTTGTCGATTGTTATCTTTATGAAATTTTCACTCGACTTAATTGCATGCACAGTTTTTAATGGCTCTTGAAATTGAATGGTATATATATGTGTGTGCGAGTGTGTGTGAGTGTGCACGAGTTTGACTTTTCCGTATAAGGGGAAAATTCAATCTTTAAATAGACAAAAAGGAACAAATAATTAACATAAAAAGATGAAAAACTTGGATGCATGTGTGTTTTACTGCTTATTAAATGCTCCTTTCTGAAAGCTCACTTCTGCCAAAGAAACAATCGCCGATTCATTGCAAAATGAATCCACAATGAATGTATCTATAAGATACACCCAATTGCCATTCGAAACTGTACATCTGTAAGTTATTGCATATGCACAAAAATATCAAAATTAATCGAAAAAAATTGAGTTCCCCAATACGTAGCATAAGAATATTAACGTCAGGATACAGAAATCAAAATAATATCGCTTAACATCGAATGTTAAATACCCTTTCGAAGTTTGAATACAAAATGAATGGTGCCCCATTTTGAAAATGCCTTAAAAGTCAAATCGCAGGTGTGCCACATATAAACTCGTCTATAAATATGCAGTAAAAATAAAGCCGGTAATTAAATAAAGGACTTTGTGGTGTCTTAGGCTGTACTCAGCTTTTGTTAGAAGACACAGGATCATAGTCCTAATACCTTACGATACTCTTGCTTAAGATATATTCATCGAAGACATGCAAATCAGCTTGTTAGCATCTCAGTTCCAATTTTGTTCCATTTGGATTTTTTTGCTTGCCAAGACCCATAAAAATCATTCAAGCGGCGCCAGACTATAAAAGAATCACAATATCCATTTGCCACCACACTGAAGGATATATATTCATATATGTATATAGGTGTGCGTATGTATGTGTATATGTATATATTTATGTATATGTATAGCCAGAAGATTTTTGACTCGTTGGATTGTGCTTAAGTGTGTTTTAAGCAGCTGAGATGGATGTGAGTTTGACTGTGTGTTGGCTGTATGTGCCTGTGTGCGTGTGTGTGTGTGTGTGTGAATATGTGTGCGTGCGATTAGCATACGACGTTTGGCATGACACCCCTTTCGGCGACAAGGGGTTGTGTATTGGGCTTATCAAGTGACTTTTATTTGTTACACAAGTCAAGTCAATGTAGTCGTTGTTATTGCCATCCCGCGTCACGATAAGGGGTATTCCTTTTTTTCCCTTCTCCTTCTCCCTTCCTCTATTTCTTCTGCCAATTTTCCCTTTACCAATCTGTTTTTCCCCCCTTTCGTGTAATTTATCTGTGAATTTACTGTCAGAGCCTAGTAATGTGCTATATGCAGCGGGTAGACGATTTAAAATTGTTTATGTCAGATAAGTGAAATTACATGTATTTCTTTTTTCTCGATTTGTTTACAAGCCTCGTTAATTTTTTTCCGGTCGCGTCCTGACATTGGGGTTGATCCTGGTGAGCGTAATTACAATATTGAAATTGTTTTTAAATTGTATATAAATGAGATAAAAATAATGTGAAAGGCTAATGCAGAGGTCTCTACTTGTAAAACACTTTCCATTATTGATTGAAATTACAAACTTTTAAAGTTATGAGATATATGAAGTATTAATTATCGTACCGATTTAAATTAAATAAGAAGATTAACGAATTAAGTGCTAGCCAGTTTTATATTATTAAATATTATATTATATCCACGTAATATAGGATCGGTAGATCATTAAAAGAAATAAATAGAAGACGCAGAAATGTGACTAGATTTCTGCACGCAAAAATTTCATATTATAGAAATGAAATCGGTTCAGGATTTGAAGTGTACAAAAGGTCAATTTAAAAAAAAAAGGAAGGCTCTTTAAATAGTTGATAATTTGTTTTTAAATTATGAATAGATAAACATTTAAATGTGTCACATTAATTGGGGATTTGTTATAAATAATGTGCATTTCTTTCATAAACATATAATAAATTCCAATAAATCGTTTTATGAGAATATATCCCGATATTGATATATATTCAGACTTAAGAATGTCAATTTAAAAAAAGAATTAATAACAACAAGTAAAAAAAATAATAAAAAATCTTTTTTTTATATATATATTTTATTTTGTAAGATGTATTTCTATGATTAAAAGCTTACTAAATTAAACTTTGTTTTAAAGGCTGTTTTTTAATCAAGAATTTCTATGCTAAAGAGCGTAGATATCATCTTGAGTTAATAAATATAATAACTTTATTTAAATTATAAATTATATATAATTAATAAAAATTTATGTTATACAAAATATAAATTATATGAGCCTATTTAAACTCGGAAATAAATAAATTTAAATGTACTAAAAGAAATAAATATATATATATATATATATATATATATGTATATATAATTTAATTATTTATATTAAATATAAATTTAATTTAATTTATTTTTTATTTAATACTAAATTTAATTTATATTATTATTAATTTTAATTTTATTCAATAGCTTTATGTTATGTATTTAATTTTCATTTTCCATTTGATTTATATTAATAACTGTTTCAGTTTTTTTAAATATTTATATTTTAATAAATATTCATATATATATATATATATATATATATATATATATATATATATATATATTAATATATATAATATTTCAATTTATTAAACTGTTATTATTTTTAATTGCTTGAATAGCTATTAAATTTTAGTAATTTATTTTATCTGACTTAACTTACTGAATTAATTAATTGTTGATATGGTTATGATATCCATGATTAATAATATTGAGATATATTTATATATAGAATATAGTAAGAGATTCTATGATCTTCAGTAATTTATTGAATTTTTTAATATTCACCTAAATCGCAGTTTCTTCACAAATTGAACTCAGATGATCATTTGAATTGCTCAATTCTTAAAACGCACACGAATATTTAAAATACAAAGCTTAAAGTATAATAAATTTACTTGCATAATTTTTTTTTTGAGTTGGGGGCTTAAGTGAAATGAACGGAAAGGACGCCACAAACCGTTAGCATCCATCACGTGCCCTTCCATTCAGTGCAACTCGTAAAATCTGGCAAATGCCATTTTTTAATTGAATTTTCATTACATTTCCGTTTGGACGGGCGCAACATGCCAGAAGCCGGGAACGGGCTGGGTTGGGGGTGCGGAGACGTTCGGATGTCTACGTTCCCTTAACATTCGGGCAAGCAACAAAATGCGGGGAATAGAAGTCAGTGTTCAAATCCGAATCCGAATCCGATTCCAAATCAAAATCGGAATGTCGAGTTGCTAAGGCCGTGCGAAATATTTTGTTGATTGTTTTGCAAATACATTTGGTGAAATATATTTAGTTCTTTTTTATTTTGTATTTTGTAATTTTGTTTTTTATATTTTGTTTTTACTTTTGATTCTTTACACGTTTATTTTGTTTTTCCGCTTTTCCGTTTTTCTGCTGTCCTACTCGAGTTTTTAATGCGATGTTGCAGTTGCGAATAGCAACACGAAAAGCCGCTTACGTTGCAGACTTGAAATGGGCGTAGTTGTGGGAGGGGCGGATGCTGGAAAGCTGATAGGCACAAAGGGAGGCGGAGGGGTGGCGGAAGGGAGGTAGTAGTCGGAGCACAGAATTTGGTTTTTAACGATGATTAAAAGTTATCTTAATGCCAGGCCAGGTTTATGACAATGTTGTCCTGCTGTGCTTTTTGGGTGTCAGGACTCTTTCGAGTGCATTGAGTGGTTTCCCCTGAAAGTCGACTGTGTCCTTTGCCTGGTAATGAAATGTTTATTTTGAATGCTTTTAATTGCGTCTAGCTATGGCATCTTTAATGTTTGATGACACGACAAAATTTAACGATTTGCCTGGCAAAGTGTGAACTATGGAAGGGGAAGTCGTTCGACAAAAACTTTATTAAATCGAATCACATCGCATTACGAGAACGTTAAAGGACTCTTTGTGCAAGATATTTCCACCGTCAGTATCCATTAACATGGTCCTTGAAGATTTGCAATTGGTCTAGCCATTTGGATGCCAAATGTCTCATGTTTTACTGTACATGAAGTTGTATTTGAAAATGCACTTAGATGCAGGGCCCTCATTGTCTGTCTTATATGCAGAACCATGTCCTGCAGTGTCCCAGCCTCTGCTCTGCACTCTCCCCCTGCTTCCCTCTAGTCCTTCGCCTTTGACAACGTCCTGCTGCAATCTGTAATCTGTCATGACGCATATAGATACATATATGCACATGGATGTTATTCCGAAGAGTTTGCGAATCGCAAAGCCAATGAACGATAAACTTAATTATCCTGCCTAATTGTCGTGCATATGCGAACATGGACTCATCAAGGATGCATCGTGGATGTGTGAGGAGTCCGCCGTATAGCCCCAATGTCGCATTATTAATTGCTTGCAAGTGTAAAATCAAAACCTGTCTATGTAAATAACAAAATTACAAGAACAGTCTCTCAGCCGCCCCCACCCACCTGAGTCCCCCTTCCGTGGCATCTGGTGCTCCCCACAGTCCGTTCACATTGGTCGCAATCTGTTTTACTTTGAGATTTTCCAATTAACTCAATTAGACAAAGTCGTGTCAATGTAAAATCTTCGAGACTCATGCATTATTTAAGAAAACAAATGTCCTCACAGTCTCACATTGGCTAAGCAGTCTGTATTTTGTGAACAGTCAATTGCACCTCATGGGTGTAATGCAAATCCTTCTTATCTTCGCTCCTTTGCTCCTTCGCTCCTTTGCGACTCTTTCAGAGCCAACGAGTCGTATGAAAAGTGCACCTCGATAAAAGAGACAGCAACCGCATTTCAATTTCATTTGTTTGCATAACAAATTTTCCGCACGGTAAATTTTTATTGACAATTAAATTTTTGCCAAAGCCAAAGCTAAACCCAAAGATAAAAATCAAAAGGAAAAAAAATAAAATATAATAAAAAGGATTCCCGCAACTATACATAAGCGAGCACATCGAGCAGACAAAAAATTGAATGCAAATATGCAAATTTTACCAAGAGCAGCAGCAGTAGTCAAACAGGCATGTGTGTATGTGTGTGTGTGTGTAAGTGTGCTTGGGAACGTCTCTACGTGTGTGTGTGTGCGTATGAGTATTACATTCGTCCATATGTCATTGTATATCCTTCAGTTCTTGTTTCTTTTCCAACTCGCTCCCGTACCAAAAACGAGCTGTTGACATATGCATTGTCAGAGACTGAGGTCTGAGTCGTGAGCCGTGAGCCGTGAGCCGTGAGTTGTGAGGACGACGCCTCAAAACATTTGCGAAAATCATAATAAATGTTGGGAAAACATTAAAATTATGAAAAGCTCGCAGAATAACATTCGCTGACTTAAAATAATACGTGTGCCGCAAGGCAATAAAAGTAAATCTGGGTTTTAAATATCTGCGGTCTGTCGCTCCTTTCCTCCCTTCCTCCCTTCTTCCCCTACTTCTTTACTTTCCTCCTGCCTTTTTGCCTTCCTTCCTTCTTGCTCCTCATGCACTGCGTGTCTCTGTCACTGCCCTGGGGTTAAGTGTGACGGACATGTGTATAGATTTGGCAAGGACTCGTCTGACCTACGAATTGGCAAAGGGATTTTGAGCAAAAGTTATTTGAGCGTAAAATATTAAAAAACTTAAGCCTTGGGCTCTCCTGCTGCCGGGAAAAGATACAAATTTTCAAAATAGACAAAAAAAAAAAAAAAGAAAAAATGAATAAGTCCCCCAACACAAATGGAATCCCTCTACTTAAAGTCTAAGCACATCCAGCTACCACCTCATCCTGTGCTCAACCTCATCCGACTGTCTCTCGTTTCGATTGCTGTAAGTGCCTGGTCTCCAGCTAAAGGACTTCATTTCGCACATTAGAGTCGGTAAATTATATTAAGGACAAAAACGTATTGATTGCCTGAAAGTGCGTTTTACCGCCACCCACATTTGTGGCAGTGGCAGTGGCAGTGGCATTTCCAGTTGGAGCTTTGGTGGGGTAGGAAGTAACTGCAGTTGTTGCAGCTGCAGGTTGACACCTTTGAAGTCAAACTGCAGGCAAGGTTGCAAGTTGCCATACTTTGTATCTCAGTATCTCTGCGGCACAATGGAACAGGCGGCACATAATGTGAAATAAATTGGATTATCCTTTGATTCATTCACAGTTTGTCGCCCAACCGGCTGGGCGCATAATTTATATGCTTTACATATTTCAAATGAGTCTCCCACTCGCACTCCCACTCGCACCGGCAAATAGACCAATGCACTTTGTCGACTTGAGGTCTCCGGTTCCGAAATCTCCCAACTATGTGCTCCGCCGCTGGGACGATGGTTGGGCGGCCATTAATTTTCTTCGTGTCGCTCAAAGGAGGCGATAACAAGTTTTGGCTGATTTGATTGCCGCCGTCTATGAGCAATGAGCTTGTTAGCCTTCTGTGTGTGTGCGTGTGTGTGCGTGTGTGTGCGTGTGTGTGTGTACGCATACATGTGGGTGGCTTGATGTGTGTGCATTAAATCGGTGGACTTTGGTTAAATTGCTTTCGTTGAGATTTTGCAATTTGATGGAGTTGTTTATGCCTACACTCCTGCACACACACACACACACCCAGCTAAGCACACACCAACACATATATGTATGTATGTGTGATACGTACGTGTGCCACGTAGGCGATAATTTAGTTGACACAAACTGTGAAATTTGCGTCTTTACGTCTGTTTCTCTAATCAATCATCTGTCCGAACTCAGTACCAGGATCGTTATTACCAATTAAGTCCTGGCTAATCATAAATTACAGCCCAACGACATTAATAAGCTTTTTTTTTTATTTATAATTACTTCCTAAGCATTTGCTTCTTATTAAGTTTATTGATCAAAAATACATTTTCTCTGTGTAGCTCAGAGTTCCTTAAAGTTTTGTAACCACAGACAGCAGACTTTACGTAACTTCATTTAAACTTAATTAACATTTTATTGGCTATTTATTTTCTTCATATTAAATTTAATTTATTATTTATATGTTTACAGCTGAAAGTTTTCTGAACTACATTCTGAACCATTTTACTATATAAAACTTGATTTATATTTTTATTTTGTATTTATTAATTTTTCAAATATGTTTTTTTTCATTTTTTATATTTTACCTTTAAAAATTATAATTTTGTTAAGTATAAAATTTATATTTCAACCTTAAACTTAATAAATAATATAAATATAAATAATAGATTTTATGTTGTATTTTAAGTTTTGGATCGGGATTTCTTCTCTATATTTTATATTTATTTATCTATTTCAAAATGTGTCTGTCTTGCTGTCTGTCTACTACCAGCTTCTCTCCCCTGTCCATCTCGAATATTTATATATTTAAATATTAAATATCTTTATTTTAATTTCAGACTTTTGAGAACTATTTACTAGGGTCCCATAAGTTTTGCAAAATATTATAAATAATCTTAATAATTAATTAATAAGTAAATAATTTAATATTATAAATTCTTGATTTAACCATTTTGCAAGTAGTTTTTGTTTCACAAGAAAATAAAAACCATAAAAAATAAAATGTATTATATATATAAAATATATAAAATAAATTAAAATATGCTTTTAATTTTCAATTAAATTTTTAAATATTATTATAAGTTTCTGGCTCCTTACCTCAAGCTCAATTTAGTCACTTCCCAGAAACTCCCCTAATACATTTAATGATAATTTTAATTTTAATTTATTAATATTTTTAAAGTCTCTTATGGATTTATTTAAAAATATTCTTTGCATCAATTCATAAATTTATGTCCTTTATCCTATGTGTCCAAGACTTTCCACGTTCGACCATCATTAGCTTCTTAATTGCCTCACAAATTTATCCTTAATTTCCTTATATTGACTGCTAGGAAGGACGCAGGAAGCAGAATAATATTTCACCTGTAAAAGAAAGGATATAAAAACAAAAATAACTTCGAATGTCCTGCCAATTTGTATTGAGGTAAGAGAATGGAGTCTTAGAGCTTGAACCCTGCCCCCAACTCGAGTTTCCATATTCGAACTTCAATTAGTGACTGCTGAGCTCACTTTTGACAAAGGACACACATGGATATGCGGCCGAGGAGCAACAGGCCCGTTTTTATTATTTAAAGCGCTTCGGCTGGTTGTCCTTACTTTATTTTCATTTATTTGGCATTTTTTCGCTTGTTGCCATTTTGATTTCTTTGTTTTGGTTAAGCTTTTAGAGCACAGAGACAATAAATGTCGGGCTTGCATGGTGGCTGCTGTTTTTGTTGCTGTTGTGTTGTTGTTGCTGTTGTCATTGGCAATGCCACTGCCACTGCCACTGCAACAGCAATCGCTGTTGAAGTTTTTATATTAAAATAGCACCAGACTGGACGAGGGCTATTAAAAGCGTAGCCACTGATGCCGGCAGACAAAAAAGGATACCTTTTGCGTAAATCCCAGTAGGAAATTAAAAACCAAAATTAAGTCCAAATGAAAAGGGAAAAAACTAAAGTCGCGTCAGAGTCCAGCGAAATTTATCGTCATATTTATAAAAGAGCAACGCAGCGCAGCTTCCATTGAGCTTCCAGTGGCAGTAGTTGAATCTGTCGGGAGATTTTCGGGGCACTTCGGGGGTGTGGCGAGGGTTTGTCCGGGTCCCGGCAGGTCGTCAAAAACACCTTATTACCGATAAAACCAAAAACAAAAAAAAAACAAAAAACAAATACTGAAAAACGTGAAAACGTAAAAACGTGAAGCCAAATATAACAACAATAAAGGACTAGGGCGGAACGGAGGAAGACAGCGGACTCTTTGACGACTGAGTGACGCAGCCGCTGGTGTCATGTCCTCTGTTAGGTTTTTGTTTTGGCTTGTGAAAGTTACTCCCTTTCTCTCGCTCTCTCTCTCTTTCTCTCCATGTCTCTATTCCCTCTCTCTCTCTCTCACTCAGTTCTCCCCACTGCCGCGCTCTCTTGCCCTGTGACTTGTTGAGTTCGTGGCACAAAGCAGACAATTAAAATAGTCCTGGCTGCAAAAGTTGTGACTCGCAGGACCTGCTGCAAACAAATGTCCTGTCGCCTGGCTTTGTGTATTCAGCATACGATTAATGAGTCTTTAGCGTTTTGACTGTCGCGTAGTCGCGTTGCTTAAAATTATGATGATTACTTCGACTGTCACACAGTGCCCCATCCCCCACACCCCACATCCTACCTTCGCACCATCCTCGCCCATTCTCCCCTGCATCCTCATTCTCATCCCCAACCCTGCCATATACCTTTGGTACCCATATTCAAGCACATATAATCCAAATATAGCCCAGACAAAGTCCGCGCAAATACAAATAATTCGTTTGTTCAAATTTTTAGCATGACGCGACTTAATTGCCTCTGCCACACCTGTCACACTTGCCACACTTGCCGCAGCAGATGCCTCAAATGAAATATATTTCAAAATATTTGTAAAATATTTATGATAATTATTTAGTAATTGAAAATAACATTCCTGGCATATTATCAGTGGCTGCCAAACCAAATACTTTTTATTAATTAAGTAGCTTCGAGCTGTATATACATAATATACATTTAATATTTAAATATTATAACTTAATATAGTTTATTTGATATAAAATAAATCAATAAATTCTTTGTAAGCTGTAGTTATTTTTATTTAATATATTTAACTGAGTTTTCGAAATGTATTGCAAATTGTTTGACCTGTAAATTATTAAATATATTATTTATTTTTTTATTGTGGGATCTATATTATATTTTCCACTAGTCGCTGGAGCTTACAGGCTGTTAGGGTATATCCTTTTCATGGCTGGCGCCTCAGTTAAGGTTGTGAATTATTTGCCGTTTTAGCTTCATAAATGTCAAAAAAGAAGCTCATTTCCTTTTTAGGCGGCTGTCGGGTGGCAGGTGGGTGGCTGGCGGATTGTTGTGTGGCTGCCACTGATGCCACTGATGCAGGCTACGATTAGCCATAAAAAATATTAAGCGCTGATTTTGACGCGACATTTTTAACGTTCGAGCGTGCTAATGAGTTTTGTCCGAGTTTGTCTGGTCTGGTCTGGTTCCTCGGGCCTGAAAGCGTGGCTGGGGGCTTGCGTGTCACTGGCTGAGTGCCAGACGGACGGACCGACTGTCTGACTAGCTCAACTCATTCCATATGCGTATGTATTGTGCTCTGTCTGCCGTTCGCCAGTATTGCCAGTTGTTGTTGGTCTTTGGCTTGTTAATTAGTTCTTCCGCTTAAAATGTATTTAATGCTTACGTGCTAATATTTTGCAAGCTTCCACCTTCGGGCAGCGTTCGGTGGCGCCCCTGGCGCTTGACATGCGATTAATAAATAAATTTCGAAGCACTTACGTGTTATGGGGGCGGGACTACTTTGTCGTCCTTAAATATTTTTTCATTTGTAATTTGTAATTTGTTTATGGGTTCATTTCCCAGCGGTCAATTGTTGGGTCGTCTGAGATTTTTTTTTGTTTAACCGCCAACTCCTTGTCTTCGATGCAAATTCGTTTTATTATTATTTGTATTTTTTCATCTGGCTTAACTTTTTTGTTCCTGTTTCAGTTTTTTGTTTGGCCTTGGCTATCGTTTTGGCAAATATATTTTCTGAATGGCACTTCCTGTCGCGCCTTTTGTTACCAATTTACACCTGTATGTCTGTGTGTCAGCGTGCTTGTGTTCATGTGTGTATGTGTCTATGTGTGTTTGTGTGGATATACAGCTTTTCAATTAGCCAGTCGCACTTGAAATCCATTTGAGGCGTTAATTTTGGTTCGTAGAGCTAGAACAAAAGGCCTTTAACGCTTAAGCCGTTTGGCAAGTGACACTTGTCCAGTTACGCCTTCCCCATCTCGCTCCCCCATGAACGGCCCTGGGCGAACTGAAAGAATTTCTCTTAGGAACTTCATTGAATTCCCGACTCTGTTTTAATTGAGCGCGCAGACGTGCCACATTAAAAGCTTATAAAATGCGCAAAGAAAAAAGTGTTGCCAGCATAATAATAAAATGAAAATACATGCATAATAATGGTAATTCCCCGTAAAGTGCTACAAATTGATTTCAAGCATAAAAACGCGACAAACAATGGGACGGACAGGGGGAAGGGGTGCGGTGTGCGGTGTGCGGTGTGCGGGGAAAGGCCTGGAATTAAGTTGTAAAAAGAAACTAAGAGAAATGGCCATTAATGCCACCAAAGAAGTGCCCGTTCGGAGTTCTATGACTACCATAAAGATTTGAAAATGTGTTTACTCTCCGAGCTTATTCCCCGATACGGCGATGCACGTTGTCCGTGGGATGCACAAGGTAAGAAAGCATCTCAGGAATTCACATGCCAACAATGCCAACAAATTATTTGACTCGAGCGCGTCGTTCGACTTGTGATGATCGAGTTGGGAATTGTAACATTGCCACGAAATTGATTAACAAAAATGACAAACATATCTGTTTATGTATCTTATTGTGTTTTATTATATCTTGTATCTCGTATCTCGTATTCTGTATCTTGTATCTAGCATCCTCCATGCACTACATGATGCATGCTGCATGCGGTATCGGTAACTTCATCTGCCGCACGTTGCCTTGTCATTAACTGCTGCATTTGCCTGCCTTCCCCTCGTTCCACTTTTGCGCCTGTGTCATCTAATTGACATTTGTTAATAGTGTTTTCCTCCATCTCCATCTCCATCTCCAACTTCATCTCTTTCTCCCTTCTCCGACTCCTTCTTTTTACTAATTCTCTTTCTCTTTTCTAATTCTCGTTACAATATGAAAATTTTATACCAACTCCTTGTTGTTGTTTCTTGTGGGGTCATAAAAGGCGTTTGTTCATGAAATCCTCAGTTACTTTTATTGCCCTCGGTGTGGACCTAGACCTGGGCCTACTTGTGTACAGAAGCAGGCACGGCGACGAGAACGGGAGCGGGAACGGGAACGGGAACGAGAGGGGAAACGGGGACATGTACAGGGGAGGGGGCCTGTTGACTAATCATTTTCAGTTGATCGTTTTGTTATTTGGCCCGTTCATTGCCATGGCTCTTGATGTGATTCTTATCTATCAAATGCCCGAAAAAATAATCTGAGACTTCGGCGATGCGACGATCGATCAGTCAGTCAGTCCAGACCCAAAAGAAAAATGTCTAATAATTGCCTACAATTTTGGATCCTAAATGCAAATGGCATAATTGACATGAGTTGTTCTTTTCGTCCGAGAATGGAATGGATCATTAATCAAAGTGACGATGGCTATTGGTCGGTTAAATTGAAATTGAAATTGGAACTGGAATAAGATTAAGAATAGAAATGATAATAGTAATTGGAATTGGAAATGGAAATGGAATAGAAAGGAGCTCAAATTTAAATTGTCTTTGAATTGTTCCCAAACATAACCAAGGGGAATTCACGTTCCATGTGCACCAGGATAATTGGGCAAACGGTAGCAGAAACTGTCACTGTAAATTAGTCGGAGATCCGTGACCAAAGGATAACAGTAACAAGATTGGAAAAGATACTTAAAAGAGAAAAAAATCTTTTGCCCAAGCTGATTTGTACCATATTTATATCCAGTATTTGTACTTTGGCCTCTGAGTCCCCCACCCCTCGCCCACTCAAATGTCGGCAATTAATCAAAATGCTGCTCAAAGGGCATAAAATTAAGAGAAAAGATGTTGGGCGGTAGACCTGAAATAAATTGCATAATGGCAACGACCATAAATAAATAATTATAAAGCAGCAAAGGCAAAAGTGTTAAAGCAAAATCCATCCATCCATCCATCCATCCATCCATCTTTACATCCATCCACCAGCTTCCAGTTGCCACCTTCCTTGTTGTGAGCGGCGACAAGGTTTACGCATTGTTAGGCAGCCAAAGGGTTAAAAACTCTCCAGAGTTGCCAACCACTTAAGCTGACTTATAAATAAGTACTTCAAAGATATAAGTATATATGTTTAAATATTTATATATACATGCTTGCTTGTGGGTGGGCAAGTTCGGGGAACAGGCATAGTTATTGACAATAGACAAACTCAATGCCAAAGTACAAGAATCGTGTAGAGAAGTGTAATTTTTGCCATTTAGCTGGCCGGGCACGTATTGCATTTAGCGCGTAAAATAAATTTGCACAATTTGTGACAAGTGTTCGGGCAAAACACGAAAAATAAAGAACAATTTAAAGGCTGCTGAAATCCGACGCATGAATACCCTTAATACATGGCTTTCCTTGGGCTTTTAGGAATCCAAGTCAACAGAAGTATTTCCCAGATATTTTAGATATCTATATATATATATATATATATATACATATATATATATACGATATATATATATATATCAATAATAAATAAAAATTTAAAAAATTTAAAAAAATTTAAATAAAACCAAATTATAAAATTATCTAAAATTAAATTTAACGGAAATTTATTTATTTTAAGTTTAAAGTAAAAAGCTCTCTCTTGCAGCTCAAAGAAAAAAATTTTTTAAATAGGTGCAGATATTTTTATGTTCAATTTTACAGCAAATTAAATAAAAAAAAATTAAAAAAAAATAAATTAAATTAAAATTAAAAAATAAAATTAAACTTTAACTAGTATAACCCATGGGGTCATTCGAGAAATTTATTTCCTCAAAGTCACTCCTCACCACAAAAACTTTGCTCTTAATCTTTACTTTTTAGCTCATCAATCGCTTTAACATTTTGATCCTAAACTAAGTAAACTAACTAACTAATATAACTAACTAATTATTGTAAGGGTATTTACGATATAGAGACAAAAAAATCGAAAACCAGGGGACAACAAATTGACAGCTTGTGGCAAGCAAAGTCGTTGCAACAAAAGAGAAGCTGGAGGAGTTGTGGGCGATGGTGGAAGCTCTGGAGCGAATGAAGGCGGAGGAGGCGAGTCTTACTAGTTGTCCCTTTGTTTGGAGGCGTCACTCTGGGCAGCCAGCCGGGCAGCCCGCCGACTAATTGTCATGCCAGCCAGCAACGTATTTGGTTCACCACAGCCCGTTGCCCCTTTCAAATGCTCCAACTTACTTTCCAGTTATCTTTGTGTGCGTGTGCTCAAGAGTGTGTGTGTGTGTGTGTGTCTGTGTGCGTGTGTGTGTGTCTGTTGCGTTTTAGCTACTGATTTCTCTTATTTTCCTACTTTCCGTCCATCAATTGACTTTATCTATTTGAACTCACATGTTAAAAATATCAATTTGTTGTCGACTTGCTGCGGGCTTTGTTGCATTCTGACAGACACTTTGCTGGCACTTTTCGCCCTCCCACCGACCCGTCAACCTGCCCCCTCTCCCCTCCGTCTACCCTCACCCGCATCTGTGCTCCAAGTGCAGCTCCAGCCGAGCTCCAAATACAGCACCCAGGTCTACACGACTCGTGGATTCGTCAAGTAGTCGGCTCGGTGAGTTAGTGAACTGGTGAGTTGGTGAGTCAATAAGTCAGAGAGCCAAAGTGTCGAAGAGTCGCAGTTTTGCCTCTTGGTGTGATTTATGGTTACTTTATGGCATACTCGTAAATGTAGGTGCGGCCGCACATAAATCATCGTCCAAGTTGCAACGCGTTGCAGAATTTGTTGCACAAAACGTTATTGTAACTCGATGCCGATCCAATACAGTTGGAAACGAAGGTGACGGCGACAGCATAGCGATGGGCAGGCCAGAGGCAGTGACAGAGACAGAGACAAAGGCAGAGGCAAAGGCAGAGACAGAGGCAGCGGCAGAGTCAGAGGAAAAAACAACAAAATGCCAATTCGTATGCAAAGATTTGAAACTCTTTTAATTCGTTACGTTATTCAAATGCTTCTAAGCAAACGCGTAGCTTGTGCTTATCTATCTTTATATATCTTCATGATTGCGGGCAGTGATTCATCATTTGGGATTGACGCCTCACTCAGACACCGCCTTTGCGTTTCCCGTCATTACTACAAACCCCTAACACCTGTTATCCTTTGCACTTCTCATGCGTCTCACCCTCCTTTCTCATCCGCGCTGCTGACTAGATGGAAGCCTTCTGCAAGTCATCTAACAACAAGAGAAACACCCATTGAAATCACTTAATTCTTTCGTATTGGTCATTATGCGACGAGCATGAGTGCGGATCCTTTGCTAGTAAGTCACACTATTAAGCACTTGAGCCCAATTATGAATTGCCTGAGTAGGATTACACGGAGTGGCCCAGACCCGACCTCAGGCCTCGAACGCGAAGACAAACCCAAACCCAAACCAAAACCAGAACCCAATCCCAGAAATAAGTGTGCCACTTGAGGGTTAAATGCTCACAAAAAGTTAGTAAATTAAAATACCACCATGCAGACAGTCAGCCAACTGACTCCTTAACCATTTGCTGCTCTAGATGAGTGCCACACCTCCAAACATACATTCACACACTCACCCACCCACTCACACTCACACGCACACTCACACTCTCACAGATTACACACTACACATGAATAATTCATGGATCAGGAGCTGCTACAAATCTGCCTCTGAATTAATGAGCTGTGCTTCTTATTTACAATGATGCCGCACAAAAAAAAAAGGAATAAACATTTTATGAAGGGAAAATTGGAAAAGCCATTCAGACAAGTTTAATTAGAAGCCAACCCAAGCCAAGGCAAGCCAAATTGTCTTATCATAATTTTCCAAGCCATTTTCCCCCAGTTTCTGATTTTTGCGAGCCACGACGATGTTTCTGCAAAATTTCAGAAATTGTTTAGTCATTTTGTTGGCTTACACATCAATCATAGGGCATTGGACAGGACAGGACAGGGCAGGACAGGACAGGACAGGATAGGAGAGGCGAGGTAATGGTCAGGGATAATGTGCTGGGTGTTTGCGTGTCCTTTCACTCAAAGGAAGTATGTGTGTGCATGCATACATACACAAATATATATGAGGTGTGTGGGTGTGTGGGTGTGTGGGTGTGTGGGTGTGTGTAAGCGTTATTGTCAGGACTTTCAGCTGGACAAGTGCATGATTAATTATTTTATTATCTATAAATTGGTTTTTGTGGCATTCCTAGACAGGCTCTTCCTTCTCCGCGCCATTTACCTAAAAGCACTTTTGTTCAAATTTTATTGCACTTACTAGGAGCTGAGTAAAACGCTGAAAGGATTTTATAGTGTGCGCTTAAGGACGTTTATTAAAGTGTAATGAAGCTACACATGTTGAGCGCAGAAATACTCAACTATCTTCTAGAATATTTTTACTCAGTATTTCAACATCGAATCCCCCTTTTCCATCCAAATCTGCCCATCACTTAAAAAATGATTTTCATTAAAATTAAAAATAAAATACATTCGGAAAAATGTGAACATGATATACACATATATGTATATAACTGAGAAGTATAAACATTTGAACGTGAAGGAGAAAATACAGTAAATTAAAAAAAAAAAAATATATGGGATATCCAAGTCCAGCTCTGAAATTCATAAACGAATTTTTATTTCGCTTCAGAGTTGCAATAAGTATTAAATATCTTTTTTAATATACATTTTTTTAATACTTGGCTGTTATTTGCATGTGTATAAAATGGTTTTTTTATGTTTGTTCGCCTATGGGCGAATTTTGCAATTAATCCTTGAATTTCTGCTGAAAGGATATACGTCGCAATTCACTTCACTGTCACAAATTACTTTGATCGAAGCATTTCAATTAGTGGCAAAAGTCCACATTACAAAAAACGACATTCAATTGAATGAATATAAGTTTCTTGTTAACTGATATATTATTTGGCCAAATCGAGAATAAAAAAAATGCTTGATCCCAGTAGTTACGATGTTCTTTGAACTTGTATCCATGGCGTGCTGAAATTAAAGCAAATGGAAAAAATATTAAAAATAAATTTAATAATAACAGTTAAAGTAAAATGATAGGAATCACAATCAATTTTAAAATTTTAAAGCAAAATAAAATAATTATTAATAAAAATAATATTTGCATTCATAAAAAAAAATGTATAATTATTATTTTATTTTTTTAATAGTTATAATATTAATTATAATATAATTTGTTATATAAAAATGACTGTGAGAGATAAATTAGTAAAGTAATCAAAATAAAATATTCCAAAAATAATATAAATGATAATGAAAAAAAAATAAATATCTTAAATAATAATAACAATCAGAATAATTACCTCGGACATTATAATTATAATAGCAACTATAATATTTATATATTAATATTAATTATTTATATTAAAGATTAAAATTATTGTTTATTTTTCTTCCACTACTGCAAGTGCACACATATAAGAATTATTAATGTCCTTGGTCGTACAGGCAGGTTAGCATCTATTAATTATTTTATTTAATTAATTTAGTAATTATAATTACGCTTATAGCAAGCTGGAAAAAGTTTTCAAAACTTTATAATCATCATTGTTGTTCAGTTTTCATATGAAATATGTCAAATGTATATAAGATATATATATATAGACTTAAAAGTTATATTGCGGTTTTAAGGTTTCGTTCTTCCATTTCTAAGAGGTCAAATTCTTCCTCTGTTGTTGTGAAATATTTCTGTTTATAAAGAATGATATTATTAGATGTTAATAACATATGGAATAAATATAGTATTAGTATGAATCTTCCAGCGACCAAATACATTAATTTAAACGATTACTTTAACTGCGTTAAACTATTTAAGTTAATAAATTACCATTGTCAATTTTACAGTATCCCAACTTAGCATTCCCTGGGTTAGCAAGGAATCAAGGAAATCATCACAATCCCCTGGCAATCAGCTTACTGGATAACAGCCCAACGAGAAGAAGGCTCCTACCAGAGAGTACCAAATACAGTGGTTGATAGGTTAACAGCAAAATGTTAATGTTAAAAATAAAACCTTGAGAAGGGCTCGGTAATATTAAAACATTAATCATATGTAAATTATGTAAATAATTCAAATAATAATACATAACAACAAAACATTAGCTTCATAGGAAAGGATCTGTGTGATCATTTAGCTATTCCTGTGCCTTTGGCCTTTGTAACTTACCTTTAATTTATTACCGAGTCAATCTCAGAGCTTATTTTTTTTTAAAGAAAGCTCGAGTGATATCTGGTTCCAACGTACCCACCCCCCTGCAACTCCCAATCAAAGACGACCCAAATAATTAAACCTTTTCCTGCAAAATACCAGCAATAATGCAAAAGCGAATGCTACCGTCATTTTAATTACTGTCCCATAAGTGGGCAGATCTTAGATAAAATACTAGAAAAAAAACAAAAATAATTTTACGTTCATTTAAAAATATTTCATAGATTTACTTTCTAAATTTTTTTGGAATATAATTAATTTCTCTTATTATAAATAAATTCAATTCATAGCAGAACATTCATTGATAGGCAATGAAATTGCATTTAGTAATTGTCATTAAGTAATTGTCTTTTGGGTGTAACGTGTTTTCACCCTGATCGAGAGTAAATAAAAGCTATATCCATAGGTTTTGAACTCGTTTTGATAGTCGCCCGTGTATGAGAGGCTTTAATAGGCGGACAAGGGGAATTTGGTTCAGAGTCTGAAGTGAACGCCAGTTTCGCAAACTTGGCAATGTGTTTATAAGCAAGATCGTAAAAGTAAAAATTTGGAACGGCCATTAAGTAGCTTTCGAAATATTGAAGTTAATGCAATACACAAGATCATACATGGATGGTCGCTCCATATTTGGCTCCTATTTGGAATCGTATAACGGGCACAGTTTAATTACTTCGGGAGCGAAGTTCAAATTTAATTAGCAATGTTTTATGAGTCCCTGAAGTAATTTAGATACTTATTTATGTACATATACATACATGTTGTACATGTTGACATTTCACTAAGCAAATGAGTTATTGACAGTTCTATGGCCAACATAAAATATGTAAAAAATAAAAGCTATAAAATTTCGACAACGAAAAAAAGCTTCAGGCTTTTCAATAGAAAATTGCCGTCTTACCTTAAGCCGTGAGAAACTTTGCCGAGGGGTTCAATTAACTAAGATCCCTTATTAGGGGGAAATAAAGAGGCTGAACTTGGATCCGACTTGGATCAGCTATTTACCTCCGCGGGGAAGCATGACCCAAACTACGGCTACGCACGGAAGCCAATTAACGCTGCACCGAGCTCCTCCAATTAAAGACTACACAACTGAGCTGAACTCTATAGTATATAACTACATAATATATTTATATATTGTATATATATATATCTATGTACATACTATTAGATATACTAAAACCCGCACCAATTAGCGGTTAGATCATAAACCAAAGCCAAAATCTAACTCAATCATTACGCAATTAGGCAAGAGCCCAATAACACACAACACACGCTGAGCACATCCCGAATCTTCGAAATATTACAGCTCTATATATATATATATATATATATATATATATATATACACATATAGAGAGATAGATAAAGATATAGAGCCCATTAAATCACGCGACCCATTAATAAAATTGTAAAAGTTCTACGCAATGTGTCGGAGTGAGCCGCCGCCTCGACATTTCAACGGCCGAACAGAAGTTTCAAATATTTAATCATTGTCGCTGGGTATCATTCCGGGCCATAGATATGCCATAATTCTGTTGAAAACAATTTGTATGATTTGATTTGTGTAACCAGCTCCGGCTTGGCTCTGATTCTGTCCCTGCCTTTGCCCTTCGGCCGCCCCTGTTTCTTCCTCTGTCTCCGAGTCTGACTAGAGTCCACACGGATAGGTCTGTGCTCGCCTTGGGGAATGAACGCAGCAGCAGCAGCAGCAACAGCAGCTGCTGCCTGGTGCCTGGTGGACTCGACCATTTAATGACCCTGTTTGTGGGCCATTAAATGATTGTGTAAATTCTGAAAGAATAAAAAAAAAACAACAACAACAACATCAACAACAAAAACAAAACAAATCAAACTTAAACAATTTTGAAGAAGACATTAAAAGTTTGAGATATCCAGATGAGCGTCAAGTTTTCGGCTGTAAATGCATTCTGTTCGAATAAGTGGCTCCAAATTCAACGCGTTGCTTAGCGGGTGAGATTAATAACACCTCAAAGATGGCATCCAGAGTGGATGGATGATCGAGTTATCTTCTGTGTTACCTTTTAAGGCAACTGTACTTGGGTTGTGGGTAAATTTGTCGCAGGGCAGAGCTCACGAGATCTTTGATTGAAAATTGTGAAACGAAGTTTGGTGGGGTAAGGAAGTACGGGAGAAGCGAGAGGGTCATTGGGGTTTCAGGACTTATCAGGGCGGAGCATCATCTAATGTCACGCCTGACATGAGCTCACTGCGCGCTGAGCAACTAGGATGGGACCGCCCCACACTGTCACTTGATGTTAGTCGCATGCTAGAGCATTTGACAGAGGATGATTTTTCATACGGTGCTCGGGGCGCACGCGCATGAGGCTCACCCCACAAGCGTCAAGTCTAAGGCAGCAAGCGGTAAGCAGCACGATCCTGGGGTGAGCTGAGGCAACACGTGTTGTATATTACTTGGAAAATGCCTCAAATAGTTGCGGCTTGGTGCGACCGCAGATGTTTGACAGCCGACGGCCTGCATCCCCCTGTCCCATGCCAAACCCCCAACGGCAAACAGTGAACTGTGAACAGTGAACAGTGAACAGTGAACAGTGAAGAGCGAACTATGATCGGCAAACAGCAAACCCCAAAGCCCAGAAAACTAATGCCCATTGTTCAAGTGACGTTTTCATTTTTCGGAAAATCCCCCATTTGACGTGTTTGTAGTTGCTCTATTTTTGGCACGTAGTACAACCGGCGACCTCCGAAACACTAGAAAACAGGGCGAAGCACTGCCTATCGAAGCCAAAACCGAGCGCAGGGGCCCCCATTTACCGCCCTCGTTGTGTGTCGTGAATGAATTTATAAATAAAATCAGAGATCGCGGGCCGCCACTTCTGGGGAATTCCATCCGTGAAAATGTAAAATATCTCCTGCTGAGTTTTCCTAGCGCACTTTTCACTTAATTTCGTGACTTTCATGTAACGCCCCTTCCTCTCTCTATTTTCTTTTATTTTTTATCTCAGTCCGCGTATTGTTTTTCTTTGTTTATAGAATTTTCAATAAATGTTCTATTATCGCATTCGTATGTCAAGTTGGGCTGCATTTTTGTTCTGGGATTTTTGACTCTTGATAGGCTGTTGATATCTGTTTTCCAATGAATTCGTGTCGGCATTTGTGTGGCTGTCGTCAATGGAGATGCCCTTGGAGGGGGAGGGCTCCAAGCAGCACACAAATTAATCAACTTTGTTTCTTCCTTTCAAAAGAGTGATATGTGACGCCTTAGTTGGCGAATGCGATTGGTTTATAGTTAGTAAAAGCCCGGGACCACTTTCAAAGACCTTTATTGCTCTTAATAATAAAAAAAAATTGTCCGCATGCTCAACTTGAATGTGTTCGCAACCAGATCACTGGCGATCCTCAATCTTCACAACAACTATAAGTCCACCCACATTATTGCCATCCGTCCAGAATGTTATGATGGCCTTGACAAGACCTCGAGGCACCTGATCGGGCCAGTCTTCAGTGTTGAACTGAACTGTCTTAATGTAGTATTCGCCCTGAGGAATAGGACAAGTGTCCTCGTCTACGATTGGGAAGTTTGTGGTATCTCCTTCCCTTACCGAGGGCTGCACGAACTGTACGTAAAACTTCTTGAAGCACTCGCAGATACTCGTCGGCGGGACATCAAAGACCATGCGTTTATAGTCGCCATCACTGTTGGGACTGGAATAGAGCTCGACGGATACCTTGAAGTCATCGTTATCCATGTCACCCAAAAAGGAGAACGACCCATTCAGTGACTTTTCCCGTCCAATAGTTCGCAGGGAATCAAATAGCACCAGCGTCTCCGAATCGCCTTCAAAGGACTCCAATTGTTCATTGCTGACAACATAGGATTGCTCGCCCTATAAAAGATCCTTGGTCAACTGTTCCAAGGAGCAACAATCAAGATTATAATTACCGCAATGCAGTGCAACAAATGAACAAGTAGAAGAGCTCCAATCCACTTCATGTTAACTATGGACGCTACAGTAGCCGTAAAAGTCGATCGGCTGGTCTATTTATTGGATGCCTCGGGTTTATTTACAGCACGCGATTTTCATGTCTTCCGCATCATAAAGATCCTGAGATAATCTACTTTTCAGCTTGTAATTGGCTGTTCACTGTGTACAATGTTGTTCGAGCTAGAAATTAAATTTCTATTTTATGCGATAACTGTTAACCTTACTTGTTTTTGTTAATATTTGTTTTAAAATTTGAAAAAAAATTATATTTTGTTACAATCTTAATTTTATGTGTTTCCGTTTGATGAGTTTTTTTTTTTACATTTTTGAGACTCACTATTGAGTGATAATTAATATGCAAATTTTGTTACACTTTGATTAGATACCAATTAATTTTGATGTAGTCAGCTTTTATTTTTTATATGATCTTATAAAAAATAAGGTAACTCTTAAAATAGGCAATTTTATGTCACATTTTACCAATTTTAGGATTAACTTTGGGATATGTGATCCTTTCTGTCATGCAAAGGACATGTTGGTATCTATTTATGTTGAAAGAATATTATCAAGGCTTAAATCGGCAAATCAACTTTCAATTCTATTCGAATCAAATCACATCACATCGATCAATTTAGGCCAACCCACACAGAGATTATGATCTATACGTAAACCTCTTGACAAAGCTAAAACTCAATTAACACCTTCGAACGTGCCACAGGTTATTGCAAAAACTCTTGCAATTGATTTATGCAAAGTGCAGCCAGAGTGAAGTAACGGCCAACTTGGTAGCCACAATGTCTAAGAGTATAGGCCAAGTATCCGAAGAGCTCGAACCTCAAATGGAGAACACCCACAATGCCCGATCGGAACCAGCTCAAGACCTCCAAAATCAATCAACCTCGATTTTCCTTCCACACTTGCATATCTATATACAAGTGCAAATGTATGTGCACTTTTATACAAACTAATTTCATAAATTTTATTTTTTTAGTTTTTTTTTTTCCATTGATTGTGGTCTTCGCCAGAGAAACAAAATAACGAATAAAAATGAATCTCGAAAAATCATAATAATAAATTGCTGTGATTTAGTCAATTGTAGCAGGTGTTTTACAACAGCACGTAGTACCACAACAACAGCAACAACAGCAACAACAGCAACAACAGCAACAGCAACAACAACGACAACAACAACAACGTCGACAACCCAAAAAAACTGGTTGGGCCCAGACCTCAGCTCCTTCTGATGCCTTGCACTTGTGGGTTGTTTGATTTGCTCAAATTAGCGCATGCAAAGAAGTAAAAGAGGGAAAACAAGAGGAAAAAAGCCTATGCAGAAACCTGCTACGGCGTCGGCCCACTGGCACCAAGCTGCACGTTGCACATGCACACACACACACACACACACACACACAAACACACACATACAAATACAAATGCACTCATGTGGACACATGGGGCACTACTCTGTACTCTTTACTCTTCACCCTTCACTCTTCACTCAACTCGCAGAGCAGCAATTGAAACCGAAATCTGCCTGAGTACAGCAATAAAAACTCGCATATAATTGACTAACCAACGAGTATCTTCGATCTGCGGACGCGGACACAAATGGGCTTTCCATAAATTAGAACCCACACACAATCGACGAAGCTGTTGAGACACACTATGAAGAAGGTGGTGCTGGTGCTGGTGCTGTTGTTGCTGGTGGTGGTCTGGTCATAGATCTTCAGGCACAATGCGATCTCAAAGGTTAACGAAAACTTAGAAATTTATCATGAGCGGAGGTCAAGAGCTGTTAAAGGTTGCCAAAGAGCGCCATTCCTTTATTATATGTCCACATATAAAGTGTACATACCGTAGGCAATATACAACTTATATTAAATATCAGAAATATGGGCCATCGAATTGGGTTCCGTTGGCAGCTGAACTTGAGATCAGATCGCTTAGAAATGTGAAGCTCTTAGCCAATAATCATATCCGATTACAGGCTACTTATCTTGACTGTTCAACTGATGACTACATGTTGGTCAGCCGTCGATTGATTTTGTTTTTGGCATTTCAATCTTGATTGATATTAATGGCGTATATCAATCAATAGATCCATTGACTGCAAGCAGGTAGGAGAAGTATCTTGTAAACGAATATCCCATATCTCACGTATACCGCCCCAACCTCACATACACACAAACACCCATGCACACCTGCATAAATGCATTTGTATAGACTCTGATCCGAGTGGGTCGCAGTGTGAGACGGTAGCCCGAAACCACCAGTGGGGCAGTCAATTATACCATTTGGCCCCAAAATAAAAAAAGAATTATTTATATACGTACACACATGTATTTATAAATTTACACACACACACACACTCACACTCACACTCATGTATATATATATATATATATATATATTTAATATATATGCACTGACTGTTGGTGGATAAGGCGACTGGTCCGTTGCGCATGCGCACCGCATGACGTCCAATAAAATTAAGCGCGTGTTGCATTTGTTGTTGTCGTTTGTCTTTGTTGTTTTTGATGTTGTTGCTGTTGTTGCTGTTGTTGCTGTTGTTGTCGTTGCCGCTTGTCGCTTGTCGCTGTCGTTGGTGTTGCCCACTTGACCAACAAATGAAACAACACGTACAAAGTTTGACGCGTGACGTGCCTGGTTTGCTCATTAGTTACACCAGACAGCATAATGCGTTTAATAATCAATACAGCTTCAGCCTCAGCTTCAGCCTCAGCTTCAGCTTCAGCTTCCCAGCTCCCTCCCAATTCCTCCCATAAATAAAGATTGGAGATTCGCTAATGGACAATAACTGTTATATGGGACGATCATGTATACATATTCGATCGTAATATATACATCCACTGAGACAATCTGAACTTTAGTTGTGCTCAGAATCATTTCCGATGCAATGCAGAATTTTATTATTAAAATTATTATTTAATAGCACTTAAAGTTTAAAAACTAAAAAATGTCATGCATTTATTTACTACTCATCAATTACTATTCATTAAGTGATCTCTATCAAGTGTACTTAAATAAATGTTACTTTTCCCAAACTGAAATCATTACCTATTCCAATGGGACTTCATTCACAGGAATAAAGTATAAATATAAAAATAAAGCTCGATTATAATATTCAATTCTCCATATCGAATGGGCTGCATTCTGAACATGAAAATAAAAAATAAATTAATTAAATAAAAATTGAAGTGGAATTTTATCAATATTTTCATTATTGACGCTTGTAAAGCTCAGGGCTTTGTACAGACAGATTGTACGGATAATATTGTTTTTATTTTTAATTTAAGAATATTAATTTTAATTTGGATTTTCAAAACCTGGTCCTTCGAATTACTCTTATTAAAAATATATTTATTACATCCTTCTATGAATTCGTTTATAGATCGTTTTAATTCAGAATTTCTTTATATGTAGGAATTACATTAAATTTATTATTACAATTTTTTAAATTAATTTTAAATCTAAATATATTTATTTATATCCAACGACATACATAGTAAAGCTTAAAAATAAAATTTTAACCTTTGTGAATTTCACTAATTTTATTTTAGGTATTAATTATTAATTCTAAGCTGATGAAGGCAATAAAGAAGTTGTTTATGTAATTATGAAAATTTGAAATAAATATTGATTATGTAAGACATTAATAATAAAATAATAAAAAAAACATTTGTTAAAAATTATTTTCGGGAATCTTTTTTAAATTACAATTTCTTTAGCTCAATTATTTGACATTTATTTTTACAATTAATAAATTATTTTTTTTTTCTCTAATTTAAGTTGCTTAAGCTATGGATTTTGTCCGAGTTTTTCAATTTTGATTTAAGCACGTCCAAATTTTGGTTGTATAGTGTTATTTTTGCCACTGCCACTTGTGGCACGAACCGAGCAGCACTCCGCGTACACCAATACAAGGGCAACAACTTTCGCATTAGGCCAACTCGGCGAACACCGCAACAACAACAACAACAACGAAAACAACCAAAGCAACGGCAAAACTTCTCAAGCCAAAGCCAAAGCTGAAGCCAAAGCCAAAGCCACGGAAGCCACGCTCGGCTGTGCAGGAAGCTTTGTGGCGAGCCTTTTAACATTTACGCCAAGTGGCATGCCACCCCTGCCCCGCTGACCACCCGGGGTTCAGCCACCACTCCACCACCCCGCCCACCCCAGCCTGCCCCACTCTGCTGCAGTTTATTTTCGCAACGACGCAATAGAGCGCTGCGCAGCTCCCACGCTTCCCGTGGCAGCTGCAGCTGGTTTAACAACCTGTCGACGACGCCTTATCACCTGGCTCTGCCTCTGCCTCTGCCTCTGCCTCTGCCACCATTTCTGGCTTTGGCTCTGGCCCTGCTTCTACCGCTGCCGCTGCCACTGCAGGCGCTGCGTCGTGGCCAGCTGTTTTTATTTATTTATTATTATTTTTTTTTATTTTTATTATTTTGATTTTATAACTTTTTTTTAATTTGTTTGTCGCTTGTAAATTTCTTGTTTTTTGTGCAACTTGTTTTGGGCTTTGTGTGATTTTGGCGCGCAAATTTCTGGTTTCGTAATGTTTATTGAGCTTTTGGGCCGTGGCTAGGCGTGGGCCAGGCTCTGACTCTGACTTGGACTCTGGCCCAGGCTCAGGCTCAGACTTAGGCTCAGGCACCGGCGCAGGCGCAGAGTCAGGTAGAGAGTGTGGCCTGTGCAACGTGTTTCGGGCCTGAGGCATGTCTCCCTGCACCGTCAAATGGCTTTTAATTAATTGAAATACGTTACTTTAATTGCACCGTAATTAAAAGTTTGATTTATTTTAGTCCGGCCAATGGCTTGCTGACGCTCGCTGCATCTCTCGTAGGTGTGCATTAATTGTTGATTGATCCCCAGAGTAAGCCCCAGCTCAGGAAATGGACTTATTATGCTAATGCTCACTGCCCGTCACTTGACTCTAGCCATTGCCCGATTGCGGTTTTATTAATATTCGATTTGAATATGCAAATCAAGTAAAGTTCTGCGGTATCTGAAATTGAGTGTTTCGCCATTTGTTATACTGGCCATAAAACGTGAAAGAGCTCAACTAACATAAATATAGCACGAAGCTGTCTGCCCAGTGACACCTGATCAAGGCAATAACTACTGTACCGTTAGCTCCACTCATTCCGAGTCGGCTGAGTGGGTCAAGACGAAGACAAGCACAACTGTCAAATATAGTAGCTTCACCCTATATCACATCATTATCAATGATAATATCACTTACTCCCTTAACATATCATATCATATAAGCTTGTATGTTTGATATTGCTTCAAACGCAAACAATGAGATTCTCTAGAGATACCAATTCACGATCCTCAGAAACACAACAGACGCCTCCAAATTTATGACCTTTGTGGCATACATAGGAATCTCAAGATTTCTCAAGGATCAAAGATGAAATTGTAAAGTACTTATATAGATATATAAAAAGACTCCACGACCACAAAAGTATTTTAGCAATAAGACGTCAGGACAACATCTTCACACTTGAAATACTCAAAAGATGTCACCTGCTGGATATCCCTTATAGACCTTAAATAAAAGTATAAGATTGTCCCTTCTGTACGTATTTAGGTTGAGCCCAGTGGAGCTCAAGCTATCCGGCTACTTATAGACTTATTACTACTTATTAAATAAAGAATTAAAGTCCCGTTATTACCTTCCCAAGCTTTCTTTTTCCGAAGAAGCATTTGGAAGGATATTCCCATAGCCATTTATGTCTGTCAACGCGGTCGATGATTTAGTCAAGTGCAATAAAGTGAGGCCGTTAAAGTCGTTTGTTTTATTTAATCGCTGTAATAATGTTTGCAGCTTTACGCAATATTCAAGCCTTTTAGTTTTATATACTGTTAATTGAAGATACGAGGATCTGATCGTAAAAGTATCAGCTCTTAACGACGGATCGTTTGTTAACAAACCCCAAAAGTATGCTTCAAATAATTTTGGTTCTCTATTTGTGTGTGTGTGTGTTGTGTGTGTAGATGCGAGCTAGAAATTTTTGACATCAGATGCGAAATTGTATACGGTTTATTCATAATATGGTTTTGCCTTAATGATGACTTGTGAAACCGCCACAAACAATTCGCTGCGATTGCCCGCGATTGGTCGAATGGAGTTCATTGGCTGATCGCTGCAATGGGTCGTCGATTGCCTTATGCATTTATGGCCTTTGTCTATATTTAGTTATCGCAGTGGCTACAATAAAAATCAACTAATTGCCATGTGCACGTCGTTTATCCTTGATCTTCAATGGTTCATTAACTCCAATGGTCCGTGGAGCCAGCAACGCGGTGCCCAAGCGGTCGAGTGGTCGAGCGGCCAAGCCAACTATTCAGCTGCACATTGACGACAACAACAATGCCATGGAGCGTATTTAATACAATTAACTCGGTACGCTTATAAGATTAACCTCAGTAAGAAGCAGTCCCAGACCGAAGATCATGCTGGGCCTACGCAGAGTAGATTAACAATCAATTAAAATTGACAACTGGACAGACGGGATGCTTAGTAACAAGTACTCCTCTGTCCAGTTCGCAGATCGAAGCAGCAGCCAACAAGCAGCAGCCGGACTCAACCTACAGGCAAACCCAAAGGCAACATGCAGCGCAATTGATAGAGAAGTTTTGTAACATAAAGGAAACTAATTATAATGGATGCATAAGAGGCGCCACTTCGCCCCGATGACACGCAATAATTACGCCCAATTAATAGCAATAACTTTGCAAATTAGGTAATTTGGTCTACCACGGACCACGGACCACGGACCACGAACACATTGACGTCGAACCGCCAAGGCTCAGTCCCAACCACTGCTCAATACTTGCTGCACTGCATCATTGCCATCTGCATTTACCCCTCTGCACACACACGTCAAATACCAAATGTGTGTAAACCGGCGGCAGCCCATTGTCTGCCTGTCGACGTGAACGCCATGACTGGTAGAGGCGCTAGAAGGAGGATGAAGGCTGGAGGAGGTAGGAGGTAGGATGGAAGAGACTGAAAGCTGAAGGATGGCCGATGGCCGATGGCCAAAGGGCGATGAACCACTGCAGTTGAAAAGGCTTTAATAATAATCCAAACATTAAATGCATTTCAATAGGAAAATTTGTTTACTTACAAAAGTCCTTATTTAACAGAGCAGAGAGAAAGCAAGTGCAGTGCTTACATCGAATTTCCAATTAAGGACTTTGAGAAACGTGCATCATTCGCTCGAAAAAAGCTGTAAATGAAAATTATTGTATTTCCCCACTACAGGCAAAATAAAAAAAAGAATATCCATAATATTGATGAACTCCTATTAAAAAAAAAAACATTATATTTTTTAATATTGTTGCAGCAAATATTTTGTTACTCACAGAGTATTTAATACCAAATTAAATGTAAAATGCAAGCACACACACACTTATATACATAACTTATAAAATCAATTTTTATTGAAACCTAACATTTTAATTATGACGTTTTATTAAACGATTGAATAACTTAATTACCATACGGAATACATAAACTCATGAGCAGGTAAGTCGAATATGAAGAGTTTCAATTGATGTACTCGATAATAACGTAGCCTGTAGACAGCCGCTTACATAATTTATAAATTTAAATATATTATATAATAAATTTATATTTGATATTATATATTTTAGAAGAAATATTCAATATGAGAATCGACTATTTTAATCGTATATAATTATGTATGATATACATAATATTCCAGATCCATTTAAAATACTTATTTAATTTCACCTTTGCCTTCAAAAATCACACTCTGAAATCCTTGTCCTCTTCCTGAAGGCTCCACTTAAGGTGCAAATGAGAATGAGAAGTAACTCGCAGTCATTGCTTCCTTTCTTTGCCTTGCTACATATTTAATGCCGCAACCTTTTTTTAAAAATAATTAATGAACAGTTTACACATATACTGAGCTCTTTATTAAATTATTAAAAGCGCTCTAATGGAAAATTTTATGCTCATATAAGTGGAAGGTAAAAAGCATTACCTATGATTTATTAAACACGGCAAAGAGCAATGACCAATTTGAGATGATACAAATTGACAAACATGTTGTTCTTATGGATTTATATAGAAACAACACTCATCCGCACATCACTTGCACTCTGCCTCACTCATAGCAGGGGCACTAACCATAAACTCCACCGGATCCACCAAGATGCAACTCCCCATTTGAACTTGGGCAATTTATCAAAAATACCACACGCCATCCCAGCGAGCAGAAGAGTCGAGCACTCGAGCTACCAGTCGGTCATCCAGACGGTTCCAAAAGCAACAACAAGAAAAACGATAATAATAAAAATAAAAGTAATAATAATAATAATAACAATAATAATAATAATATTATTAGTCAATAATAGTTATGATAATAACCACAACAACAAAAACCGTAGTTCCCAAAAGAAGAGAAGAAGAGGACAAACAACAAATGAGGGAGGCCAGTCAAAGGGGCAACACCACAAGCAACCGGCAGCTGTAAGGAGTATAGTATTACATAAGAAGAGTCAACATTGAAAGGATTATCTATTGGCCCAACTGCGGAGATCAACAAAAAGAGTGCAACAGTCGCAACAACGTTGCAACTGCTGCCTCAAAGTGGTACAAGTTCAGAGTCAATGGCAGGGATGGGAGGCAAGAAGAAGGGAGGCATGAAGCATGGCACATGGGCGCAGCAGCAATCACTAAGCTGAACATCTGGCAAAAGGTGGCGACACTGTACCAAGAGAACAGCAAGTGGGCCGAACCGGGACTACTTTAGCATCAGCTTTGGCTGCAAGCACGGCTTCGAATCCAAGCTGCAGCTCCAGCTTTTAGAATAAACTTAAGACTGAGCTCAAATTTTAGTTTGAGGCAGGCACGCGCTCAGCTTGTGTCCGAGCTGCCAGTCTAGTAGGCGGCCAGCCTGCCAGCCTGCCAGTCAGCCAGTCTGCCAGTCTGCCAGTCTGCCAGCTTGGCTGTCCGGCAGTCTAGTTGTCTGGGCAAGTGAGTGAATAACCAGCTGGCCAAACAGTAGCCCATTGCATTGTGCTGGCATCCAGCTCCTGGTTAAGCTGCTCCCGAGCACTGCAATTGATTTGTTTGTGGCCTTTGGGCATGTGACAGGCTCACTCCAATCAGCGATTTCGACTATGCGCACGCCTCCAATTAGAGTGTAAACGACAATTGTACTTTTAACCCAATTTACTTAAGGCTTTGCTTTGTTTTCACTGCCTCATCGCGGGTTGCTTTAACAATAAATCTAAATTGTGTAAAGTTTTGAAAGTCGTCTCTGTTCGCTATGATGTCCCTCCAACAGTCCAACAGTTCAACTGTCCAACAGTCCAACTGTCCAACTGTCCAACTGTCCAACTGTCCAACTGTCCATATGTCCATCTGGTTGTCCACTTGTCCAGCTGTCTGCATCAGAGTTCTCCTCGTTCTCCCTCACAAACAGAGCTCAGTTTAACGCAAACATCGAGTGTTTCGGTTGCTCCAAGTAGCCCCGCAGTGCGTGGCGCATACCCTAACAGTCCTCACACTTGTACCTATAACATGTCCAGACTCTTTCTTACATTTAAATATTTAAATTAAAAATTAAATTACTAAACTGCACTTCTTACACAGAATAAACTAAGGTCTTCACCATGACAGAGTTTAAGGTTAAAAAGAAATCTTTTTTACTATTTATTTTTTAGTCGTTTAGTCTTTATTTAGCATTTCATTATAATCATATAAAAATCATATAAAAAAACCACCATAATTAATTATTTTTATTATTGTTTTTGGACCTATCAAATTGGGGGCTTCCATGTTGATATCGTTCTCATTTAAGGGTAGGGTAGGGTAGGGTAGGGTAGGGTAGGGTAGGGTAGGGTAGAGTAGGGTAGGGTATTCACTTTCCGGCATTCAACGATCGCCGATTCCTTCTTGTTTATGTATTTGATTATTTACTTAAACTTTTATCGCTGGCTGCTGGCATCGCCTCCCTCGTTCGTATGCAGGCAACGTTCGTTGTCGTCGTTTGCATCTACATACGAGAGACTCGATTCCAGTCGATTTGGAGTCGGAGTCGGAGTCGTTGTCGAAATCGGAATCGGAGGAGTCGGACTTGAAGTCGGAGTCGGAGTCGCAGTCGCAGTCGAAGTCGCTGGCGAAGTCGCAGTCGCAGTCGGAGCCACAGTCAACAGTCAATAGTCAGAGCCAGTGGCGCGCTGTGCTCGGATCCATTAAGGCAATGACCTGTTTTCATATCATTTTATTTTGTTTTTTTTATTTTTTTGTTTTCTCGTAGTCTCTTCTTTTTATATTTTATGTGTGCTTGCTTTGTTGTTGTTTTGTCTTGCTCGCACACGTTGGGGCAGGCAGCGTGGCAACATGGTCCTAAGGCGTAGGCGTGTGCAGGAAGGGCGGCCAGAGGGACAGGCATAGGCTAAGGCACAGGCTCAGGCACAGGCACAGGCACAGTCACAGTCACAAGCAGCGGCAGAAGCAGAGGCATAGGCAGAGAGGCAAGCAGAGGCAGAGGCAAGGCACAGGCACAAACACACGCAATCGGATCGCTCGGTCCAACAGTCTGTCCTCATCGTCGTCGCATGTGTCCATGTTGCAAGTTGATAGTAAAAATTATGATGATTCTTGCCCCAAGAACTGGCGTCAACTGGTCAAACGAGTTATATATTTTTTCCTATACTCTCTGGCCTGTGCATATTTATCTTTGCGTTGTCGTTGCCTCCACTTCATTAGGTCTTTAATTTTATATCGACTAAAAGCGCGTATCAAAACAGAGAAAAGGCAGCTTGAGCTCGTTTTTTTTCCACTGCTTTTTTGTTGTGTTTTGTTTAGTTTTGTTTTGTTTTGTTTTGTTTTGTTTTGTTTTGCTTTGCTTTGTTTTGTTTGTTGTTATATTTTTGCAGTTGCAGTTGCAGTTGCACAGAGTACACACTTACAACGTGCAAGAGCCTTTGGCGCGTAAAATCTTGCGGGTTCATTAGAACGTTGAACGTTGTCGTTGCCGTCGTTGTCGTTGTTGTCGTTGTTGTCGTTGTTTTCGTTTTTGTCGGTGTTGTCGTTGTTGTCGTTGTTGTCGCTGTCGTTATCTATGGATAACCCAGCATGTTTTAAGCCAGGCCCGAGCTGGACCGCTGCACCGACCGAACGATCACCAGCCGCAGCCCCAGCCCCAGCCCTAGCTTCAGTCCCAGCTCGAGCTCAAGACCGAGACCGAGACCAAGCTGAAGCCTGAACCTGATTGGAGTTGGGCATGAGCTAGGCCTCGGGCAGACCATGGACACGGGCTCATGCGCAATCAAGTCATTTCACTGGCGCTGTCAGTTGACAGAACATCTGCGCCTCAATCTGGTTTGGGAGTTGCAGTACAGTTGGGACGTAAGTGATTGGTCCCAGAAAAAAAGTGCAAGTGTTTCACCCTTCTTTGTATCTTTTGTTAGGCAAATGTTACAATGGAGGAAACTTGGAATGATATTAAGAAAGCCGACAAATGCTAGAAAAAACATATATGTACGATGTACATTTAATTTAGAAAATGATTATATATATTAACTTAAGAGAGACTAAGAGACTAAGACCTTGAAGACTTTGGGTAAATCATTTTGAAAAGAAATTTATTTGTAACTATTCTTGATTATAAAAATTGGATTCTATAATAATTTGAATTTAGTTTTAATTTTATAAACAAAATATATATGAAAATCCTAAAAAATTAAAAAATATTTTTGATTGCTTTTCACATTAGAACTGTCATATTATATCTTAAGAAAACATCCTTTATAAAATATTGGATGTTATGATTAATAATATTCCTCTTTGCCTTTGACAAATCGTACCCAATAAATCCTTAAAGCATTTCTTTAGACTAAAATTTCATGAGTTAAGGCTGTAAACTTGATGAGAAGAATTTATATAAAATTTGTTTCCCAACAGATTTGGGGACACAGACCATTTGGAGAGTCTCCACAGTGTATCCAAAGGTCACCCACAAGCAGCAATTTTGCCCACCGACTTACACGAGTTCTTCCTGAGATCATCTCGGGTGCAGATAAGCAATTGGAACCTTTCCTAAGAGTTTCTCTGTTTGCCCAAGCGATCCACATATAGCTTCTATATGAGCGCATGTGTGTGTGTGTGTGCGTGTGTATGTGTAACGTATGTGGATACACAATACATATAAAGTTGGTGTTTATCTTCTTCATACATATCTGCGTCTATTTGGTTAGTTGGTTTTGATTGCATTGGCTGCTTTGGTATCGTTTGTTTGGCTACTTAAATTTCCCAGTGTAAATAATGATATTTAACATGGTTATGTCTGTGCCTGAGTGTATGCCTGTGTGTGTGTGTGTGTGTGTATGTCCCTGGCTAAACACAACCTCGGTCATATAATTGCCAAGTACGAATCTGAATTCTCAGGGTCATAGCATACTAATTATTTATCAAACAATCAGAGAGCTAACCAAGTGCAACATTAACTGCAAATGCAACTGCAACTGCAACTGGTTGCATCACGCTTGCATCCTTGAAAACAAATTGAAATCTTGTTTTTTAGAGAGCTCGTGCACCGCTTTTCTTAATGGGCACACCCCCCGGCGGTCAGTATTTAAGATCGATTGTTGTTGAAGAAGTCTAGCAAATAATTGTTTTAAATGCAAGTCAAAGTTTAAGCGCTGACCAATGCAAATATTGGCAACAACTTTAATCACCGCTCATTCTACATAAATTGACCTGGCAATGAGCTCTCAGTGGGTGCAACTCTCGGGACGGTCCAGCGCTTGGAGCCTTAAGTGCAATTATTGTTTTTTACATTCATAACTGCTTGGCTGCCAAAGGCAAGAGTTGCAACCCCCAAGTGGTAGACATCAGACCTGTGCCCCTCCAAGTAAACCCTGCATGCGGGTCGACTCCGCACAGCACGACAAATGAATCATGCGGTGACCGGGGTACCGATCATCAGGAGCAGCAGCATCACCAGCAATGGCAGCGGCAGTGGCAACGGCAGTGGCAGCGGCGGTCGAAGCAGCAACTTATGCTTGTGTGTTTTCAGAAGCTGCCTACAGCGACATTGACAATGAGCCAAAATACAAAAAATAACAATCGAAATCCAACAACAAAAACAATAACAACAACAACAAAATCAGAAACAGAACAGAGACAAACACAAAAACCGTCCCAATGAGGTTCCAATACAATTCAAACGGTAGCCAAAGCGATGCATACTAGCATACAATCCAGCAGTTACAGCAACAACTACAGCAAAAAAGCAACAATAGTATTATTAGCAGCAGCAGCAATACCAACACTAACACCAACATAAGCAACAACAAAAACAACAACAACAACAACAACACACACACACAACGTACACATTTGCAAGAGCTTTTGGCTTTAGTTTTCAACCATGATCCGAGCGATCGTTAAGCAGTGCACAGTAGCTGTTTAAGCGTCATAATAACAGCAACAACAAGATGTTGTGGACCCTCCTCGGGCCATCCCTCCAATCGCCCATATCGACAGCACCACATCCCCCAAATCCCCCAGAGCCTCGCCACACACTATCCACAAAATGTGTGCTTGTGCACCTCGGCACAGCTGCAACGCTGTAGGGTGTACAGACTTTGGTTCAACTGGCAACTGGCAACTGGCAACTGGCAACTGGCAACTGGCAACTGGCAACTGGCAACTGGCAACTGGCAACTGGCAACTGGCAACTGGCAACTGGCAACTGGCTACTGGCAACTGGCAACTGGCAACTGGCAACTGGCAACTGGCAACTTGCAACTCGCGCGCATGCGCAACAAATCAACACAACAAAGTCAAATACCCAGTCAGTGGCCAGGCCCCAAAGACTTGGATGGAGCGCAGGAAACTGCGTAACCGGTTTGTTTTTCTGTTTGTGGGCTCTACGACAACGACAACGACAGCGACAGCGACAGCAACGACGACGGCGACAGCGATACATAAAGCTTTTAAGAACGTTCTTTGTTGTAGCTTTGTTGTAAAGTGCACTGCGAGAAAGCTTTGTTCATTATAAATAGCCACATAGGAGCCTCGATCGGACTAGGACCATGATCGAAGGGTCAAGATAGAACAAGTTCATCCTATTTAAAAATGAACGTAGCGGTATTAAATAATAAATAAATGATCCTTGTTGCATCGGAATACTTTTGATTACTTTAAGAAATGGTTCCTTGTTATCAACGTGTGTCCTTCTCTCATGGATAATTAACTAGTAGGCTGATTGGTCAGTGTGCATTCGTCCGCCCTCTGGTTGCCGTTTCTAAGCTTCTACCCAGGCACAGGCACACACAGACCTATGTATGTAACAAATTATGGGCTGAACCTCGGGTACCTCCAATTTTGTTGCGTGTAATTCCTACTTCCATCACAAAAGCTTTTATTATTGTTTTTTTTGTGTGTGTGAGTGTGTATGTGTGAGTTTTTTCGTTTTTCATGCGGTTCTTTCCTTCCTCTATGTTTAAAGCGACTGCGCTCCCGTCTTAAGCTGCATTACAACTTTTTACTGCGTCTTAACTGAAATCGAGTTTTGTTGTAGTATATAGTTTTCTATTTGTGCCGCCCGAGCCATCAATGCCTAGCTCATGGGTATTTTATAAATACAGACACACACATACATTGGTGCATGTGCGTTCGTGTAAGTACGCATGTATATGGTAAATCAATGTACCTGTGTGTGCATCTTTGACAATCTGCTGGTTGATGGTTACAACGTTGCCATCGTCTTCGTCATCGTCATCGCCGTCATCCTCATCATCCTCATCATTATCTTCTTTATCATCATCATCATCATCATCATCATCATCATTATCATCGTCATTATCATCATCATTACCATCATCATCGGGTTGATGTCGTCCAGTAGCTGCTCTTAATTGCATTTTGACTTGCGGCGTGAAGTTGCTTTGTGTACCCCCTTTTATCCCCCCTTCTCCCACCGCTCCACTTCGATCTATTCGCCCTTTTACCCACCCTGGTAATGGTCACCACCACCACAAGCACAAGCACCACCACCGCTAACGCCTCCTCCTTACGTTAGGCTCTGCCATTTTCAAAACGTATGTAGAACTCTCTGCTCGTCTTTGGTCTATTTGACTAGCGTTACGAAGCGTCGCGTCGCCTGTTTTTGGCGTATGCCCAGTAGCTGCCACAGCCTGTGCCGAGAATTGCTTTTTCATTTTATTTATTTTTTTCGTTTGTGTTGTTTTTGTTGCTTTTTTTTTGCTTTTTGAGTATTTGTATTTGTACTGTATATGTTTTTTGTAGTTTTTATGACTTGCAACTGTGAGTTGTTGTTTGTGCCATGTTGATTGAATGCGCTTTGTTAGTTGGTCAGTCTGTCTATCTGTCTGTCTGTCTGCTTGTCCCTCTACTCGTCTGTCCGTCTGATCGTCTGTCTATTTGTCCAATGGTGCAATGGTCCGCTTGGTTGTTGGTTGGCTGGTGGGTTCCGTTGAGCTCTTTGTTAGCTTTGGAGCAGCCATAAATGTACTTTACCCATTGTTCATTTGACGTGATTAGTTGAAGTTGCGTTATTAATTATTTTATAGGAACGTCTATTGTTTAAAATTAGTTAATTACTCATACGCCCAAATGCAAAAGCTCGCAACATAAATTCATTTTCATTCTTGCTACACTTTTACTGATCAAAATCACATTGAAGATATACTAAAGGAATCCATCTGATTGTAACAAACTATAAATATAAATATAAATTAAATTTAATATTTAAATATATTATTTAAATATAATATTTAAATTTATATTTATATTTATATTTATATTTATATTTATATTTATATTTATATTTATATTTATATTTATATTTATATTAATATTTATATTTATATTTATATTTATATTTATATTTATATTTATATTTACATTTATATTTATATTTATATTTATATTTATATTTATATTTATATTTATATTTATATTTATATTTATATTTATATTTATATTTATATTTATATTTATATTTATCATCATTTATATTTATATATCAATGCAGTTATTAATTAACCCAACTTACAAATCAGATAAAGGTGGTACTTTATGGCCAGACTTAAGTTGGACTTGATACAATTGTGGGTTCTTTGGAGTTGACGCCATTATATGGAAGATTTTCATAGGCATAGCAGTAACTGTGCTTTAATAGGGCTATAAATTGTTAAACATTATGGCGGCAACAATAATTCTGCCTCCGCCTCTAGTCTTTTTATGGCCAAAACAGATTTCATTATAAATAGGTTAAGACGCTAAATTTACCAGGCATAAAAGACTGAGGAGCCAAGCAACACACATAAACCTTTAAGCCTAAACACGCACTTAAGTAATAAAAAAATTAAAACCAACAGCAACTAAGACGAAAAACATGACATTAAATTGCATGAGGTTAAATACAAAAAATAATAATAATATTGTCGACAGTCGAGCTGAGGGGCGCACATAAGAACACAGGTGTTCAGCTGCTGCTGCATCAGCCATACATAAAAACCAGCGGCTAAAAGGCAAAAACAAAAACAGAAACAAAAAAACTTAAAATCAAGTTTTAAAGATTCAACAACACCGACGGCAGTGGCACTGGCATCGGCATCGGCATCGGCATCAGCATCGGCAGCGACAGCGGCAGCAGCAGCAGCAACGGCAGCAACGGCACTTAAACAGCTCCAGCAGAAGACAACAGCGGTAGATGTACACGATGAGGGTGATGAAGAGACTGACACAGTGGGCTCACAAGTGGAGAGAGGAAGAAGTGAGGAGGATAGCACATTCGAAGCTGGAGACCTTTAAATGAGCACGACGCTGCAGCCCGAGCAGTAGCACTATCCAAACGAGTCGTCTCAAACACTTTATGCAGCTCCAAGTCTGCGAGCCCCCGAACCACCAAACCACCACCGAGCCACCAGCCCAGCTGAGAGGCTAAGCCAAACCCAAGACACAAGTCCCAAGCAACGACTTAGTCGACGAGTCGATGATCGTGCATGCAACAACTTGTCGATTTCAAGCAAGCCCCTGTACCCTTGGCCTGATGAGCCTGGCCTCCTTGTCTGATTACGATCAGAGCGAGCTATATGAGCTGTTCTTGCTGCTTGCTGCTTGCTGCTTGCTGTTTGCTGCTTGCTTCTTGCTGCATGACGCTCGCTGCTTACCACTGCTGCTGCTTGCTACTGCGGTTGCCAGCGCTTGTATAATAAACATAATGATAATGTCTGCCGCTGGCCGATTGTCCAAATAGTTCAGTGGCTCATTCTGTAGGGCTGCCGACTGTTTTTAGCTTTATGCCTCCTCGTGTCAGCCTCCCACCTCATGCCTTCTGCCCAACTCCTACCGTGTGCCCTTTACGTCCTGACTCCTATTTTTTGCTTCTTTGGCACTGCGAGCGCTCATTTCTTATAATTTCTTGAGCCTAAGTGCAGGCTTAACACTTGGTAATAGAGAAGCCAACTAAGTGCCCTTGATATACATATTCACACATGATCACAAAAACATATATATATTTAAATATATCCATATAAATATACATTGTGTATATAAGGGAGTTAAACCAGAGGAAGTATACTTTTTGAAACCAGAGACACACACAGGTGTAAATAATATATATTACACAAGGATGTTATATTATTATATTAAATATACAACAACTGAATGAAATCATTTATGTTAAATTAATAAGGTTGATAGTATTTAATAAATACATTTGAAATTCTGCTTATACAATATTAAATGTAATACATTTAATAGACTAATTTTTGATTTAAAAACAAAATACTAAAACCATTAAATGTTCTTACTAATTTTAAAAGAATCTGTATATTTCATTAAAGGATTTTTAATAAATAAGGATATTAAAGAATATAAAAAGAAATAATATCTCGTATGGTAAAATATTAATACCTAAGGCTTTACATTTAAATTTATATTATTTTACATTCTTTTTTATACAACTTAAGTCTTAAGGGATTGTAGTTAATTTTTTAGGCATCTAAGTGGCCATGATTTATGCTTTAATTCATTTATTATTTAATCTATTTGCTTGGTTACAAATATTATTAAAACATAAATATTTTTATTTGGATTGGGAGTTTCCCAAGATTTGATACAAATGTAAGAGAAGAAGTGTAAAAATATTTGTTTGTGTTTATTTTTTAAACACATAAAATTCATATATTTTAAACTACACATATTCTACAAATACTTATATTTTAGATCAGAAGAAATTTGTTTTTTCCATTTATTATATAGAATTTATATTTTTTATAATCTAAATGTTTAAACTAAAATAAAGTATATTGCTTGACTTACACATATATTATAGTCTGTGAAAGGATTCAATATTTTTAAATTGGTTTCAGGTTTTTTCTTTATATTTATTTATAATACAACATGTATGTATGTATATATATATATATATATATATATATATATATATGTGTACATATATATATGAATATATTTATATAAATTTATACCTTAAAAATATAAGTAGGTTAATATATTGAACGTGACTTCATCGGCTTTGGCTGATGTTTATATGTAGATATATATATACATATATATATATACATATATATATAAATTACTATTATTATCATATATACATATATATATACTATATACATATATACATATATATATCCACATTTAGTAGCTGTCAAAGACAAACTTTAAGAATAATTATATACCTTTTGCCTGTGCGTATATACATATGTATATGTATATACGTATGTATATATAAATATGACTATTTAATTATTGTTTGTGTGTGTATAAGTGTGTCTTCTACAATTAAAAAACACATACATACATTCATAGAATAGAGATAGAATTACTGAGCGATGGTCTTTAATTTTCCGCAAAAAACACAAACGGAAATGCTTTTATACGGCTGGGGGGATATTTCAGTAATTGTGCAGGATACTGGTTTAGCATTAGTTTCAGTGTGTTAGTTACTCACACAGGATATAAGTGTGTGTGTTTTGTTGCCATTTTCGAATCCGCTATTGATTTTCAATTTTAAGCTCCTAAGGGCTTATAACTGCGATCAATTTAGCTCTTTCTGGTTCTAACCTTGGAACCCTTTGAGTACATGTGTAGTTTGTATGTATGTTTACATTTGAAGACGTATGTGTGTAGGTAACATGGCAAGAAACGCGCTACCAAAACCAAAACCAGCAGTAGCATGGCAGCAACTGAGCCCCTCAGGCGGCAGTTAATCAACAAGTTTATGCAAAACTCAAAATTCAGAACAGGAAAATGAAAAGCGAACAAACGCGCAGTCGCGCAGGCGAGCCAAATCAAAAAACAAGTCAATATGATCGATCGTTTGCTTGATTAAACCTAATTGAAAACGAAAATGCACACAGTAGGACCACACAAACATATACACTTGCAAACACACACACACGCACACACACACACACACACACACACACACACACACACACACACACACACACACACACACACACACACACACACACACACACACACACACACACACACACACACACACACACACACACTCAAAATTATACTTGGGGCAAACTCGCTCGCTGTCATGATTACTGTACGTGTTTCAGTTTCTGGTCCGGTCGGTCAAGTCTACGTTGGAGCGGGCAGTGAAGGGGATACAGAGCGTCAATAGCGTAGCTGCGCTGCTCTGCTCTGCGCAGCGCTGTTACTATGGCAGCGATAAGAATGTTGAAATCAAAACAAAAACGTAAAAGATCAACGCACAAAGACCCAAACGACGAGGGCAGCGCGCGCGCGCCACTAAATTTTGGCGGGAGACTACTGTACCCCAGTCTTTGGAAGCAAATGGCCAGCAGAATAAGACGAACAAAACAAAACTACAACCGGAGCGAAGGAGATTGTGTGTATAGAAAATCGAGAAGAAAAACAAATTTAATGCAATCACAGCGCTTACAAATTTACCAAAGAGTTGCAGTTCTCTTAAGAGAGTCCGCCTAGAGCAGAGTACAAGATGCAGTGTGAAGAGAACACGAATGACCGGTTATCGTCGGGAGAGCACGTGGAGGCGAGCACCCGAAGAAGTAGTAGACAGTGTTGCAGTGTTGCAGTGCTGCATCGGGGAAACAATTACGTTAAAGTACGAAATTCATTTCTAATCTTACCAAGAAAGTAATCGATGTTCAAATGTAATTATTAATAAATTTAACTTCTCCAAATCAAATGAACTACTACAGCTTTTGTTACTGAGATTCGGTATACCACCCTTAAAAATAAAATATTTCAAAATCGAAATTTCAGTAGTTTGTTAAATCTGCAGATGTGACAGAGCTCTGTAAGGAGCTCTCCATCATGGTCATAGTTCGAAAGGAGCATGAAGAACTAGATCAAACCTTTGACTGGCTACTATGTTTTTCGCAGTTTCTTTTTAACTGCACGTCGTACAATACTTAAATAAAAGCGCGCCAAAACTTGCTGTCCCATGGATACTACTTTAGATTTATTATCCTTGTTGACCGCGCTAGTGAGCGTAATAAAATTAAAGTCAAATCTGAAATCGCGGCGAGAGTGTAATAACCCCAATCGGAGCTACAGGCACGATCACCCTAACCAAGCAATGAGCCATCGAATCAAGGAACCGACGAATCGACGAACCAACGAACCAACGAACCAGGGAACCATAGAACTAACGAATCAGCGAGGCAACCAAACAACCGACAGAATAAATTTTAAAGTAAAAGAGGGACAAGAAGAGGGATGCCACAACGTTACTTGTTTCTTGAAGGGTCCACGATCTCGTACTCGTACGATCCCCACGACGTCAATTTGCAAGTTCTCCTTGGCCAGAGCAACCGACTGATCCACACTTAACGGGCGCGCATTTACAGCCAAGTTGTATTCGTATCCCTCTGTGTTTTGATTTTACTGCACAGATGTTTTATTTGCCAAAGTACTCACACACGCACGCACACACATACACACTTTGATACACGTACACAGACACACACTGGCACACACAGATGCAGGCATACAAACATACGATCTGATGCTTACCCTGCTCGTTCTCCTTTCAGTTGGGTTGTGTCTGTGCCATCGTTTTATGCATTTTAATACCTTTAATCCTAGCAAATAATACAAAGAAGCCTAGGACAAGTGTATAAAAGAAAAAAATAGTTGAGTTGATCGGTTCGGGTCCGAGGCCTTTGCCAGTGTCTGTGCCTGTGCCTGTGCCTGTGCCTGTGCCAGTTGCCTGCGCCTGTGCCTGGGTCTTGGTCTGGGTCTTGATCTTGGGACTGGGACTGGGACTGAGACTGGGACTGGGACTGGGGACTGGGGACTGGGGACTGAACCTGGACGTGTCTCTGGCTCAGCAGTAGGAATAAAACAGAAAGTGTGCAACACACGCTCCGAAGCCAAGCAAAAGACAAACACTAAGATCCATGGTTTGCTATAGCTGACGATGTTGCTGTTATTGTTGCTGTTGTTGCTGAAGTTGTGTCTGTAGTTGCCGTTGGTAGTACGACTTCAACTGCAATGAACTTCTAGATACAAGTCATTGAACTTATCCTGACTACCTCTGGCTGGTCTGGCCTGGCTTGGCATGGAATGGGATGGGATGGCATGGCATGGCCTGGCCTGACTCTAGTGTTGCCTGGGCTACCTATACCTATCGGTGCCTGCTGTTGCCGCATGATATCAACAATATGATTATCATGATCGTCGTCTTTGGCTTGGGCTGAGTGAGAGCTAGCTTTGTGGCTGGCTCTCTGCTTTGTGCTGGAGTCGACGACTCCTTCTTGGACATAATGAACTGGGGTTTTGGCGATACGTACGCAATTTTCAAATCGTGTTGCTTCATGATCGTGTAGCGTGCCTCCTCGCCAAATCCACCGTCCCCCCAGCCGGCCCATAAGCTAGACATTCGGCACAAACAATGTTTTTAGAACTTTTATTTGATTTTGCCAACACGCCTGCATCATTGTTGTGGAAATAGCAGCGCCATGAAGCTGCTCCTCACCATTGTCGCAGTTACGACTCCTCGTATATATGATAATGATGTTGGTGATCGTGCCACTTTAGCAATGGTTAACTACGGCAAGCGTAGAGCGTAGTCAGTCAGAGCTGGAATCGTAGTTGTGCTCGGACGCGGAAACGAGCGAGACGTTGTGAAACCGGCCTATTCGAGCAGCGGAACGGTAGAACAGCGGAGCGGTGGAACATTGGAGCATCAGAGCTTGGAGTTTTAAGCTTGAAGCTTCGGGTTAAGGAACCTTTTGATTGGTTAGCTATACACGACGTGAGTGCTCCATGGGCTCCATGGGCTCCATGGGCAATCCTGAAGTTGGCGCGGTCTGCGGCACTTAACTGTGCCATGTTTACTGCGGTTGTCTGTCCCGTTCCGTTCCTCCATCCTCCATCCTCCCTCGTCCTCCTCTTGTCACCCACACCCCGCAATCGCCTTCTCGCCACAACTTTCATCCTCAGTCTCTGGGGACCAAAGATTTTGGGACCTCTTGCATTGGCATGCATATTATTGCCAAGATTTATGCAAAAAATTGATGGCAATTAGTCGTCGACTCTACGTTGTTGTTGTTGTTGTCGTTGTTGTTGTTATTGTTGTAGTTGTTGCTGTTGTTGTTAATTTTGGTGTTGTTGTTGTGTTTGTTACTGCTGCTGCTGATGCTGATGCTGATGCTGTTGCAGTCGTAGTTGTAGCTGTGGTTGTAGTTGTTTTCGCTTTCTTAGTTTCGGTTTATTAACTGGTACTACAGCCTTCCCCATTCTGCTTTATACATCTCGTTGGACGCTTGTGCATAATGATTTTCGGTATCAAATTACATCGGTTAAGGATTTTAGTATGTATTTTATTTGCTGTTTGCTGTTCGCTGTTCGCTGTTCACTGCTTTTTGTACGCCGTTGGATGTTCGCTGTTCGCTGTTTGTTGACGACGCTGCTGTCTTCTTCCTGCTTAATTCGATGCGCTCGTGCCATCTACGGGCCACTCTGTCATCGTGTTCCCTCTTCTTTACCCACCCGATCGCGGCTTTCATTTTTCCTGTTCCTTTCCGTTCTCTACACTGAATGTAGGCTCCAAATCTGGTTTGCTTCTTTGACTAATGTGATGCAATGCGTCTCGCGGTCGGTAATGTCTTTCGCATGCTCTGCATCCAATTAAATAGCTCCAAGACTAATCAAAATTACTCGCAGGACCCATAAAGGATTAGTCCACGTTAACGAATCAAAAGCTCGAATTGTAAATTGAGTGGACACAAAGACAAAAGGTCATTTAAAATAATCAATGCCTAATTAAATAATCCTCATTCAGATAGAAGTGTGAGCAATCCGATATATCCCAAGTATATACGTACACAAATGAGTGCATGTGTGTGTGTGTGTGTGTGTGTATGTGTATATGAGTAGAACCCCTATTGTTGTATGCGTGTATACCCCAGCTCGCTTTTATGTCCGTACAGGTGTTGGCCAATAATGAGAACTCGCACACAAGTTAAAAGGCAATCGGAAGGTGAGCCCAGCCGAGGCGAAGTCGTAAACCCAAAAGGTCTAAAGCAAATACACACATGTATACACACACACACGCACAAATACGCATTATGTGGATTTACTGGCTATTTCATAATACAAATACTAACCACACACATACACCAGCTGAATAAAACTCGGAGCACGCACAAACACGTCTCAAATGTGATCCCGATTCTCGCATCCCGGTTTACGGTTCACAGTGTTCGTAGCTTGATTCTCAATTCCCTTTGCTCGGTACCAAACGCTTGGTGCTTGGTGCTGGGTGCTTGGTGCTCGGTGTTCAGTGCTCGAAATATTGTGGGTCCAAGGAAATGTTTAAGTAAGAATCTTTGTCTTTTCTCTGATGTCTTGAGGCTTTGTTTTGATTTAATATTTGGGTTTATCAGTTTCATTTTACCCTCTTGGCAGCCAGCACATCCTCCACAGCCGCAGCTACAATCACAGCGGCAGTCACGGCCACAGTCTCAGCTGCAGTCTCAGCCGCAGTCTCAGCCACAGCCACAGCCACAGCTACAGACACAGCCACAGCCACAGCCACAGCCACAGCCACAGCCACAGCCACAGCCACAGCTACAGCTACAGCCGCAGTCGCAGCCATTGGCAAAGTGGTTTTGTTTTTCTTTTCTGCTTTTTATTTTGGCTTCATATGTGTGGGTTCGGCTAATGCATTTAACTTAACGTCATCATCATCTGGCACATCATTTTTGGGTATCTCACCAATGGGAACAGTGGAGTGTATCTTTGTCCCGATTGCCGCAATCCTAGTTTGCTTTTGGGTACCCGGTCGAATCGATTGTATTGCCAGAAAGTTAAATTGTGTCGAGGATTAAACTCTAATTAAATACTATTTGCTTCGAAATTTTAATAATTTTAGCATGAAAGGTAAGTCTTCGAAGTACGGGTCGTATTCTGCACTGAATCTGACAACCTTTGCTTTGGTTTCCTCTTCTTTTGTTACTGATCAACCCCAAACGCAGTTTCTCCTTTACAAATCTGTCGCCCTCTTATGCGGTTGAAGCCCTTACACCTGCACTCCCTGCCTTCGCTTTCCTTCTCTCACTTTCCTCAATAATATGGTTCCTGGCAGAACAGACCAATTGCCAATGTATTGTAAGTTGGTGTTGCTGTTGTTGTTGTTGTTGTAGTTTTTGATGTTGTTGCTGTTATTGTTGCCCAGTCTTTCGATCCCATAAGCAAGTTCCACAGCTAAGGTTACCACGGCAAGCCAGGCCAGCTGTTGACGCACTGTCCCTTGGCCACAGCTCTGGTAGACAACATCGTCGACTTCGTCGCGTGTATGACATGTGAGTTGCACGTTTTGTCGATTTTCAAATTGAGGCAACGTCTCAGCACTCGACATCGTCGTCGTCGTCGCCGTCGTTGTTGTCGTTGTTGTCGTCGTAGTCGTCGTCTCGACTGACTCGTGCAATCAAACTGAGGAGTTTCAGCTGTGCCCGCCCGGCCGTTAGGTCCGTCCCCGGTCCGTATATCGGTCCTAAGACCTATAGGTACCTGTCAGTCAAAATGCGTTTTACAACAGTTTGGGTTTTTTTCTCCCAATTCTTTTTTTTTGTTTTTTATTTTGGTTCTTCTCCCTCTTCGCTTTTCTCGTTTCGTTGCCCATTTGGAAGCCCGTATCGTTGTTATTGTTGTTGGCTATGCAACACGATTTTATTTTCGTTTGCAGTGCTCCCTCTTCCTTAAAAACTATAAGCAATCTATCTTTTGAGTGAAAAGACAACTACAACAACCAAAAATAAACAATCAATTTCATCTATTTCTCTCCCACTCTTCCTCTCAATTTTACCCATGCTCTCCCCTTCTATCCTCCCCCACTCCACCATCTATGTTCAGGCTGCTTTGTGCTTAATGTGAATACGCCATCCAAGATCCGACAACTACTACTATATGGTAATCCACGAGAGTTACAGAGATCTTTATTGTGATCTTCAGCTTCGGCTTCGGGGGTGGAAATGGAAGTGGAAACACGAACGGGAACGGGAACGGGAACGGGAGAGGCAGTGGAAGTGGAAGTGGGAGTGGTCAAAGCTGGCACTTTGAGATTCAGGAAAACAATAATTTTGGGAATCCATAAAGTAGCTCCATTAGAAGTCTCAGGTCTGTCATACTGAAAATGAATCTATCGCTTAACGTAGTAGATCGTTTTGAGAGTAAACAAACGATTTATAATCTTTATCTATTGAGGCTCACTGGACTGCACTGGGTTGGGATGGGGTTTCTTTTAAACGTTGGCCTGAAGTATGTTATTATAAGTTTTGTTATGTGTACTTGTGGCTTCTTCTGCTTGATCCAAAGAAAAGCCATAAAATGATCGTTCACCCCTTCCAACCTCGACACTATACCACAATTTGCGTTGCCACACAATAAAATGTCATAAATTAAGCGCTCCCAGCAAAACAAAAATAACAAAATAAAGCACAACGCATGGGCCATCATAAAGGAAAAAATAATAACAAAGATCAAATGCAACAACAACTATAATGGGCAGAAGACTGATCATTAATTAATGATCAACAGAGGCAACTGCAGCAATGGAGCAGCTCCAGCTCCGGCTCCAGCTCCAGCTCCAGCTCTTATAACTTCTGGCGCAGGCCATTAGAATGCAACATGTCGACTTCGTCGTCGTCGTTGCCATCATCATCGTCATTGCGGTCGCCTTTGTCGTTTTCGATTGTGTAGAACACAGATATTACCATACACAGGGCCATGTACACAGATACACAACATACAAATATATTTCTTTTTGTTTACGAAACAAAATGTAAACAAAACTTTTTCTTAACCGCTGCGATTGAAAGCATTTGGAATATGGTATATGGTATATGGTATATGGTATATGGTATATGGTATATGGTATATGGTATATGGTATATGGTATATGGTATATGGTATATGGTATATGGTATATGGTATATGGTATATGGTATATGGTATATGGTATATGGTATATGGTATATGGTATATGGTATATGGTATATGGTATATGGTATATGGTATATGGTATATGGTATATGGTATATGGTATATGGTATATGGTATATGGTATATGGTATATGGTATATGGTATATGGTATATGGTATATGGTATATGGTATATGGTATATGGTATATGGTATATGGTATATGGTATATGGTATATGGTATATGGTATATGGTATATGGTATATGGTATATGGTATATGGTATATGGTATATGGTATATGGTATATGGTATATGGTATATGGTATATGGTATATGGTATATGGTATATGGTATATGGTATATGGTATATGGTATATGGTATATGGTATATGGTATATGGTATATGGTATATGGTATATGGTATATGGTATATGGTATATGGTATATGGTATATGGTATATGGTATATGGTATATGGTATATGGTATATGGTATATGGTATATGGTATATGGTATATGGTATATGGTATATGGTATATGGTATATGGTATATGGTATATGGTATATGGTATATGGTATATGGTATATGGTATATGGTATATGGTATATGGTATATGGTATATGGTATATGGTATATGGTATATGGTATATGGTATATGGTATATGGTATATGGTATATGGTATATGGTATATGGTATATGGTATATGGTATATGGTATATGGTATATGGTATATGGTATATGGTATATGGTATATGGTATATGGTATATGGTATATGGTATATGGTATATGGTATATGGTATATGGTATATGGTATATGGTATATGGTATATGGTATATGGTATATGGTATATGGTATATGATATATATGGTATTTAATATGTGCTATACGAAGTGTGGTACATGATATGTGCCGTACATAGGCTTCCCATTAAGGCCAGAAGCTGCTTAGCAGCCAGCCATACCGGCACCCCGCAACCAAGCCCAACAAACCATGCAGCTAGAGAACTAGGGAGCCAGGCACATTGCCCTCCAATCCAATCGAGGCGGAGAGCCACAAAATCTGGGGCAACCAAGCTGGGGGCCTTTTCTTCACTGATCACCAGCTTGCATAAGCAGGCTGAGGATGGGGACAGTGGCATTGGCAGCCGCGTTACGCACCCAAAAAGATTCATAGAGAACAAAAACGATTAAATACAATATAAGCATGAATACGTCGCGGATACACAATCAGAAGATACCCTTTAAACAGCTCTACGCTGCTCGACAAAAGTAGCAAAGTCAAATGCAACAATTCCCTTAACTAAATAACAACATTCATAGGCAATAATTCAACATAAAGATGTTTAACTAGAATCGACTGTTAATGCCGTTTATGTAGATTAACAGCCTCTGTTTGTGTTACATGACAAACTATTTTAACTTTAACGTTTTATTTAACCAGAATTATTTATTAGATTATATACAGATATTTAGTAAACTTATAAGTTGCAGATATTCACATATTTATCATCAAAAATCGTATATACATATGTATAATATCTATCATACCTGAAATGAGGCAATCATAGGGTAAGTAAGCAGAAATAACATTTTTATATGTTTCTTTGTTTTGTTGTTTGTTTTTTTGGAAATTGTTGCACTTTGATTGACAACTGCCTCAGCTTGGCGAGTGCTCGGGAGCTCAGGCAGTGGCAGTTTTTTCTCGGTTATTTTACTTTTGGGAAGGGGCGGGCAGCTTTTTTTTTATCTGCGAGTGCGAGTGCGAGTGTTTCGTCAAAGTTTCTACTAATGACATTCACTTTTTGTTGCTTTGAGCACAATTTGTTTTTTTGGGTCAATCATTATCGTCATGTCAGTTTGCACGTTCCACGTTCTTAGTCTGGATGGACGTGGAAGATGTCGTTAAGCCGTCCAAGTCATGCCTGGTCATGAATTGCTAAATGATTTCACTTTCAATGCCTGGGTTGTGGGATTGGGATCGGAGCTGTAAGCGGCATTGGTATTGGGATCGGGACTTATATTGAAATTGGGATCGAAATCGGAATTGGGAGTGGGACCAAGACCGAGACCGGGATTGGAGAGCCAATTCATATTGTAATAGAGATAGAATTTGGGGTTGAAACCGGGACTGGAATCGGAGTTGAGATCGTAAGTAAGAAAGATTTGGAGCCTGGACTTAGAATAGAGTTTGGAATACGGGTTGAATTTTTGGGGCTGTGCACTCAATTCCAAGTTGATATGTACGCGTATCAGCTTACAAACTAAGCATACATATTAATTTCAGCGCTGACCCCAAGGTAAAGGGTCAGCCAGTCTGATGCTGGCACACCTGTAAGACCCTATTAAATTACCATATGAAACAAGCGCATTGTGTGCTGCCCCATTATCTACTCAAACAAATGTTCCTTAGCAAATCTTCCGGAGAGCAATAGAAACGTCAACCCTAAAAGAGCTTCGTTGACTAGTCCCGGCTGTATTTGCTCCATATCTGTATCTGGTCTTCTCTATCTGTCATGATAGATCACCATAGACAAACACAGACAGGTGAAACTTGTCAGTCAGTCAGTCAGTCAGTCAGCCAGTCAGTCAGTCAGTCAGCCAGCCAGCGAATATACTATACTATACAAGTATAGTGGAGCCTCAGAAAAAGCAACAGCAAAACCAAATACGAAGAAGAAACACAAAGGAAAAGAGAGAGCCTAAAAATACGGTAGGGCAGACAAGGAAAAGGTTCAGGAAACTATCGAGAGCTAGCGTTAGCCTAGGGCGCCTTAGGCCTATGCAAGCGATGGCCTGGGTACATTTAGCGAAGTGAGTCCAACCGTCAGCTTATCGCACTGTAAAAACAAAGAGAGAAGTTGAAAAGGGATCATGTAGCTGAGCTCAGTGAACCCGATACCAAAAAACGACCCGATTCTTTATTTTGTATTCCTTTTCTTCCAATGTCGTATACCGTATTTCGTATTTGAACCCTAGTTTGTGGACAAGACCACGACGACGACGACGACGACGACGACGACAACGACGATGGCAGCAACACCAACAGCGGCAGCCACGATCGCGACATCGAGCCCTACCACTGCCACCATTACCACGACTCATTCGCAGAGTGTGCTGGGCACAAGTGCGATTGCCCTGGCCTCGGATTTGCCCTCGCTGCTCGGCAATTAAAGAGCGATCGACGTATAAGGGTGTTGCCCCTAGAGATGATCATCTTGTCTCACAATTTAATATTAATTTTTGTATTCATGTATGCATTTATCACGCGATCTTCAGTTTTTTTTTACGATCTCTCCATCCCTCTCTTCACACACACACACACACACACACACACACACACACACGCACACACAAACACACAAGCATGAGTATCTCTCCTACTTCTACTACTGCTCCTGCTCCTTCACTTTGTTCAGCTCTTGATTGTCACCTATTTAGTTTTCGCAGCTCACCGGCTGGGACCCGGCCAAGCTCTACAGTTTTGTCAACTGGTGTGCCTTTTATTGAAGTTTTTAATAACTCTATAAATCCATTTTAGCTCCCTTCCATACGTTTTACGATCTGTGTGCCGACAAGCTGTCATACAAAGACTGCCCGAAACTATAAATGCCAGAGTTTTGATTATGATTCACGTTGTGGGGATGCGCATGTGAGACACCTGCAAGCTAAGACTCAAGTCCACTCACTCATACAACATATTCCGCTGTAACAAATTGGTAATGACGAGCAAAAGGTTCCTGGATTAGAATATAAATTCCATGATTCGAATTGAGTCTTCGCTTCCATCCTCTGCGATTGTCAAGTAAATTACCTTCGATTTTTGTGAATCTTAAAAGCTTTTGATCGAAATAATTTATAAATTTAATTTTTTTTCATTTTGTTAGTTGTACACAATAATTCGATTTTCGTTCCGCTCTTGGTTCATCGTTTATCGCTTATCGCTCAGCGTTCTCTGTTTTCTGGGGACATTAAAATAATTTTAAATGATCCCGCGATAGCCTTAAACAGAGGCAAGGATCATTAACTTATAAAGAGGAGTTGCGAAGGATATAAGGCTGGCTAAATACGGCCATAAACGGTTAAGCAAAACAGTTACCCGAGATAACTGGTTGACTGTTAAGTTTATTATTTAGCTGCAAAATATTAAGCAGTGAGCCGCATTCTCCGCGTGGAGCTGCAGGCCATTAACAACGAGGTGTCAATTGCATAAGCCAACAAAGGAGAACTGTGCCCGAACGAAAGCAAAACGCCACTTGACCAATCGCTCGTTGACCGGGCCAACAAGCGATTGGCAGCCAACTTGTCACATTAGCACAAAGCCAAATGTGGGCATAAACGGGCAATTCGGCTTTGGCCAGACTTAAAAGAAAAAGTGACGATGCTACCAATTGCATATTTACATTTCAAGCCACTTGACTTACTAACTGAGTGATCGACTGGCCAACAACAACAGGAACAGCAACAGCAACAGCAACAGAAACGTCACTTACAACAATAGCATCTACAACAACAGCGGCAACAACAACTACAAGACGAGGTGAACATCGTTGGTCTTGGGATCTGGTTAGTTATAATTTGTTGCTGGCAGCCGCTCCAACAACAAGTTCCATGCGACTGCTTCCAATTATGGCGAGGATCTGCTTGCAACATACGCCAAAAAGTTAACTGCTGTTGGGCTGCCACAGCCTGTGGTGTACCACTTGGCCTACTACTAGGCTAAGACTTGTCTTAGACAGAGCGGCGGCTTCAGCCAGCAACAGCTGCGACGCCGACGCCGACTGCGACTGTGACTGCGACTGCGACTGCGACTGCAACTGCGACTGTAACTACAACTCTGAACTACGTCTTCCACTTGCAGAATCAATGCGTATCCGACTTGACCAGTTTCAACAGGCCAACTTTAATCATGGCTTTTGTGCTGGCTGATTTTTGACCAGCTCATACATTCCGTACACATAAGATTTGGTTAATTATGGTTTATTTGCCACGTACACAAATGCACGTACATGTATACTTAGCTATATGCCATATGCCATATGCCATATGTCATATGCCATATGCCATATGTTGTATGCTGTATGCTGTACGCTGTATGCCATACGCCATATGCCATATGCCAGTTGCCGTGCGCCTTGACTTGCCAGTCTGTCCTCTGTCCTCTGTGATTCGCGTCTGAGCTTTAACATTTCGCAGTTCCTTCTGCTCGGACTTGAAATGTGGCCAAAGCCTGAAGTTGCCTTTGTGGCTATTGTTGCGATTTGTTGTTATTGTTTTTCTGCACTTTAATTAAATTGTTATGTAAATTCCACTTGTCGTTTTTGTTGTTATTGTTATTGTTTTTGTTGCTGTTGCTGTTGCTGTTGCTGTTGCTGTTGTTGTTGCTGTTGCTGCTGCCGTTGGAGCTTGTGCATTTGGCTTATAATTTTCATCTTTATTAGAGCAGCAAGTGCATTTTATTGGCCATGTCTTGGCTTTTTGGGTGGGACACTTGACTTGCGGTTGATTGTTGTTGTTGTTGGTGCTGCTGTTACTTTTCCTATTTCTACAATTTTTGTTATTTTTGCAATACATGTTTTTGTGTTTTGGCCTAAACAAAATCTTAAAATACTTTGAATTTCCCTACAACCTGCCCCATTGGATAATGCAACAGCTTTACACTTAGAAAATGTTTACAGCTTCAATATAGATTTTGAAATAGTTTATGCTCGTTCATATATGTATTTCGTAATGTCTCCATTTTTCAGTCCCATAAAACGAATAACAATATTTCCACTGATCGCCTGCCATAGAATTACTAAAGACCAATTTTAATTTCTCTATCGAATCGGCTACAAGTTGAAAATAGTTTGGTTTTCCCAATATTTGGGTCAAGTGTTCGCCTCCATCTCGAGGCTCTATTTCTATTTCTATTTCTATTTTTTTTTCCTATTTCTATTTCTTCTTTTTTTTTTATTCGTCTGCCTCAATTATCTAATTTTCAAATTAACAGCTGCAACTGCGCCTTGAGCTGGAAAACTCCCGTTGCCCTTCACTTCAGACACTCGAAAGACTCTTCGCTCGTCAAGCCCTCAGTGCCAGCTCTACACGAAATGCCAGATTCAGTCTCCATCCCTTTCCCCCTCCTCTCTCTCTTTCCCTAACCCCTATCTACAGTCTGCTATCCCCACCCTCACCCCTACCCCTACCCCAATTCCATCTTCTTATACATATATCCCCCCACCACCTTTCCCCATAAATTGTCAAAAATTATATTCCCAAATTGGATGCATTTGAACTTTGGATGTGTCTAAGAATCACTGATAAGATTTAATTGGATTTTGATTGTAAGTGAAAGGCGTGCTTATCACACGACCTTTGACCTCTTTATGCCATATATAAGCGATCTGCAGCAAGAAGGAATCAAATTTAGACATAAATTTAAACAAGAACTGATTTTCGAGACTCGAAATGAGCCAATAAAACATGTTGATACAATAAGTACTTACGGGCCCATACACACATGTACACATGTACACGCATGTACATGTGTACATTTGCGTATAGCCAGTTAACAGTTAAAAGTGCTGCGCGATCGTCGAGTCTTAAATTTTGCACCTCTGAGGCGTGAATCATGAGGAAAATATGTGCGCGCCCGCCTGTCCCTCCAACTGGCCACTTCCCACATCAAGGGGATTAGTCATCATTAGTAAAAAGTTGCAGTAGTTAAGTTATTCGAGGAGCTTGTACAAATTCCTAAGGCCTAAGTGTACCGATCCGCTCACGAGGTTGTCCAAAACGAACAAGAAACAATGGGCGTTGCTTCAGTTAATCTTAAGTGACTGCGAGATACCCTCAACCTATGTAAACTGTAAGCTATGAGTTATACAGATGCATATGTACACACTCATACACACTCATACACACTCATACACACTCATACACTCTCATACACACTCACAAAAATAATCAGTAACCCTCCAGGCAGTTGATCGACTTTCCCTACAGATGCAAATAATTCACTTATTCCTTTGGATCGACGTTCGAGAAAGGAAAAGAAAGCGAATTGAATTCAAGTCTTCGCCGCGAAAAGGAAGCAAATATCTTGGATCTACATAAACCACTTAAGTATTCTTCTGTGACTCATATGACATATAACATATAACATATATCATATATCGTTTGCCATATACCATATATATGTATATAAACAACTAAATGTGCCAAATGCTTTTTGACATTTGTTTTTTTCTTATAGAAATAATAAATTTTGTTTTTTTTTTTGATTATTTTATTTTAATTTTATTGAATAACTATCCATAACGGAAATCAGTGGTTTGTGTATGTGGATTTCAAGTGATGCAAGAAAAATTGAAATACTTTATTATTTTAATTATTTTATGAGTTCTCCTAAGATCGAGGTATTAGTTTGATGAAATATTGTCACAAAAAATAAAAACTTTTAAAAATACCGCCCTTCAGGGGAACCTTTAATTCGTGGAGGAGGGGGGTGGTGGAAAAGTGCAGGAAACTAACATGGAAAAAATCAAATGCGTTTGCCTTCTAAAAGGACAAAATTCGTTTGCGACGCTGAAAAATAAAAATGATATAAAGAAAAATGAAAAATACAAAAAAAACAAAAACAAAAATAAACAAATATAATATTGCAGCAGCAGCAGCCGCAGCAGCAGAAGCAGAAGCAGGAATGGCAGCGGCAGCAGTGGCTTACGCTTGGGTAAGGTGGGGGCAATGACAGCCGCTGGCGTGGCATGCCTCAAGTTGAAGTGCAACCGATTGCAAACGGCTGCACATGCGCATGCAGCACACACGATAGCAATGACGATGACGATGGCAACGGAGATGGCGATGCCGAAGCCGAAGCCGATGGTTTAGCCAGGGCCAGGGCCAGGGCCAAGCCAGGCCGGGACTTATTTATGGCGTTTGGTTTGGGTTTGGGTTTTGGTTTAGCTCTTTAGGTTCATTGGCTCCTCTGGTCGCCTTTGTTGAAATGCAGTTATGGTTTTTATTCTCCTCCATCTCCCTTTCAACATATTCCTATGTGTTTCGTGTGTGTTTCGTGTGTTGTGTGTGTGGTGTGTGTGTGTGTGTGTTTGCGTGTGTGTTCTGAGTGTTTTTATTTATTTTCTTTATTATTGCGTACAGAAAGAGGCAGACAGAAGAGGATAGCGACGAAGAGAAAATTTCACAAGCGTCGCCAGTTTGTCTGGCGCGACTGGGATCAGGTCTGGGACTTGAGACTTGGGACTTGGGACTTGTGACTGGGATTGGGACTGGCACTGGGACTTGGTCTGGCTCTGAGATCGGGACAGCGACTATGTTTGAGACTGCGAGTGAAAAGGCACATAGCCAGACCCAAACCCAGACCCAGACCCAGACCCAGACCCAGACCGAGACTAAGACCGAGACCGAGACCGAGGCCCAAACCCAGGCCCAGGCCATTTATGCGCTGGTTATCTTGCCTTTCTTTTGGCTCTGCCTCTGCCCTGAGTCGCCTTGTAGCTGGCGTTGTTGTTGCTGTTTTTATCCACTGCCGCTGCTGCTGCTGCCGTTGATGGTGTGTTGCACACACAAAGGCGCTGCATGTTGCTTGAGTTTTTTGCTGCTGATACTGCTTTTTCTTTTCATCTTATTTTGTTTTTTATTTTGCTAGTTTTTGGGTTTATTTACCTTCATCATCATCATAATCATCCTCATCCTCACCCTCATCCTCATCATCAAGCATCAGCATCTACGTCCATGGCCAGCGCACTGATCTTTTGCCATTGTAGACAGACGGAGGCAGTTTTTATGCTTTGTTTGGATCCTCTGAATCTGCTTTACGCTGTGCGTCTTCTGTTTTCTGTTTTCGGTTTTCTGTTTCTGTTATTCGTTTCTTATTTTTTGATTTTATTTCTTGACTTTGTTTTTGTTTTTGTTTATGTTTTACTTTGCCTTAGTTGGATTCTTCGGACTGCACACACTTTAACACTTTCATAGCATAATCTTTTTATTATGATCGATATTTTACCCTTTGTCGATGGTTGACAAAGTGGAGCCACACTCAAGCGACCGGGGGGTGTTTATCCTTGACTCTGAACGTCGACTCGACTTATTTTCACCCATACAAACACATAACTGTACACAAAAATATAACTGTATATTTGTTATTTGTTATTGTCGTATGATTTGCGCATACTATGGTTCTTATGCTCACATCTGAAAAAGCATGTTTTTCATGTCTCAGCGACTTCGCTGTTGACAGTAAAAATATTAATAGTAATAATAAAAATAATAATAGGAAGTATCATGTTTCTAAATAAACAACCACTTTGCAATTATCAAAGGACAATAAATAGTCATTTGGACTTCGAAACACAAACGATCTTTTGCATACACACACCCAAGGGGACACCTAAGGAGACACCTATAAAAAAGGGGGAGCGCGAGAGATGGAGGGAGTGAGATGGTAGAACGTATAATGAACTTGTCCCTCAAGTCTCTCTGTCCATAAGGGAGCTCAGTTGCTAGACATCAGTTACCAGCGATTGAACAACTTATAGACAATTGCCGGAAGTTTACCTACAAAGTGCAATTGTCTTATTGGAATTAAATCCCCCCTTTCAATAGTCGTAGAACCCATGGGTAATAATATTTCTGTAGTTTGTCAAAAGAAACCTCGCTTTTCTCACACCAACCCCTTTCTGGAATGACGCGCGAGTGCGACTTGCTGATTTTCCTGCATTTTCTTAAATAAACAGAAAAGGTCTACTGGCTTTTTGGGTGCGCCGGAGGAGGACGGGACAGTCCAAGCTTTAAATGTTTGATTGCTTCTTCGGGAATAGTTACCGCGAGCGGAGATCGTAAACTAGAACCAGAATCAGAATCAAATTTAAAGTGAGACTCGAACGGAAACTCAAAGCCATAACCAAAACCAGAACCAGAGCCAGAACCTCATTGTTTCGACCAAGTGCGCAGAATGGCGTGAAAACGCTTGTATTTGGCCAAGACAATTAACGTATTCATGTAGGTGGGCTTGGAGTCCGAAGAGAACATCATTTAAGAAGCGAGTCCACATGCCTCATTTGCCCATTGACATGGTCGAATGCACAGGCTTCAAATTGCCCAGCGACCGAGCATTGGATTTATGGGTATGCGGGTCTTTGGGTCTTCCAACTCTTCCAAGTCTTCCAAGTCTTCCAAGTCTTGCAAGTCTTCCAAGTTTTTCAAGTCTTGGACGAAGGGAGAACCGCAAGTTTAGAACTAACAAAATTATGAAATGTCTTCAGATGTTTTGTTGCCGCCGCGCGGCACTTATTTTGATTTCTTACCGCGTTCTCACGCAACTCTCATCGCCCCCGTCCCCGCCCTTACCATCGCCAGCGTCTCGGCCCATTGCATATCGGTCGAGGTTGACTGAATATGACAATATTTAATCATAAAATAAATGCGAAATGCGGCGCATCAGCCGCCTCACTTGTCGATTTATAAAGAAGCTCTTTAACTGCGCGTGGGAATAATGCTCGATTTTTATTTTTGTATTAATTAGACTGCTTGATCAAGTGGAAATAATGGACAAATCAAATTCGAGCTCGATTACTTCTGTTCTGCTAATGGGAAACCGCAATCAAGTCTTTGGACAATGTAAGTGCAACACTGAGCTTAACCGAAGCTGAGCGCAGAAGGCCCTTAAATGGACATCAGGTGGTCAGTTCAAGGAAAATTGTAACCCCCCGGAATTCAGTTCCAGAGAATCGCATAGAATCAGTTCGTGGAACCTGACTTACCGGGAACTTTCCCTTTTCTCTTGATTGTGGGGAATTGTTTTTTGCTTTGGTTGAGAAATTGCAACCGCAGAAGAGTAGCTGTCCGCATGTTGCAGGAATTTACACATTCACAGAGCTCCCAAAATCTGTGAGGTGTATCCATTTATGTGTCTATGGCTTAACCCCATTTCACAGGCAACTGCCAAATGATGTGGGCATCGGCTTGGTTTAAATGCCAAATCACGCGAACACTAGACATCTCTCTGTGTATATGTGTATATGTGTATATGTGTATATGTGCATATGTGTATATGTGTATATGTGTATATGTGTATATGTGTATATGTGTATATGTGTATATGTGTATATGTATATATGTGTATATGTGTATATGTGTATATGTGTATATGTGTATATGTATATATGTGTATATGTGTATATGTGTATATGTGTATATGTGTATATGTGTATATGTGTATATGTGTATATGTGTATATGTGTATATGTGTATATGTGTATATGTGTATATGTGTATATGTGTATATGTGTATATGTGTATATGTGTATATGTGTATATGTGTATATGTGTATATATGCATATGTGTATATGTGAATAAGTGCGAATGTGTATATGTGTGTGGGTACCATAAGTTGAGCGCCTTCAGCTTACTGCAAGGATCATTAGGCAATACATTATCCAATTAGCACTGCATCCTCCACCTGTTCAGCAGTGCTAAACAGATGCAAACAAAGGAACAAAAACGAAGATTTAATATTTTGTTAAGCAAACGAAGCAGAAATATATCGACGACGAACCTGCTAAGCACTTAAACAAACAAGTGATCACAATCTCCCAGCACCCCGCTTCCCGCTCCGTACTCCTTGCTCCACACTACCTTTTCCTTGCCAAGGATCAGCACAATGCCACAAAGGGGCAGCCAGTGTCATGACAGCAGAGGGCGGGGCAGGATTGTGCGTGGCCGGGACTGTGCGGGACGGGACGGGACCGGACGGGACGGGATGGGACGGGACAAGCAGCGATTTTTACTTTTACTCTTATTGCTGCTGTGTTAGTATCCTTGATTGATGTTGGACAGGTTCTATTGTGATATCCGATCTTCGTACCCTCCCCCCGCTGCTCGCTGAGCGAAATGAAAGAAATGCCAATTTTACAACAGCAAGAAAAACAAAAAAGTGACACGCAAATGGCAAGGGATCGGAGGAGGAGGAGGAGGAGTAGAGCGAGTGATCGAGTGATTGATAAAATGGACAAGGGAGAGAAAGAGAGAAAGAGAGAAAGAGAGAGAGTGAGAGAGAGAGAGAGAGAGGGGAGGGAGCATGAAAGCGAGAGCGAGATAGAGGAAACAGATTGCCCTCCATGCGTAGAAAGGAGAACCTTTTCAATTCTGATTTATCTTTCAGTCGCCTTTGCCATTTCCTTCGCCCCACCCCCCTGCCTAGAGATTATACCTGCCCCTCGCTCATCAATATATGTACAATTAAGTTGCGCACGAATTCGTTATTAGGGGTCAGCAATTGATAGCACGGCGGGCAGATAAATTGCGTGAGGGATCAACCATGATCATTACAGCTTCGTCTGTGCCTTTTTCCTAACCTATGCAGATTATTTTGGAACGATCCTCTACTCCCGCATAAGCCACGGATGGATTTATCCTCGCTCTGCTCTGCGTGGCCCTGCCTTCCTTTGTGCTGATCGTCGGCTCCATTCTGCTCGGGTTTTCGTGAGCGCTCTGGAAGTGTATCAAAGTGATCCTTAAACAGGTCACTGATCTCGGTATTCACATTCAATTTTATCTCTGCCTGAGTACTCAGAATCAGTTCGATAATAATCTTCTCCCCCGACATCCAAAAATTATATTCTTTTTTTTTGAAATCGAAGTTTTGCATAGACCTTGATCCTTTTCCATTAAAGAGTGTGAGTGTGTGTAAGTGTATGAGTGTGCAACGCTATGGCTAAGCCAACATATTGCATCCTGGCTAGACAGGCTGCCAAACAGCAGGTATCGAGACTCAGTCCCAAAACTGTCATTGTCATTGTCACAATAGTTGACAGTTCGTCTCTTTGGAGCGTCATCGCGTCATACATAATTGGCAGTAGGCGCGAAACGCGAAGTGCAAAGCGCACAAAACGCATAAAAATCGAAGGCGTGTGAAAATTATTTTAAATTCAGACGATCGCTCGATCAATTCCATTTGCCCTCAATTCGCGCTGCTGAAAGCAAACTAATTTGATTTAAACGTGAGAACGCAGGGCAACAATTACCAGCGAGGTGCGTACGATGTGTTGTAACAGATACTCTCAATGGCCATTATTTGGTTATATAGGGGTGATCAATGCTGCGTAAAATTTGATTAGACTGCCGCCTTTGCCCATGCCCCCTGCCACCTGCTCCCTGCCCCCTAGAAACACCGCCCTCTTATTCTCCTTTCAGACAGGTTCACGAATAGAGCTGTTAATAGGTAAAGCGGTTCAATGACAGTGCACACCCCAACGTTAGGGGAGTCCTCCACACAATGAGTTTCCCTCTGCGATCAGAAAACCCAAATGTATCACATGTAGAGCACAAAAGTAAAAGAAGATCGAATGATTGAATGATCGAAAATCCATACGGTTCAATGTTATGTAAAAGGAGTGCAACTTTAGGTGTATGCCTTCTACGTCTCTCCTCGCTTAACGAACGAAGTTTCGTAAAGCGAACAAACGATTAGGGAGAACTCCCGTTTTCCGATTTCACTTAACAGAAGCTTTTGAAAGATATTGTACATATTTGGCATTTTAATTTGTTAAAAAAGTTATTCAAAAAAAAAAAAAAGAAAAAAAGATTCACAGAATAAAAGATCAAAAACAGCAATACAAATAAGCATAAAATATTTGAAAACTATAAGAAAGGTGTTGGCGTTTCTGATCTAGGACGTTTAGGATTCCAGCTATCTAAATCAGCGATTTCGACCATACTCGAGAACAAGGACCAAATTATGGACGTAAATGCGCCCCATATACACCTGCCAGAAAAAGTCTGCGTACGCCCTTCATGCCAAACTTTGATCGAAAAAAATAATACTTGTAGAGGTTTGATTAATTGAAATACTGTTAACAATTCTACCACATTCGCTTTTCATTATAAATTTAACATTTTTTATTAAAATTAAAAAACTGAAAACACATGGTATTTTTGGCCAGAAAAAGGCTGCGTGCACTTTGCTTTTTAATTGAATTATGATTAATATTTGAATTATTTAATAAGTTGTAGGACTTTCGTTTCTTTTAATAACTTCTACCAACCGTTTGGGCATAGAGTCCGTCACTTTTTTGGGTATTTGGGGCGAAATTTTGCCCCATTCTTCCAGGATTACCTCCTTGAGCATTTTTTTGGATGTTATGGTCCGAAGACGAATCTTTTTCTCCAAATAATCCCATAGATGCTCTATAGGATTCAAATCCGGAGACTTAGGCGAGACCTAAGCTGTTTTTGGACATTCTGCAGCAAAACCATCAGCTATGGTATTTAAGGCCGTATGCTTTGGGTCACTGTCTTGTTGGAATCAGTAATCATCGGCTATTCCTAATTTTTAACATTTTTAACCAATTTTGAAACTTCGCCAAAAACAAATGACGAGAATTAAAAAATATTTTTCAATTTTAGTATGTTTATCCCAATTTAGATATTCTCATTCTATCCTTTATTCAATTAATTAATAAATTGAACTGTATTATTTAATCAAAGCCAAGATCGAAAAATTTGACTATTTCATTTTGTTTGACGTGAAACGCAATAATTAATTTTACACTGAGTTATATGAAAATAATGGTTTCGCTTAACGAACTTTTCGCATAACGAACAAGGCTCTGGAATGGATTGTGGTCGTTAACCAAGGATCCACTATATATATGCATACAGTATATATTGGCTATTTGCAAATATTGCTTAAATGCAAAACATACTTATTTTTAAACATCATCATATCATCATAACTGTTAATTGTAATTGCTTAAAAGGAAATATCGCGTATATGCAAATTTTGTCTGCGTGGCTCATGAAAATATTAGTGCCTTTTAGTTTCAAATATTGTTTAACAAAACTAACAGACAGAAACCAAATATGCAATAGTTTTTAAATACAAATTTTACTTTACATATTTGATTCATTATATACAGTGTTTTTCATTTATATAGCTTGATAAGTTATCCTCCAAGGACGAAAATATGAGAAAATATCGAAAATTTGATTTTCATCAAAATAGTAGTGAGTTTTAAAAATATGTATATAACATAATTGCATTCTTAGACTTGACTCTTTTATGGTGAATTACTTTTGAGCGTGGGAGATTGATAAAATTCATTTTAATTAAATCTTAATTTTTGATATTAATTTGTAAGTTTAAATCTCAAGAGTAGCTTTTTTTATCCTTTAGAAAGGCTTACGCTTGTGCAGCAAATAATATATGGGCATAGGACAGAGAATATCCCTTAAGTTTACACTCTATTGGCCGCCAGAATTTAATATTTATGGATTTTAATTTTTTAGGCATTCAATTTCATAAAAACTAACATAAGGGTGTTAAACGCACTTCAACATGTCATATGCTTCAAATTTTAATGGTTTTTTAACTGCAAACGCCAACGGCAACAGCAACAGCAACTACGGCTGCGACTACGACTACAACTACAACTACAACTACAACTACAACTACAGCTATAAGTACAGCAGCAGAAGAGCCAGCAGGAGCAACAACAACAACCATATGAAACATAGGAAAAAAATGGAAAGAAAGGCAAATACGTTTCCCAGAACGCACGTGTTGCTCAAGTGTTCGGACTTGTTTTAAAATAAATCAAAATCAGGCAACGTGTGAGGAAACGTGGAAGCAGCAGCCGGCGGCGGTTCTAGAACGAGTCACCCAAGTTGAAACTAATTTTATGCATGACTTTTTACACATTCCTACAATATTTTCACTCACTGAAATGTATCCAAATGACAAGCACTTCACTTGCGCCTTTCCTTGTTGTAATTGTTGTTGCTGCTTTTATTTGTTGTTGCTGCCTTTAGTTTTCTACTTCAGCATTTTTACGGTTACATAAAAATTCTTTTCCTTTTTGTTTTTAGCATTTTATGCACAGTTAAGTTAATCTCCTCTAAGCGTACTTAACAGCAGCTCCGGCCTCAGCTCAGCGCAGCGCAGCACAGCACAGCACAGCACAGCACAGCACAGTTCATATCCATGTCCAGCCCATGCCCCGACCCAGGGTCTGAGTGTGAATGTAAATGTTGTTATGACCCCGACCCCGACCCCGACGCCGAGCCCGACTCCGACTCCGACCACGACCCCGACCCCGATCTCGATCTCGATCCCGATACAGACCCAGATAGTTATCCCAAGTCCGCTGGCATGTGTCATCCACTCGACACAGCGTCTTGACTCTGGCATGTGACACGTGAGACGCACTCCCCGACGACAATGATTTGGTCCGTGACACAGTTGGAGAATTTTAACTGGACCCACTTGAGAAATGGAAAATAAAATGTGAAACGGCAAGGGAATGAGATAGGGATACGGATATGGAATGGAAAATGAGTGTGTTAGGGGAGGGGGGTAGGGGGGGAATTGTTACATTTGCTAAGAATTTGGCATGTGTTTTATAATAGCCAACGCGTTGGTCCGTCAGACCAAGTAACTGGCCGGTATGAGCACTTTTGGTGCAACAATCGGCGTATCAACGGGTGGGTAGCGAGTGAAAAATGAGGGTGACTACGAAAGTGGGAAGGCAGGAAATTGGAAAGTGAAAAATTAAAAGAAAGAAAGTGGAAAGACGTCAATGTGGAAAAGCCGAAAGGCGGTAAAGCGGCAGAGCGGTACCGCAATAAACATCGGGAGCGCGAAGTTTATTATTGGACATAGGGTTAAAGGGGATTTCCCTCCCTAAGACCAACTTCACATAAAAAAAATGCCGTTTTCCTAATGCCATCAGCTATTGCCCATTTGGTTTGCGTATGTATTGTCCTGTGTGCTGGCCTTTCAAGTAGCTGACTCACTCGCCGGCGATGCAATGCAATCTTCGTTTGAACTGAGCCCTGACGAATTGTCAAAGGACATACTTGTAAAACTAAAGGAAGAGCGCGCAGGGAAGTCACTCAGTATGCCAAATACATCAATTGCAGAACTCAGACTTTGCCTAGACAATATATCAGAGGTTTATAATTAAAAGTTAATAACAAATCGACACGCTTAATCAGCGGGGAAAATTGCATGGCCAACTGAACAGCTGAACAGTAGCCGCTCTTTGAAGGAGGAACTCTCGCAACAATGCCTCTAGGAGCTGAACTCGGGGGTACAAATATTAATCATGTGAGCACTTAATTTGACACTTGGCAATAATGGACAGCAGCAGCGGCTACACTATACAACACAATACCGGACTATATGTTATATGCTATACGCTGAATTCACTATGCTGCCATACTTTGGCCAGGGAGCACATCTCGGCTCTCTTCTAAAGCCGTCACTAATAACCTACGGGAACGGCTTCAAAGTGGTTTGTCTGTTGTCCGCTGCCCGCTGTCCGTTGTCCGCTGTCCGCTGTCTGCTGTCTGTTGTCTGTTGTTTGTGCCTGTCCGCTGTGGAGGTGCTTTATTCTTTGGCAGCCACCTGCCTTACGCAATTAAGCGGCTGACCGACGGCGACAGTTGGACGCACCGGACGTGAACGCACGACAAAAGGCTTGCTCGCACTATCTCGCTCTCTCCTTTGCCGTCCCCCAATCAGATCATTCGTCTCAGCTCTTGTGTTTCGTTGAGAGAACCAAAAAGACTCAGCCTAAGACTCAGCTCCAATCCCAGTCCAGAAGTCCAGTTGCAGCTCCTCCAATCGTGCTAGAAATGGGCTCGTGTGCGATACACTCGATACTTAATGCCTGTGGAAGACTCCATACCTACATACATGTATATATGCCTACCAGTTCAGATCCGATATACATGTATAATTCACTACTTGGGTAAGTAAGTCAGGGGGGGGGACAGTGTCACGCGTGTAAGCACGACCCGCGGCCATCTCTAGATTTGACCAAACTGTGTAATTACTCAACGGTTGAACTGGTTCTCAGGTTGTGCGTGTGTAAGTCAAGTAGCTGGTAGATAACAGAGGAAGAACGAAAAAACCAATCGAAGCTTTGTGCAGCCATGAAACCCTTTTAGTTAGTTGGGTAGAGGGGGCAAGAGGGTGCTGGAGTAGATAAATATTTATGTGTCATTAGTCAGTGCCCTGGCAGTCATCAAGTTGAGCGTTGAAATGCCTTTCGTTGCTCTGTGGAGTGCGGCGTGTGGTGTGCCGTGTGCGGTGTGCGGTGTGCGGTGTGCAACGTGCAACATCTTTGGGGTTGGGAAAGAGGCAACACAATATGTTGCAAGCAATTTATTACTTCAAAAACTTGCAACTAAAGTGGATTAAGTTATGCATTTCCAACCTACAATCCAACTAATTACATGCCACAGCGCGATGCCCCTTCAAGAGCAACTTAACTCTTCAGTCACACATTCGTGCGTTAATCAATATACTATGCAGTACCTGATCAATATCTTAGTAGCTCCATAAATTTAAAAAATATATAAATTATACCCGAGAGATAAAAATGACTTTCCTATATCGAATTAGAAAACTTTCTCAACTACAGTTTCCCCAAAACGAAAACGAGCTTCTAATTACCGAAAGCGTTAATAAGTCTCTGGCAGATCATCAGTCACGGACCTCAGGGCTAATCAATGTCCGTACCCCATCAGAATACGCGGTCCCTTGACCAATCTATTATTAAGAAATATATTCAACAACAATTTTTATAAATGGTTAACATAGAACGACATATGATTATTTATTTTATTTATTTTTATTATTATTTTTTATTTTTCTGTAAATTCTCGACAAAAATTATTTATGTGTCGATTTTATTATAAGTAATTGGTTAAACGTTTTACTTTAACTAAGAACTATATAAACTTATATATTAACATCATTTTTTGAATTTTAATTAATGTTTAATATTACTTTTAAAATACAACTATACACCTGTCTATTTATACATATAATCGCTTTTTGTAGCTAAGGAATAAATTAATAAAAAAAAAAAAAAATGAATTGAATTTTTATTTAATTTATAATTTAGAATAAAATAATAAATTTTAGTAAATTGATGATCAAATATAATTTTATATATTTTTATTTAAATTATTTCATCTCTTATTTTACGGAAACCCAGAGGGAAATTCTAAACTTTGAAAATGGGGAAAATATAATATATGAGATAAAAAGGTAGCGTGCTTGAAGCTGTTTGCTATGTAACCCATAGTTTAAAAAATAAAATATAGTTGTCGAAATACCGCCGATTGTGGTTCTATTTAACAAATTATCTCAGATATTCGGAAAACTAATTTAAACGCATTCAAAATTTACACAAAAAATGCCTTTGTTTCGTTTTCGAAATCCATTAAATAATACGTTATGCGCCCCGTATGCCTATGTGTGTGTGTGTGTGTGTGGGTGTGTGTGTGTGTCTCACTGCATTTAAGTGTTGTTTCTTTCTCATTTTTCGTTTATTCACTTTTCGTTTTTTAGCGCAATAAAAAAACATTTGCTGAAATTGCCTAATTTGCCTGCACGCGTTCGGCACACGCCCAGATTTTGTTTGCTGTTTTTATTTTGCTGTTTATTTTTATTTTTTATTGAGTTTTTTTAAATTTTTTTCTCTTTTTTTAAGGGGACAATTGTTTGATATTTTAACACTTGCGGTAAGCTGTCAAAGTTTGTTTCATGTTCGTTGAATTTTGTTGTTGTTTTGTTGTCGATGTTGATATTTTTTTTTTGTTTTGTTATTTTCTTTGCTGCTTTTTGTTAGTTCTTGTATCCATACAATTCGCAATTCGCAATTCGCAATTCGCAGTTCGCAGCTTGCAATTCACAATTCACAATTCGCAATTCGAAAATTTATTCATTTGTTCAAACTTTAACCGCAAAATGCACTTTTATCTCGAACGTGGGCCATTGTCGCCTTGGTTGGATGTTTTATTATATTTTTACAACACTTCCCTCTGGCTTTTGTCACTTTTTGGGGCTGCAAAAATCCAAACTCAATTTCGATTTCAATTTCAACCTCAAACTCAAACTCAAACTCAAACTCGACTCGAGTCAAGTCAAGTCAAGCCCAAGTCCTCCGGTGGTTCACTGACTCCAGCGACTGCACAATCACCATCGATTGCCGTCAATCAGTTGGTTGTGCAAATTAAGGATTTTGGGTTCTGTGCACTTTATTGGCTTTCCATTTAACATTTGTGTCAGTCGATCAAAGTCAGAAGTATATCGCCAATCTTTGGACGGTTCAAGACTCAGGTGTCGGCCTCATAGCTAGCCTCAAGTCTTGACTGATATTCAAAGCTCCGAGAACTCTGGTCGAGCTCTGGCCGAACGGCCAAGTATTCAGACTGAAAGCTTCAACTGCATAAATTAATTGTTGACTGTTATTTATAAAAGAAATACTTGATTAAATGTTTTATTGTTATTAGAACAATTCTTGGAAGAGAATTGGCAGAGTTGGCAGCCTGGACTTAAATCAGCCTCTAGAAAATCGGATCCCAATTAATACACATTTTAAATGCGCTTAAAAACTCTGATTAAGATGCAACTTGAATTGACTCCAGCTCGAATATTATTAATATTAACATTAATATTTATATTAATATTAATATTAATATTTAGTTATTGCAAATTTTAATATTCATGTGTTTCCCAAGAGCTACTTGAACTTTAAGGCAATAAAGCTCTCAGAACGCAAGAGAATAAATGTTTGGATTTTATTATTACTAATATTTAATTAAAATTTTTCATTCATAATTTTATATAAGTCTCTTCAGCTTAAAACTAAGTCAAAATTAATAAAAAAGTATTTGTAATTGATTATTTAGTAAATTTGACTCTAGCTTTTGCGGGTCATTGAACCTAATTTAATGTTATATATTTAAATTTTAAAAACATAAAACATAAAAACATAATTTAATTTTAATTTATTTATTTTCTTATAATTTTATATATAGGAAAAATAATATTTAATATTGAATAATAAAGAATACGAATTTGAAAAATCAAGAATAAATAATAACAAAAACTGCAATAAAAATAGTAGTAATAAAAATATTAAAAAAGGGAAATTAAATTGTTGACAATTTTAAAATACATAATTATATTTTATATTAAAATATGATGGAATTTTAAATATCGGATATTTAGATTAGTGATAATAATGATTATTTATTCTTTAATTGTTTATGGAAAAATATTTTAAAGCACATAAATTGATCTTGGATTTAGGAGTTTTAATTGCAACTTGTAACTCTGAGAGAATTGCCAGTCAGTTTGGAGCCAATGTCTGGCCTGAGGTTCAAGTCGAAAATCGAAAATAATTGAGTTTACGATTTAAAATCAATTTGCATCTTCGAAACGAAGACAAGAACTGCAAATGAATTCTGCCTTGAGAAACCTTGAAGCGATCCTTGATTTGTCGAGGCTCTTCCACACGTTGAATCCCAACTGTGATCCCAACTCATCGGCTCTCGGTTTGAAACACTTTCATTTGTGTGACTGTATCCCAATTTGTTGTCGTTCGTCTGGGGCATTTAAATTCGCGAGACTTTCGTTTTTGGGTCAGTTAATTAATGCGATAATTAATCTTGCTGTCTGCCTCCGACTGATTTTTATGCACTTTTATTGTTATTTGGTGTTTGTTCCTGTTTTGCCTGTTCTCTCTTTGTATTTTTCGTCATTTTGATTCTCTGTGTTTTTATGTGTTTTTTTTTTTTTTGTTTTTTTTTTTTTTGTGTTATAATGATTTTTATGGGTTGTTGTCATGCAGCTGCCTTTAAATCAGCTAACTGAGCTGTCAGAATTTTACAGTTAGTATCAGTTTTGCTTTTCGAGCTGACTTTTGGAAAGGGGAACAGGATCTGTGCGAAATATTACAAAATTGGGTCAATGCAAAAAGCGAAATCAGTTGGTCCGGAAATAAGCGGTAGACCCTGGACCTTAAATACGGATTATGGAATGAATAATGGGAAAAGAATTAGCCGTGAGTCAAGTAAGGAACAGACACTGGCCTCCACTGCTGGATATAAGAGCTTAACAGATCAATTGTAAGTCATTCGGTATCCACAGAGACTACTTTTAATTTATATATATATGTAGATAATCTCACACTTTAGCTGTTAATCCAACTGTTGATCTGGGTTCCCGGCTTTAGTTAGTTAACGACTTCCTCTAGAAGTGCACGCAATCCCTGAGTCCAAATGGGGGTCGTCTAATGACCATCTTATAGCGTACATTTTGGGGAGTGTTGGGGTTAAATTACGACCGAATTGCAGGTTCTGATTTAATAGAAATGGAACTGGAAATTACTTCTGAGGCTGCGGTAGAGGTATACGGATGGACATGCCCATTCCGTTGTCATTGTCTGGTTCAATTAAAATTGACCGAATGTTGGGGGAACGCTGGCTTCTGCTTCGTGAATGTTGACTGGCTTGAAGGTGTTGTTGGGGACAGGGGATAGACCGGGAAAGGGTGAAGAAAGAGAGAGAGAGAGAGAGAGAGAGAGGAGAGAGAGAGAGAGAGAGAGAGAGAGAGAGAGAGAGGAAGAGAGAGAGAGGGAGATGAATCTCGAGTGATGTCTGAAAACTGCCAAAGTTGCGTTGCAACAAAAACAATACAATATTAACAGAGGCTGCAATGGGGACTGGGACTCGGGGTCTTGTGTGTGCGTTGGAAGGGCGTGGCGGGGGCATCGGAGAGCCAAAGCAAAGCAAAGCAGACAACTCCTCTAATATAATGAAAACCTTTAGGTCTTCTGGTGGACAAAACTGGTTTTTCGGGCAGACAATTTAAAACGTAAATTTATGACCAAGTGCGCTGCTGCTGCTGTTGTTGTTGCTGCTGCTGCTGCTGCTGCCGAGTCGAGAGCGTTACGTTTTGTATCTGTATCTGTAAGATATCAAGATACAGGCTCACGGAGCAGCTACTGCGACTTGATGCACACCTGCACGTCGGCGTTGCTGTTGCCGTTGCCGTTGTTGTTGTTGTTGTTGCTGCTGTTGCTGTTGTTGTTTTCTTTTATTATTGGTGTTAAAATTATGGGTTACGCTGCGGCTGTCGAGACGAGACGAGGCGAGGCAAGCAAAGGTGAGGCAACGTTGACAAGAACGCGACATAAAACGCATCAGCGGAGTGCAGCAGAGGGTAGCAGAGGACAGCGGAAGGCGGCGGAACGCGGGGCAAACGCGTGTAAGACGGTAGCACTTTTCTAGCTGTAACCAGTTCTTGTCCTGGTTCTGCCACATGTGAGCGTATGCGTCGTCAGTCTTCGGTCACAGTCTTCGGTCACAGTCCCAGTCCCAGTCCCAGGCCCAATCACAGTTCCAGTCGCAGACCCAGTCCCAATGCCAGTCGCAGTGTCAGTCTCAGTCCCGATCTCGGTGCCAATCCCGGTCTCAGAACCAGGCCCTTGTCCAGGTTCGGGCTTAGGCTTAGGCTAAGGCTAAGGCTAAGACTTAAGCTCAGACTCGTGCTCTGGCCCGAGCTCAAGCATATGTTCTGGCCAAGTCGCAGGCTCAGTCTTATTGTCAGCTCCCAAATCCAGCCCCTGTCCAAGGCTCTATCTCCGTCCACGGCTTGGCCTGTCGTCGTGTCTAAAATCTGTTCTAAGGGCCATAAATTGTAATGCTTGGTGCTTAGTGTTTGCTGTTAGCTGTTGCCTGTTGCCTGTTGCCTGTTGCCTGTTGCATGTTGCCTGTTGCCTGTTGCCTGCTGGATGTTGCTTGCTGGTCGTTGCTTGTTGGTTGTTACTTGTTGGTTACTGGTTGTTGACTGTTGGCTGCAGGCTGCTGACTGCTGACTGTTGGCTGCTCGCTGCTTGCTTCTTGCTGTCGCTTGTTGAATTTTAGCCCAAGCCACGATAACCAACAACCACAATGTGTTAACACTGGTAGTCAAAAGTCTTGTTTAATATTTGGGCTTAACATCAACTAAAGTGTCTGTGGCTTTTCTTTTGTAACCAAGTTTTATATTTTTCCATTTGTAGTGATTTTAATTTACTGTTTAGCATAAAATAGTTAATTTATGAATCGCCCAGAGAGGTTTCTCCAGTTTATGTTTATACTTAACGATAGGAACAACGCGGGCCAGAGTCAAGTGGATTATGGAGACTCTACTTAGGCTCTGAGATCCTCTTAGCCTAATCCCATTGAGTGGCTAAGAGCTTAAATACCTTCGAACATTGTAGATAATATAATAAGTTACGGAGAATCTCTGAGCTCCATCTGACCCAAAAGGATGTGGCAACCATCCGCAGGTCCTTATGTCTTCTGCAATACAACAAATTAGTTGCCCCAATCATTTCCAGCCACTTCTTACTTGATTACCTTCTACCTATTACCAGACAGACCCAGGAGAGCCGTCTCCATTACGAGGAGCGCAGCTTATTAGTCGCAGCTGTAAATAGTTGCAGCAACTATCGTTAATAAAACCATGTCAAATTTGCGGCAAAAGTTTAATGTTTTGATTAGGGTAGCAACAAGAGTCAATTGTCCGGGCCAAGTGAGGTACAGGGACAGTACCAGAGAAAGAGGGAGAGAAAGAATAGAAGCGAAAGAGAGGGAGAAGGAAGAATCGAAGTTGGCTTCCACTTGTTATACATCTGACAGCAACGCCGACAAATCCAACCGGCGGCGACCCCAGAGCAGGTGTTGCCGTCAGTTGATAGTTGATATTTTGGAGTCGCATCGCATCCCATCGCATCCCATCGCATCATATCGCATCGCATCGCATTGCATTGCAGCTACATCGGCATGATTTGTAGATTTAAAATTTACCATGCTTTTGAGCTATGGAAGAAAGATGTGCACCTCCTCTTATGTCTTGTTGGCTGCACCGAACAGAAGCTGACAGCAACAGCCCCACTGGACACCCGACTAAGCACTTCAGCCAGTCGCCAGCTGCACTTTTGTTCTTCTGTACCTTTCAGTCCCCAAACGCAGGTTCTGGCAATCAGGCAGAGTAGTAACACCAACGCCAACGCGACGCCAAGTCCCGAGCCTTATCGAGAATAAGGCCTGGCCATCTACAGTTCGCCACTGGCCACTAGCCGCTCTTCGCTCTCCGCTTACTACTGGTCGCTGGTCGCTGGCCGTTCGCCATTTAACTGTACTTTCCATGTGGCGCATGCATAGCAGACAATCTTAGGCTAATGAGGAGGAATTGTTTGGCATCGTCACATAGTTGGGGATGCTGTGGGATACTGTGAGATGCTGCCTCACAGCGACTGCTCACAGATTCTTAAGTCAGTTCAACTTTCGTATAGTTAATATCCGAACCTTGACCCAACAGTTGGCTTAAGCTTAGCTAAACGACTGAACATAATAAAAACAAAAAAAAAATCAAATAAATCTATAAAATAAAATAACTTTGACCCCATGATGGCGCATGTCATAAATTAATCAAGCCAAAGCCCGAATGGCAATTACAACAAATGCGGCAATCGCAACCGAAACAGAAACAGAAACTAAGTCATCAAACGGTTGCTACCAGTACAGGTCTCCGTCAACCAAGCAACCAAAACCAATACCATGGCGCACACATGCTCCAGCTTCAGCCTGCGGCTCAGCCTCAGCCTCAGCATCAGCCTCAGCATCAGCCTCGGTTACAGCAACAACAACAACATCAGCTCCAAATGGGCCCCAACACCTGAGCCACACTCTGCAGACAACAGACAAGTTGATTTACCAGGCCTCAAGACTGCCAAGTAAAAAGAGCGCGCCATCGTACGTCATTTTTCAAGAGCTGAAAACCTGAAATGGAACTCCTTGCGACTTGCGGCTCCAACATCAACTCCAACTCCAACTCCATCTCCGACTCCAACTCCAGCTCCAACTCCGTCTCCGACTCTGACTCCAACTCTGACTCCGAGTACAGCTTCGACTCCAGCTTCAAGTTGAAGTTGGGCCTTAAGCCAAAGCTTCGACCCAATTGTGTGGTGGCGGGCGGGCATCAGGGGCGTCTATACCAATTGGCCGCGCACGTGCCAAAGCAGCGCTCAGGCGCAGGCGCACAGTCGAGCAGCCGCCCATGGCTTTTTGTTGCTTTTTATTGTTGTTGTTTTCGCTGCTGCTGCTGCTGCTGCTGCTGCTGCTGCTGTTGCTCTTGTTGTTGCTTAAGTCGTGAAGCAGCCCAAAAAAACAAAAAAACACATGGCAACTTCAAATGACTTTCAGCTTTTCTTCTCAAATAAAATTTTCATTTATATTTCCAGTAGACAATTAAGAGCTCTTAGAACAAGATCTCAATATCCGATTTTGTTTATGTTTCCTAAGGTGGGTTGATCTCATTATAAGCCCCGAAGGCCAAAGGGTATCTAAATGTCCAAATTTTGGGTTTTGTTTTTTTTTTAATTATTTAAAACTTTTTACATTTATTTAAATTTTAGTTTGCTTAAGCTTAATTTAATATATAATCATAATATATTTGTATATATTTATGTACCAATGTATATATACAATTAAATATATATAATATTTAGGTGTCTGTATCTTTCATATTTGTCACATTAATTATTTTTAATTTTATAAAATATTAATTAATTAATGTATTTTGTAACTATTCATATGTAATTGAATAACTCCACGCAACTGCCGATGTGTATGTGTGTATACATGTAAATGCATATATACCGAATAAATTGTATATCGATACTTCGGGACTTACACAGAGCTTAATATGGTTTATTCTGATGCAAGAACAAGTTTTTGAGATATGAACAAGTTTTGAATCATAAAAGATTTTTACTGGTCAATTTTTGTAGTTCCGAGTTTCTATCAACTGTAAAATTATTCAAGAGTTTACACACTTTAAAACTAATTTCAACAAGCTTGTCATTACAACAACAAAATGTTGAGTATAAATAAAAACTAAATAATATTTTAAGAAACACATCAGACCATGAAGTAAATTTACACATATATTTATAGCTTAAATTAATATTAATGTTGAATATAATATTTGAAATCGGAATATATATTATTTTTATTAAGGAAAATGTTTCACAGAGTCCTTATTTAGGAATTTATTTGCAATAAAGGTGTTATATATAATATTGTAAGAAATTTATGTCGTTCGACCATAAATTATATATCGATATGTATATATAAATGTATATATATATATATATATATATATATATATATATATATATATATGTATGTATATACAGATGTTGTTTATTTATGGTTGAAGTTTGTTTGAATAGTGGCAAAGCTTGAATCATTTTGCAGTCGACGTTGATGCTACAGAGCTTTCCGCTGAACTGTGGGTAAGAACCTTAACCATAACTTTGGCCCTAACCCAAACTTTAGCCATGACTTGTCCATTTGTAGGACGCTGGTTCCAAATGTGAAGAACGCTTGGGCTTGCTGCCTAAGTCAGGGTAAAACTCATTTATTTTGTTAAGATTTGTTTTCTGATTTGTCAGACAGTTAATTAAAAGAAGAGAAAACATAAAAGTAAAAAAATAAAGGAAAAAAAGCACACACACACACACACAGTTTCTTCTAAGTGCCTTGGGCTTATTTGTCCAGCACTGCCTACTTTTTAATTGTGCAGCTGGGGTGACGAGGGCTCCATAGATACCATAAGTGATTAAAGTGGGCGTTGTGAGGCCTCAAGTCTTGTAATTGTTGTTGTTGTTGTTGTTTTTGCGGTTGATGTTGCTTTTGCTGTTATTGTTGTTGTTGTTGTTGTGGATGATGCAGCTGATTTGGCGTCGTCAGCTTTGGATATTTATGGCTCGTGCCAACTGTCATTTCGAGTTACGTGTGCATACAAACTGTTCGGTATAAGAAGCAAAGAAAAGAGCAGCAAAACCAAAACGAAAATCAAAAACAAAAACAAATCCCAAAGTCCAAAGCCCAAAGCCTAAAAACGACGCACAAAAAACGTTCTCTCTCTTATATCTTAGAGCATCTCATCTCAAGAAACTCAAGTGCACTGTGTCTAGACCAAAGATCTCGATGATGGTAGTAAAAATAAAAGTCTTGTCATTTCAGAAATTTATGAACTTCGCTCCGAGAGGTGCTACTGGAGAATTTCTTTGTAAGCATTTCATTTAATTCTGACTTTATGGCATTTTCCATTCAGTTCCTAACGAATTAGTACTTCCCCGCCGCCCGCCGCCCGTAGCCCACTGCCCACTGCCACCCGGCCGCCGCCCGCAACTTACAACACTCCGCCTTCTTTTTAACGTGCAGCTCCAGCTTTTAGCTCTCCGCTTCCATGAACCCGAACTCCATGTACCACCTTTGACTACCAGATCAACCCATTGGGTCCAGCATTCGCTTCACATTTGCATTGCAGGTGTTGTTTTCGAATCTCGATTCTTGATTCTCGGTTTTTGGTTTTTGGTTCTCAATCTCAATTTGACGTTCGGATTTTGAATTTCCATTTGTCTCAGTTCTGTTTATTTTTCATTTTTCATTTTTCATTTTTCATTTGGAGTTTGGAGTTTTGTTTGTCCCTGTGCTTCGGTTGGCGTTCTTTTGAGTCGTGTGTCAGGCCCCACGCTCCGAACTTTTGCTGACAAGATTCGACTGTGCGCCGGCGCCCACGCCAAGTTAAGCTTTTAATGTCTTTGTCTGGCTAACTGTGTCGGCAATTAGTTATAGTCTTAATTTATGGCTTCTATTTGCCATTTGTATGTTTAATTGATTAATTTTAAGGCACCATACATTGGCTTTTTAAGCGATGTATCTGCTGGGACACCTGAATGGCCACTTCGCATACACGGAGCACTCGGATTGCTCAAATACCTTAAAATACTTACATAAGCCCCGAAAGAGTCACTGACATTGATCAGAAGTGTTAATAACTATCGTTAAACAGCGTTTATAACAACAATGACAAAGAGATCAAAAACTAAATACGAAAATGCCAGCCATTAGTCATCTGCAAGACATTCGACCGAGCCCCAGGCAACGGCAACGGCAACGACAGCGGCAGCGGCGACCGCTCTGGCAACGAACTCACTTATCGAGCCTAAAAAATCGAAAAGCAGCAAAAGTTAATAAAATAATAAAAGGAAAAATAAAAACAACAACATCAGAAACTAAATAACAATAATAAGAAAAAACATAAGGTGCTGCTGCAAAAGGAGTTCAGTTTCCGCACATGTGAGCGCTTCGAGGTACCAATTGAACGATCGCCCCAATCCGGTGACTCACTCAATTTTTTTTGGGGCGGCAAGTGGTCAAGTCAAGAATGAGCCAGACTCAGACTGAGACCCAAACCCCAGACCAATAACCATACCCATACCCGTACCCATACCCATACCCATACCCTTACCCATACACATGCTCCAGTACACATATAACTATACCTAGGCCCATACCCATACCCCTACTACCCATAACCAAACGCAAACCCATAAATAAGCAAAAATATAAATAATTTTTGTTGTTGTCATGTTACGGCTTAGAGTTTGCCTTTCCGCCGCAACAGCTTATTTGCCCATTTGCTGTTTATACAATAAATCTACCTGGGCCCAGACCCAGGGCCCCAATATCTAATAAAGCCGAGCCAAACAAAGATCTGCAAATGGACAAACAACAGAAGACAGACGACCGCGACAACGACTGACGAAGTTTGTCTGTAACTGTCTAGATCTACTATATATGAGCATATATACGCATGTATGCACACACACATAAGCACACATATATACATATATATATGCACATATACATTTTCCCATGCATGAGAGCCCGACGCAAGAGTAACTCTACCTGCACTACGTGAGTCATCCCCAGAAAGCAAAGTCAACAACAGCCATGATCTTCAATTTCTCCCCTGCGATCTCTCTTAACTTCCCAGTTAAATAATCAACAATTTGAAGCTTGATATGATTAGCAAACGATCCCCAGCAGAACGAAGCCGAAACGGCGACCTAAAACCGCATCGGGGGCCTCATTCAGGTAGCTTGTCGTCAATACAGACTTCCCATTCCATTGCTCGGCCATGGGCCCTTTTCGCCAATGCCTTCAACTGCAAGCTTCACGATCATTTCACACATTTCAACCTCAACTTAACAACGAACACCGACCGACCGATCTGCGACCCAGCGATCTGCTTCTGTCCACTGGTCCATTGGTCCGGGGGTCCGGGGGTCTTCTCTGTGATGACTCATCCACTGCAGGGCGGTTGCCTCTAGCTTCTTGGCCGTTGAATGTTGCCTGTTCGCTCTTAGCTCTTAGCTCTTACCTCTTCCCTCTTACCTCTTCTGTCATTGGCAAAATTAAGCCCCTAGTAACGACGGGCCGACAACTTTTGGGATGTGATTGCGTCCGCTGCGTCGGCTTTTTAATGCGAATCTCATGTTTGTGCTGCATTCTTTTATTTGGGCCCTGACGAGAGTCGCCCTGATACAAAATGCAAGTGATGAACATTTTGCGTGCTATCTTTGGTCGAAGATCGCCAAAATATGAGCACAATTAATTCGTGATTAAGGATTTCAAATAATCCACCATAGAATCGGACTCTTATTAAGCGATTTATTAATTAAGTTATAAAAATCGATAAATGTGGAAGGAAGTTTCAAGGTTTTAATTTGGTTGTCATTAGTTAAATAATAATAATCTTCTTATATATGCTTATGTGTATATAATCAATTGATTATTTAAATAAATTTGCAATAAATTGCTGTTTGATTGATGAACAATAAATCTATAAAATATTGGATGCATATGAAAGGACGAACCGGGAGGAGAGCATTGAAGGAGATTAGAGTTAAGGGGAAGTGCAGGCTACTTGCAGTAAATTTATACCTGGAGCGTTAATTAATCGATCTTTATTAAATTATTTACGGAGGTATCTCAATGGACCTAATCCTCCAAGACTCGAAAATAAATGTATGGAAGCAACAGATTTAAAATGAATTAAATATATTATAGCTTAAAACAATCGATTAAAACACATTTAATTGTTTTAAATTATTTCCCAGCGCTCACTCGATTCAATGGAGGCAGTGAACACGCGAGCAACGCAAGTGGAAAAGCCAACTTGGGGCTCGGAAATTGCACAAAAACATTTATCGAATTGTTATTATCGGACTCGTGAACTTGTTTACAATTTGCTGAAAATCCACAACAAAAATAAAAATAAATAACAAAATAGAAGAACACATACAATAAATATATTATATAGTTAACCTCGTCCCACAGTCTTACCGTCTCCGTCCACCATCCACTGTCCACCGTACACCGTCCACCGTCCGCCGCACACTCCACTCAACTCCTTCGAGCCGTACTCCAACTTGTGATTGTTTCATGTGTCCAAGAAGTTGACATCCTTGGCACGAGTATCGCTTCCACCTCGTTCAGCGGGTTGTCCCCTCGCACGGGGCTTGAAAATTAAATATTGACAAATGCACCGCGACGGGCAGTCGATCAAGTGATTCGATTTAGTGGAATGGTAACTCTTTACAGCTCTTGGTGGATACGTTTTGAATTATGTATTATATCTGCCGCTTGAAGGTTAGAAATATATATTTATATATATTTACAAGACTTTTGCTTCAAAAGTTGGTTAGTGTTCCCCAGGAGGCTATACCTTCCATGGGAAAACAATATATACGAGGTGTGTTCAAAAAGTAAGGTGAATTTGTATTTTCAAGAAAAACTATTAATTTATTTATCAATATTTATGTTGTCCCCTTCAAAGTAATCCCCATCAGATACAATACACTTATGCCAACGATTTTTCCAATCCTTAACTTCTCATAAGCACTTTTCGGTATAGCCTTGAGCTCTCCCGGCGATGCAGTCTTTATCTCTTCAATCGTTGCAAATCTCCGTCCTTTCATTGGTCTCTTTAGTTTTGGGAACAAGAAAAAGTCACATGGGGTTTAATCCATTACTATGGTGTTGTTTTTGGCCAAATAATCCCTCACAAGCAAAGATGAGTGAGCAGAGGCATTATCGTGATGCAAAAGCCATGAATTGTTTTTTCACAATTCTGGACGTTTCCTTCCTATTGCTTCTCGCAAACGGTGCATAACTTCCAGATAAAACTGCTTATTGACCGTACGACCATATGGTAAGAACTCCTGATGCACCACACCATGGTAATCGAAGAAAACAGTGATCAAAACTTTGACATTTGATCGAACTTGGCGTGCTTTTTTCGGTCTTGGCTCACCTGGGCTCTTCCATTGGGACGATTGGGCTTTGGTTTCGATATCATAACCATATACCCATAATTCGTCACCAGTTATGACCCTTTTGAGTAAATCTTTTTGAACACACCTCGTATATTTAAATAGATATATATCTATATATAAATATATATATAGATGTATAAGCATCAAACTTTAATTAAAAAACTTTATAAATTGTCCATCGATTAATGCTTTAATATAAAATTGATAAAAGCCATTCACAGTCTACAGTTTTGAGAAATTTCGTTCAAAAAAAGCGACGAATCAAACCGCCCCTTTCGCGTTTAGTGGACTTTTGTGTGTGTTAAGCAATACCCTGTAAAAATCGAATACAGAAGGGGACGTTAAATTTACTAATCATGGAATTTCCCAATTATTTACTTTGCGTCTTCTATTCTTAAATAAGCCGGGAACAAAGTTTAAAAGTTGTGACTACTTTGCTTTAAATACATTAATATATATATTCACATACATATGTATAAATACATATATATATCTTACTTTTATATATAATTTAATATATAATATTCCAAAATATTTATTTAAAATATATATGAATACTTTGACTGCCTACTATACTCTTCAAGACCCAACATCCATCCATCCATCTAGGGTATCAAGTAGTCGGTCAGTCAGTTCAGATCGTCAGTAGATTTTTGCATATTCTAAAGTCTCCACTTCAGAGGCAGCAACAGTGCAAACATTTCACACCTCCGTTTCATTGAAAAATGCATTGCAATATATTTTAGGTTTTTACATAAAATTTGCTGGATCGAGCCATTCATGTGAACGGCCCAAACGAACTGGAAAAATTTCTAAAAATAAATATGTTTGAAAATAACGCCACCGAATAAACGGACCGTGTGGAAATCTAATGTAGAAAATTTAATTTGACAGACGGCAAAGAGCTGAAATTGCAATTGCTTTATGAATCTATCAGCATCAATGCTGTAAATTCTAAAAATATCAAAAAATTATTAATCCTTAGTAGCCGTCGCTTAACTGATTTTATTTTTTATATTATATTATATTTTTATTCCTTAATTCTTAAGGTATATATTCCGAAGGCTCAAGACTATATCATACTTAAGTTATTACAATAATTAATATGCTATATTATTTATATAACTTAAGAAATTTTTTAAAATAAAATTTAATTAATATTTTATTACTATTTTCCTTTCATTTAACGCTTTGTACAATATTTCATATCTCGATTTAAATTAATTTGAATAAATTAAAGAAGGAATGACATTAATAACATAAGCCGAGAATAAATAAAACAAATGGTATAAATAAATAAATAATTAGCATGAATTCTTTTAATATTAATAAAAAAAAATCTGTGAAATATAATTTTAATTTAATTTAATTAAAATAATAATAATAAGAGATAGATATATATAAGCATACAGTCAAAATACACATAGTATTTAGTATATAAGATTATTATTAAGCTTGTTAAAATATCATAATTATAATTATAATAATATATATAATATAAATATAATAAAATGTATAAATAAATAAAATAAACATAGGAATGAAAGAAACTCAAGGAAACTTATTGTGTTTTATGAATATCATTTTTATATTTACACTTACATATAATATTCATTAAAATAAATTATTAAAAATAAATTTATATCTTTTGAATTTCTTCCAAGTTACGGAACTCATAAAATGACTTCTGATTTATTGACATCCTTTGGAAGCATTAAATAAATTCGCAAGGAGCATTTGGCACTCCATTTGTTGTTGTTTTGCGCTGCTTCAGCCTTAGCTCTGTGCAGGCGGGGAGGTAGAGAGAGAGACGAAGTCTCTTACACTTGGCCATAATGTTGACGGCATGCCAAAAATTGGGCATATTGCCAAGTGGACAGTGTTTGAAACGATTATTTATAGACGCTGTAGGCAAATTAAACGGCTCTTTAATTTATTACGCGAATGGATGGCTCAGCACTGAAAATTGGTTTTAATTATAAAAACGCTAATGAAAAATTAATGCCGCGCGGTGTGAAGGAAAATAAGAAACAGGAAAACACAGTACACATGCTCATACGTATGTATGTACATATTCATATACGCATATATGTGTGTGAATGTGCTCACATTTGAGTGTATATAAAATCATTACGCAAAATCGCTGTTGACACACAAATCGCGCTGACAGATAAACAAAATTTGACATACTTTCGACTCGCGCCGCCTACATAATGAACCATTAAATATCAGGCTCTGTGGGGGTTGAGCTTTGTTAATTGTCTCGGTAGCTGCAGCTCTTGGGAGACAGCGAGAAGTTTTATTATCGCTTCCTTGCATTGCGTTGCGTTGCGTTGGCTTGCGTTCCGTTGCGTTGCTTTGCGTTGCGTTGCTTTGCCTCCCAGTCTTGAAAATCTCTCCGTCTGTCCAGAGTTCTTCGAATTTTGAAAATTTCTTCAAATGCGGCGAGTGGCCTTGTCTCGTTAATCAGTCACCAACAAAGCTTTTATATGTGACTGCATGTGTGTGTGTGTGTGTGTGTGTGTGTGTGTGTGTGTCTGTGTGTGTCTGTGTGTGTGTGGGCGTTACAGGTCGCCAAGCGGAAGCGTTCTTTTCATGCCTTTTGTTTTCACTGTCCCATACGTCGTATGAGTGATGCATGTGACATCTGTGATGCGCCTCCGGCTGGCGGTTCATCGATCTCAGGGGTTGTCCACTTTGTTCGATATTTCACAATGTCTCATCGAGTGGAGGCTTGAACGATGTACGGATGTTCCGCCCGGGCTGCTGTTCACTTTTTGGGCAGTGAAAGTGGGTCATTTGACTTAGGCGACATTCTTAATGATTTTTTTATGGCTTTGTTGCGGTAGGTGGCTGAAGAATTTTTTGGGTCAAAGCTTCCATGCCAACGAAGTTTTGAAGGGTGCTTTGTGCGATTCGGGCACAGCCTGGATCAGGGATCGAGTCATGAGATCAGCCGAAATATTCATTCATTTCTTATAAATCTGTTACTCGATAAATTATTACTTTGCTTAATATAACACCCTTTCTACATATTTTGTGAATCCTTCGGTTAATGTGACTAAGCCAAGGCATGGTGAGGTAATCGAGATGACCTACTTAGGACTTTATGTGTCGTGTAATCCCCTTAGTTATAAGTAGAAATAAATTTGAAAGTAGCTTTGAGGAAAGTTACATTTTTTCAGCTCCTTTGTGCATCCGTTTTTCTATTTGGAATCCGAAAATTTGAGAGACTTCAAAATTACATGTTCAGTTTATATCTTATTGCTTAGAAGAACACTAAAAGTGCGCATCGCATATCGATTTTTGTTGTAAGATTCAGCACATTGCGAATCCAAACTTCTTATATGCATCCGCCTTCGTCTCTGCACCCATCTCTGCCTCCGCCTAAGCTGTCGGTTTGTCAGCGCGCACTTCACTCATCTGCTTAGTCTTTAAGCCCACTTATCAACGGTCTGGAGCACTGCCTGACTTCCTCAAGCACCAATACATTATCGCCTCTCAAGATCTTTCCGCCATTCTCATTCCCATTCTCGCTCGGAAAGTCCAGGCCGAGACTGGACTGGACCAACCGCCGCACGGATGTCTATCAACAGCACTCGCTGAGTCAGACAGATTCGATTGTTTTACGATCCGCAACTCTGCCCTCAGCCTGTCAATAATCATGTGTAAGAATAATTTTAATTTTAGTCCTAACGTGAGCTGAGCCGTCGGATGGGCCAATTTTATCACCACAATCTGCGTCTGTCTTCGTTTGCATGAGGGGCAATTTATTAATTATGCATAAATGCTACATGGTCTGGGGTTGCGGTGGGGCGGTGGATCAGTGGGGCGGTGATTCTGGCATGAGGGATTATTAACTCGGGAAGTTCAAAAAGCAATCAACGGCAGGCGTATCAAGTGCCGACAGCTAACCGTTTTTAGTTCTCAGTGCTCAGTTCTCTGTTCCCTCTGCCCTCTTTCCTCAGCCAACTGTCCACTACACAGTCTCTAAGATTTGAACTTTCAGCTCTTCGTTCTATATTATCTTAAGATCTGGGACTTTTAGTTTATTTTTCGATATACAGTGAAATAACTATATCTGTACATATATATATATATATACATAATTCGACATATTTCTGCATGATCGATAAAGTACTTGAGTACTTTATGAGCCCTATGACGGCTGGTGGCCAGTTATGAATCTTTGACGGGATGTTTTTTTTTGTTAACAGCGAACAGAACTTCTCTCGGCAATTTTCACCGTTCAATGGATTTGCCCATAACAAATGTCTCGCACTTTGATTCTTCTTCTATAAATATTGTAAATAGTGGCCCATAAATTACTTCTAAATGTCTAGTCTATCTGCAAAATCCAAACACAGGATACATACAAAAATTGCCAAAAAAAAAAAAAAAAAAATTAATACAAATTAAAACCGAAAATCAAAATGAGGAAACCTTTGAGAAACATAAAGAAACCACACGTTTGCCTGCGACAAGATACAGACATTGGCATAGGCTGCCAAGCTGCCAGGCTGCCAGGCTGCCAGGCTACGAGGCTACGAGGCTGGCAAGGCTTCAATTTACCATTTACCATTTACCAGGCACCAGCTACCATTTACCAGCTACCTGCTGGCTGTCCACATTTATCTAAACTGCCCAACGATCCTCTACCATTGCCATTGCCATGTGTTCTTAAGTGGCCCAGCCCCAGGCTCAGGCTCGGGCTCAGGCTCTGGCTCGGCATCTACCCCCTAACACCATTTTCGTTCTCTTAAAGTTTTAAATTTCTTAGAAATAAAAGCCTGGCCATTAGTTTTCGTCCTTTTCTTTTCCTATCTACGCTCGGATGCGTTTCTTTTTTCCTATTTTCTGTTTTCTGTTTTCTGTTTTACGTTTCTTACTTTTTATTTTATGTTTTGTTTTTCTTGTCTTTTATTTTCAGATACAAAACAGGCAAAATTTTGCAGCTCGTACCTAGCCGAGCACTAAAGAAAATATAAGACGCGTCGCGCCTGCATCGTATTTCGTTATACTCTTCCTTTGGCCGAGCAATTATGCTAAGTCAGCAATCCTACCATTCACTTTGCTTCAGTTGTATTCGAATTTCTGTTAAATATACTTTATTTTATTTTGCAAATTGCACTTTATTTATTCAAAGATATATTTACCTAAGATCTTAAAGCACTCTTTGAGTTCATTCGCCTAAGGCAATCAGTCAGCAATCGAATGTATCACAGGTCCTTTGTAGTGTTTTATAGTGTATCCAAACGTCGACTGGTGGTGCGCTCCCAATTCTCTTCATCGCACTCGCTTAGCTCCACGTTACAGTCGTCGCGTCGATCGATCCGTCCCGCCGTCCATGTGTCTGCATTTGGGCTTCACTTGTCCCTCATACGCCTCGTTATTGTATTTGTTGCTATTGCTGCGATACGAAACGTGCAGGTGTCCAATATTTCTTTATACCGCGTCATTGGGTTGAAGAGCGAACGTACGTACGTATGTGTGTGCGTATATCTGTATACGTGCATGCATATGCCTGCATCAATGTATATACCACATGCACATGCATGTATATATGTATGTATGTATGTGAGTATATACGAAAATAAAACTAGTTCTACATTTAAAGGCGCAATTCGGCTGCTTCGTCGCCGTCGTTGTAGCTCGTTCCTCTTCGTCACCATTCCATCTCCATCCCCAGGTCTATTGCCGTCCCATTCTGATTCTCATTCCCCATCCCTATCTGCATGAGTTCTCCAACCGGCATCTAACCACCGACTCTACCCAAACGTTGCTTTATTTCGCCCATATTTTCGATTCGATTGCGTTTAACAAGTTTAGCTGCTTCGCTCCCCGCCGCTCCCTACCCGTAGCCATGCTCCAACGTTTCTACCGATCTTGACGATCCGTTCTTTAGCTTCATAAAGTGCTTTGCATCCATGCAACGTTTGCCTGTCTGTCAGTATGTCTATATGTCGAGCCCCCTTCCTCCCCGCAGAACAGCACCTCCCACTCCTCCCTTGCCTAACACAACGTCCTAACGTTTTTCTTTGTTGTTGTTGGGTTTTTAATTTTTGTTTTGATTCTTCGTTTTTATTCTCTGTACCCATTAAATGTTGAAGCGAAGGGTATCTTAGCGGACGGATGTATATCTGATATTTTGATTGCGACAATCAGAAATCCGACAGATGACCAGATCTTAGTTTCGATATCTTACAACTTTTCGTTTATATTCTCTAGAACATTTCTGGATCAGCCTTGCTCCTTTCCCATCTCCGAATTCCTGCACCGTGCTGCACCCTGGGTATCTGTAAGTCGAGTAGACTCCACGGGACTACTTGATGTGCTTGTTCTTTGTATGTTTTGATTAATATTTTATACATGTGGCTGGGTTATGGTCCCATGCGGTGCCCGTCGCTGGTGCCCAGTGCCGTGTCCGTCCGTTTGTGTGTCTTATGTGAATTGGCGTCAAATTTGGCGTCACTTTCCGTTAATGGTTTTGGGCTTAAAAGAATAGACAAAGTGGACTGCAACGGTATATTGGGTTTGGACTTTATTTATAAGGAAGCTTCGAGACGGTGGAAAATAGATTTGAATTCTTAGATAACCTGATTATTTAAACCTTGAATTGTTTCCTGGCATTATTTTCATAACAGTTTCTTTAATGTTCTCTGTTTTGTTTGTTCACCATACTGAGTTTTCACTGCGCGGCCAAATAATGTGTGAATGCTCCACTTCAAAGCCTCTCACGAAGCAAAGAGCGTGATATTCTTCTGAATAGTCCCTGTGGAAAGAAGCTGTTGCCTCGGGAAAGGACATCAAAATGAAGTAACGAAATTTATAAACTTAAGCTTTCTCATACACTGAATACACCGAAGCTTCGCAGTCGGACTCGAAAAGTCAATACATATCCTGTATGACAAGTATTTAAAAGGACATTTCTATCAATCATTTCTATAAATAAAAGAATTAATAATAGCGAATTAAAATTAAACTGAGCAAAGATACAATGACAATATATAATAGGATAAATACTAGGATAAGTTTACACAGAGGGAAAATAAAGCCAATTTCTGACAACAATAACAAAAACAATTTTAAGACCTAATTAGTTGGTCGAGAGTTGAGAAAATAAATAATAAGATATTTAGATATTTAGATATTTAGATATTTAGATATTTAGATATTTAGATATTTTAGATATTTAGATATTTAGATATTTAGATATTTAGATATTTAGATATTTAGATATTTAGATATTTAGATATTTAGATATTTAGATATTTAGATATTTAGATATTTAGATATTTAGATATTTAGATATTTAGATATTTAGATATTTAGATATTTAGATATTTAGATATTTAGATATTTAGATATTTAGATATTTAGATATTTAGATATTTAGATATTTAGATATTTAGATATTAAGATATTTAGATATTTAGATATTTAGATATTTAGATATTTAGATATTTAGATATTTAGATATTTAGATATTTAGATATTTAGATATTTAGATATTTAGATATTTAGATATTTAGATATTTAGATATTTAGATATTTAGATATTTAGATATTTAGATATTTAGACATTTAGATCTTATAATATTTAGATCTTTTATTCTTTATTATATTTTATTCTTCGAAAGTTCTTTGGAAATTTTTTGAAAATTCTTAACATTGTTGGCCGAACCATTGAGTCACTCCACTTATGGATTTACCGATAAGTAAATCCACCTATTAATATGTATAATATATAGTCATGTAATATATCAAGTCATTAAAATGAGCAACTGAATAATCAAGTGAATGTATTGTATGTCCCATAGTTCAATGGCTTCTTCGTGTGAGCTCATTTCTTTATAAGTGACCAACACCGGAAATGCGAAATGTAAAACATTTTTATAACGATCGTTTAATTGTTTTCATTTTGAGTATTTTTGCTGTGAGTTGATTGTTGGAGCCTTTGGGTTCTGTTGCACGCCCCTGGATCGCCACAGGTGGCACCTCCTACATCTGTCTAAAGGTGCACCAATTTGCGCTCATGATCCGTCAGTCTCGAGCCGTCGATTAACCTTCAGGCAAAAGAGGGGCAAATTATAAAGCGAAAAACTTAATTACCATCACTTGGAGCACCCTCTCCCAAGTAGGGGCATTATGAATGTGCCTTTTGGTAATCACAAAATGACGATTTCCCGTAAACGGTGGCTGACCGTGACGGATTTTGGGAACAAGCCGATGAGTCCAATAAATTAACGGTTACTTCTGTACACATATGCATTGTATACATACATGATGTAAATTGCATGAGCAGAGTTGACTTGGCATATGGCATTTATTTGTATGTACCTGTGCATGGGTGACTCGGTATGACATACGCTTTTCTGGGAAACCAAATGACACGAATGATGTCCAAGATGCGTCTTCCAGGGCGTATAATCGGACAGCTTGCGTGTCGAGGCTTGTGTATCGCTATTTTCATTAAATATTGGGAGAGGACCATGAGAAGAACTCCTAAGTTTGATATGTGTAAAGCCCGCTGCGGTGTCTACTCCAACTGCAACCGCTTACTAAAAAGTTTCTCTGAATCCTATGAAGACATTTGCCATTTTCAGCTGCCTGACGATTGCCGCCTTTTGGTTGCTCCCCACACTCCGGACACTCTTCTCAGTCCCCGTCCCGAAATCGCGCGCAGTGGCCGCTGTTACGAGTTAACTAAACGTGACAAACTGATGGCAAATGTTGTCTAATCATTGCGAGTCCCTTCTGTACCCCTTCCTGCCCTAATGCAATGTGCGCAACATGAATATAAAGTAGATGATGCAGATGACAAAAGACAAACGCTCTTTGTCTTCTCTGCCTATAAATGATCGGACAATGATTACAACAACAACAATACAGAATGTAAATACACCAATGTATATATGTATATGTAAATGTGTTAAAAAGTGTGTGTGTGTGTGTATGTTTATGTGTGTAAGTAAAGGCATAAAGAATGAGCATTTATCGGGCGCCGCACGTGCAAAGGGCCAGGCAAATGATTTTGCATTTTTATAAGGAGATTGCGTCGGGATCTCCTGTCTTCCCGTCGATCACAAGTACTTTACATACTTTTATCAAGAGGACAACGACAATCTAATCACATTATTTCCACACTTTTGAAATAATCTTAACCGTATAAATCGTTTTTGTGTTCCTTTTGTCTTTTCTTCGCCCTTCCTTCTCCCTTAACTGCTATACTCGCTTCCATCATTCAAGGGAAGGTGCCCTTTGCAGCTTGCCATGGGCTTGATGGCCCATGAGGTCCTCTAATGTCATTATTTTTTGCTCCTTTCTCTGGCTGAGCTTATAAAATGCAAATTACTTATCAATTGATCGTTTTTGCTGTCGGCCTCTCATAGACACCCGTAAAGGACAGGCTAATCCCCAGCCCCCCGAGCACAGGTGATCGGAGACTTTTTATAATTTTTGGGTCGCGCCTCCCTTCCTTTATCATCGTTCCAATGTCCCCTTTAAACGCATTAGAGTTGCGTTTAAAAACTCATTATCGCTCCCCTTGACGATCGGAACACATTAATCATTGTCTTCGTATTTTATTTTATTTCGATTTCTTTTTTTTTTTTGATTTAACAAAAGAGCTTTTTAACAATATTTATTGGCTTTATTAAAAAATGAATATATAGAGTGAAGACTTCGAATATTCCTTGGTTTATTCAAAGACTCGTTATGTTTTCTTAAAATGTCTTATGTGAAATATTTTAAAAAGTGAATTTAAACCTTTTGCTATGTGGAACTTTTTATTCGAGATTAAATGCAATTTTCATACTGAAGGTAATTTAATTATTATGATTATAGTTTGTTTTTACTGGTTGTCGTCCAGAAGGTTGTTCAGTTAACATTTTATAGCGCACAGCACTTATTTCGATCGATCCCTGCCCACGCTCCTGAAATATCTACCGGCTGACGCATAGGCCCAGCGGCCAATAAGCGCATTGCGATCATACGATCTTAAGATCTTTCGATGTCGAGCAACCAATGGGGAGGTCCAAAGACGAAAAGTAGTTGACTCATCGGAATGGCACAGATACTTTGACGTTACGCTTGCGATCTCCGCGGGAGGGGGAAGTGGTCGACATGGTTGACTGGTCCGTTGGTCGGCTGGTCGGTTGGTCGGTTGGTCGGTTGGTCGGTTGGTTAGTTGGTTAGCAGTAGGATTACTGGTGGGCGCTTAATAAGGCATGCAACACCCGAAAATTGTGTCAAGTGAGATAAATGCATAATCGGCAGAAATAATAAAACAGAAGTTCGAAAGGAATGGAGCGAAGCACGGGGCAGTGAACAAAGAATAAATAACGTTCATTTCATTTGTTTCTGTTGTTTTTGTTTCTGTTTCTGTTTTGGTTTTTGTTTTTGTTCTTTTTTTCTGGATGGCTCAACCCATCAGATGCGATGGGAACATAATACAAGCAAATAAGTTGCTCCAATTGTCGGGAACAATGGGTGGGCTTTCATGCGAACTGTCAACTTGTCATTACAATTAAGCAGCCTGATGACTATCTGCCTTTCTATCGGTAAAGGCGTTTAGCCTTCCACCTTCCACCATCCACCTTCTCCTCTTTCCCCCCTTTCCCTATTGGGGGTATGCGCTTACGAGCTGCATGCCCACGCGTAAGTGTGCATTAAACAAATTAAAGAAGAACTATTGAAATATTACACTCCTTTGACTTGGGACTCAACGCGTAGACAAGACAATGCTATGATTTTGGACAGGTGGCCCGACCCAATTCGCGGTTTACTTGCACGTCAAGCGGCTTGAAATTTCGGATCTCGGATACCAGATTTTGATTGTAAGTTTCCCCTATTCCGTCTCCACCTACACCTCCGCCTCGGCCTCCTCCTCCTCCTTCTCCCACACCTTCTTCACTTCTTTCTCCTTCGCCTGCTCCTGCCCTATTATCGATTCGTTTACCTTGGGGTCGCTTTTTCACCTTACAAAGAATCAAACTACTCTCTCTCTCTCTATCTCTATCTCTCTCCCTCTCTCTTCCTCCATATTTCCCTAAACAGAACTCAATGCCCAGATCCCAGACCCCAATACCAAGATCCCCGTAAGTTCTTACGTTCTGTTTACCAACATTTGTTTACCATTTAGTTTATTATGCTGCGTACGCCACGGCTCTGTTTTGTTTGATTGCCCTTATTGGGCTTTGCGTTTTGGTCCCTTGGTTCTGGGTTGTGGGTTTTGGTGTCTGGGCTTTGGGCTCTGGGCTCTGGTCGCTGGGCTTTGAGCATTGGGCTCTAGTCTGTCTGTCAAGTACTACCATAATTTTCAATTCGAGTTATGATTATTATACTTATGTTGGGAAAGTCAAATAACGGTCACTAAAGCGTATAGAAGACATTACGTACACACAAAGTGTCGTGCATAATTTCCATTTGATGAGGTTTCAATAAGTTTGTATGGCCCGTCTGATGGGTTTATTGATCTTTTCATAAAGGTGTTGAGAAAATTAATATACTCCCAATATCAATACCAAATGCTTGACAAATACCCATTTCACATGAATATCTAATATCTAATCCCTGGGAACATCTTTCCGATGCCGTAAACATCAATAAACTAATTATTGCCTCTTAATATATAAACATATGTGAGGGTTTAGAGGTTAAGGCGAAGAAGACATCAAGGATGGATCCGAAAGTACAACTAAGATCCTCAATTAAATAATTACCCACGCTTATTTATGGCATTTATTAAATAGTTTATTTAAATCTATTTTAAGTATATCTTAGCTTTTATCTATTATAAAATTCGTAGTGATTTTAAAGATACTTATTTATTAGCCTCCCAAACTAATTCATCTAAGGGTCCTTCATATCCTAAAAAAAAATTATTTAAAAATATAAAAGTCAACTTCTTGAATAAAACTTTACACAACTGCAGTTATGGATAGGGAGTCAAGTGAGGGAGTGTACTTAAGAAACCCTGATCATACTTCTGCGATCGTGTCTGGACCTATTCCAGAAAATCAGTTGATGAACATGAACCGTTATATAAATGGGCGTTATCATTATATATCGTTCTGTACTCGTTCGCTCCGCTTTCAAAGGTAAAGTTATACAAATTGCGCGCTGAAAGTGTAAAATCATCGGGAGGATTAAGCGCCTTTCAGTCTCCCCATCGTCGATTGTCCATTGCCCTAAAAGGCAGGCGACTTTTGTCCAGATAAGATTCATTAGCTGCCACGTCAACAAAAAAAGTTCTCCCAAGAACTGGAAGGCATTTCACATTTTGTGTTGTGTCATATTTGGTAGCTGCTTGACAAATTTCGATGCATCGTTTTTATCAAAATCAAAAGGCCGCGTCATGTTCGAGCTTATGACAAACCAAATAAGGCATTAATTAATGATCGTGGACGGGCTCTCAATCTTTCGATTCGTTTCAGTTCATTTTATCAACTTCAATTTTATTTTCCACTCAAGGTGTTTTCATCCTTTTCACAAATCCAGCCCGCAACTTCAACCAAAAAATCGAAGCAGTTGCTCGGCCTCCGCCTCTGTCCCCGTCTCCGTCTCAGCCCACGCTTTGCATACTATTAGAAAAATCAAGCACAACACGTGCTGAAGCGGAAAAGCGTTTGCAGGAAAAGCACCTGTAACTTTGTCAAATATGAATGAACTTAGGGCTAGGCCATCCGATGCTCTTTATTGTGTGTGTTCTTGGGGAATAGCCGGCCGAAGTGTTAATGGCTGAATTCTAATTAAAAGCTGCAGGTGTGGCGCTTGGGCGGTCCCATAAGGGGAAGCATTAAGAATTCCGTTAGATGGCAATGTCAATGTACAATAGATTAAGAGTAACGAATCGAATAGTAAGGGAAAGCGAACCGAGAATTAAAATGGGAATAGGCAACTAGAAAGAGGGTATAGGGAGAGGAAGAGGCGTTAAGCCTTCGGCTGGGAAACGCGTACTAAATGCAAGAGTCTCCCCGATGTCTGCCAACGTCAAACGAAGTAGAGGATCCAAAAATAGAAATGCCAATTTCCAGATATTCCATCAGGACCCCTCCAGAAGTTGGGGCAAATGAAAATTCCATCGCACACTCATTTAGTATATAAATAAAACTGCCGCTTCACTGTCAAAGTTGACAATTTATTTTTAATCAACAATGTAGCAGAGAGTCGCGTGCGCTCCACTCGCCGCTCGCCACTTGCCACACGCCACTCGCCCCTCATAACTCACAATTCGCCAATCGTTCGCCTTATCGCACGAATATGTTTTGCAAATACTATCGACAGATACTCACGACATTCGATAGTCGTTCGGATTAATCAGTTTAGGGACGTCGAGTAATATACATAAAAAATATATATGTATATGTATATATATATGTGCGTGTGTGTGTGCGCGCGTTGGCAAGCTCCTAGCATATGCATGCGCCAACTTTAGGAACGGCAAAAACAACATCAATTTATAAGAAATAAAACCCGGAAAAACAATTTTTAAATACTAATTATAGGGGTTTCTCCAACTGCCACAACAACAGATGCCTTTCCACAGATACCGATACGAATGCAACACAAGGAGTTGTGGCAGTGGCAGTGGCAGTGGCAATGGCAGCAACCACACACTTACAGACAGATATATACACAGATATAGATACAATTGGAGCTAGACCACGAACTGACTAACTGACTGACTGGACTCGCACTCTAACTTCATCTGCTACTCCATCAACACAAAAAAGCATAGATTTAGAATTGTATACTGCGAGCTGCGAGCTGCGAGTTGCAAGTTGGGATTGGGATCAGAATCGTCATCACCATCGCCATAGGTGGACCAGGGAAGAAGGTAAGCTTGGAAGGTTGGAAGCAGGTGAACGGCAAGGGGAAGGAGGGAGGGAGGCGGTTACCTTTAAGCCAAAGATGGAAAATAGCGCCTGAAATTAGAAGCTATAGAAGCTATAAAAGCCATAGAGGCAAGCCTACATCAAGAGCTGGTTGCAACAGATGGAAGGCGCCTTTGGAGTTGGTAGGTTGCAGCTTGAAGTTAGTGTTGCAGCCGCTTGTTGATTTCCCCCCCAGGGGCAATTATGTGCCAGCTCCTGCAGCTTCAGTCCTCCTTGCAATTTATAATTGTTGCCTCCAATCTCAACTTAAAGTGGCCTACACCCAATCTGCTACTTGCAAGTTGCGACTAGCGACTTGCGACTTGCGACTTGCTACTTGCTACTTGCTACTTGCTACTTGCTACTTGCTACTTGCGACTTGTTGGTTGAAGTGGCCTACACCCAACATGCTACTGGTTGGCAGCCAAGGAACCGCCCTACCTCCGTACCAGCTAGGCAGATGTTGTGAAGGGGGTGGCTAGGGGGGGTAAAGGGGCGAGCAGTTGCTTAGATTTATCATTTCAGCTGGCAAACCATCTAAGATATAATAATTTTGCGTTTTGTGGCGTGTTGCACTTGCTGCTGCTCGTGCCTCATATATACTTTACGCTTTCATGCTAATTTGTGTGTATGGTGAGCGTGTGTAAGTGTATGTGTATGTGTATGTGTGTGTGTGTGTGTGTGTGTGCGTGTAGGTAGAGACAAACAGCATATTCGCTCAACCACAACGCCTCGTTCAGATGTGTGGCATGCAACACGCGCCACAAATTTAAAAAAAAAATAAGTGCCTGCCGAGAACCGCCGCTACCATTGAATTGGGGGGGGAGGTACTTTTCCTATGGAGAAAGGTGAGTGCTTACGTGGCGTGTGGCGTTGTGCATTGTAGAGGAGTGATGACTACGACTGTTGCATATTAATTGGAATTACCATAATTGCTGACCAACTGACCGAAGTGTAATCCATCGCATTTGCCACTGCATCCAATCAAAGAAGAAGTATCCAGCTGTCAATTGCAGCACCTGTCAATGGGTGGGCGGCCGTTGAGTTGTCGCTGCCACAAAGGCCAACAATGCCACAAATGCCGCATTCATATCTCTTAACAAAGCTTGCTTACTTATCATATTGCACGATTGGCGCCCCCGCTTCGTTTCTTGCGAAGTTGCAGCGATGTCATTCCGATGAAAGCGAATCTTCGGGCCGCCTCATGTCCAGCTCCATGCTCCAATAACTATTGACCTCAAAGGGTGGCAGTCTCGGGGGCAGGGCGCTTCGCCGCTCGGCCTGGGGATCAAAGCAAAGACTGCCGCTCACAGATAATAAAGATCGCTCCGAGTAGCCGCTTCGCTTGGCCGCTTGGCTAACCCACCGTAAGCCCTCAGGCTGGACTATGATAATGTGCACCAGGAATACAGGAAATATCATCTTTCATTTCATTGGGAAACTGACCTAGATACATTTTCTCATTAAGTGTTCATTTAGTTAGGCCTTTGTCTTACGGGGGCGAACGAGTGACCTTATTGCTGATTCCTTGAATACTTATATGGAAGACCTTTTGTAATTGAAGCTTGAATGAACTAACTTCTAGGAGGGCTACCTCCTTCCAACGCAAGACCAATCTTAACCCTATTAACAATCCTTTGCGAATTACGTAATAATAGAGCTTGGGAGAAGCGATACAAAATTGCCTTATGCCAGTTTCTAATTGTGGGGAACAAGCAGGATAATTACTTGAACTGTCTGGAACCTCATATTCATCATTTAATTTATGGCTGCCATTTATTTGTGTAAGTCAATAGATTTCAATATTAAAATCATTTATTCCCACCTGTCACGTCTTCGAATGTACTACAATTTTGAAAATAATTCATCGTATATTCTCAGCCCAATCGCAACGTCGAGCCGAGTAGCGAGCCTCGGAATCAATGCACTATGAGCCCAGTCACTTGACCCAAATCGAGCTGTGCACTAAGACACGGGTACTCCGATCTTCCGTCTCAACGATCGAGCGACCCGTCTACCATCCGATCACTCCTTTCGCTAGCTTCGGTGTATAATTTGGTTGACGCGCAGAATAAATGATAAATGCAATCATTATAAAAGCACCAAGCACCAAAGGAGCAGGAACAACAACAACAACAGCAACAGCAACCACAATAATAATAATAACAACAACAATAACAACATCAATGAAAATAACCATAAAGAGAAAAAACAATTCTAAAACTTAGGAAACAGGAACGCGTGATTAAAAGTTCTGGCAGAGGGCTTCTCCGGACGGAGCCCGTGGTTTAAGGCGTTGATGCCTCATACAAGATCGTAGGAGTAGCTGCCACTGATCCCATGTAACGCTGAGCACCACCGCCTCTCCCCCTGTGCGCGTACCCTGCGCACTTGTCCCTGAATCCATCCATCCATGCGTGTCCCCGAGGCTGTGCCCATGCCACGCCTGGTCAGGCGATCGTGATACGCAGCCCTCGCTCCGGCTCCACCATCGGGTGCAGCTCTTGGGCTATCAGAAATGTTTTATGGCTGGTCGAGCATAATTTGTTAGCCTCCTGGAGTAGATGGAATGGACTGTGTGTTATATCTAAAGGATGTGTGTCGCCTCCTCGTCTCCTCGCCACCTCATCTTCTCGCTGCCCTGCCGCTGCGCCTGCTTGTCCGTTTACCCGTTCGGCCGCTTACCTGTCCGCCTTCTCTCATCTACGGCTCTCGGTTTTTGGGCTGCTGCACAGAAGCCGCTCGCTGGCTTCGATATATATAATTTTTGTTGTACGGCTGCTTGACTCTGAGTCTTACAGCTCTTTTTACATTGCTTTCTTGTTTTATTTTTTATCTGTTTTTTACTTTTTTGTTTTTTTTTATGCCATCATTTGCCTGCGGGGCATAATTTTTGATGAGCTTTTGTCTGCTTCTCTGGAACAAAAGATACTGTAGCTTGTGCACTACCCGAAGAACGAGAGAGTCTCCAACATTGGCACAGTTGAGGCAAGCAGAAATAATCTAGGCTCACTTTGATGATCAGCTTGAATTATATAGGTATGTATAACAATCTCAGAGAGCAGCCAAAAGAGCAGATATAAGGGACGAGTGGTAAATTATTCGTCAATCGATTGTAATCTATCGATTAAAATCTTCGTGCTATTCCACACGATCGTAAAGGAGAGCGAAAAACTGCAGCGTATTTGCAGTGCCTTGACCGCCTGCATTTGGGTGCTCATCATTCACCCCATGCATACGAGTATCAACAAAATATATGCTATACATTTTCACTTTATGTAGTTCTCTTCACTGATTGTTCCTACAGCACGTCCCTCGCCACTCCCCACTCCCCCCTGCCCAACCACTTTAAAGGCTGCCAATCGACACAGTGCAACAGCAGCGATTGCGCCGCAGGTCTTAAGTCGAGCCCAGCATGAATGTTTTATTGGCGAAAGGTTCGAGGGCTGAACAGGCATCTCAAGTGGGACTGGATCTATTACTGGGACTGGGGCTGGGACTGGGATTCGGACTGGGACTAAAACTGGGACTAAAGCCAGGACTGGGACTGGGACTGGGACTGACACTGAAGCTCGGACCGGGACTGAACTCGAACTGGGACTGGGTCTGAATCTGGGACTGGGCCTATAACTGGGGCTGGCACTGGAACTGGGACTGGGACTGGAATTGGGGCCCGTCCTGCGCTCAACTGTGGGCAGTCTGTCAGACAGTCAGCAGGGTCGTCGCTGATGAACGCCAATCGACGACGTGTTCCGTGTCTGGCATCTTAAAGATACTTTTTTTGTTTCGTTTTTGTTTTTGTCTTTTACTTATTTTTTTTGGATCGACTGTGTTTTGCTTCACGCGGTTCGTCGTTGGCTGCGATGTATTTTATGCGCATTTTTAACACATTTACGGCAGGGCAAAGCAAAGTCAAGCCAAGCTAAGTAAAGCAGAGCGCAGAGCACCGCAGCGGATCGGACAGCAGGGCTCGGCAACAGCTACAACCACATCATCGATTATGTTGATCTTTTTTTTTTAATGTGGGTTTCGCTGGCGACCGATTTTTTAATGCGCACTTTTGAGTGAACAGCTCCAGAGCCCGGTCAGGGGACAGGGGACGGGGAACAGGGGACAGGGGACAGAGGACAGAGGACAGTGGCCAAAAAGGGACGGAGGACGGAGACAGACAACAGCCGAAGCTACTTGCTACCTGTCTTACGCAAAATAAACGCACGTCCCGTTCCCGACGCCCGGTGCCTGATGCCTGGTGCCTGGTGCCTGGTGCCTGGTGCCATAGCACCGAGCATACCGTACATTGTATACCCTACAGTGACTCCCGTATTCTATTCACTGTTTAGTGTTCAGTGTTTGGCATTTAGTGTGCAGTGTTCAGTGTTCGGTGTTCAGTGTATGTTCTTCGGCTCGGCTTCGTTTCTGTTTCCATCACGGGTCTCGGCAGTGCCCAGTTTTGTTGCCAGTTCTTCAGTTTTTTTTTTTTTTTCTTTTAATGTTTCTTTTCTCTGTCCATGTAACATAGTTTTTCATACGACTGTCTGTCTTTTTTCGTAAGCCCCCACCCCTCCCCCCTCTCGTCACACACACACACACACACACACACAAATTCACTCCACTCTTCTTTTTTTTTCCTTCCCATCCGATACCTTCCACCATCTACTCCCATCCGTCCATCCATATATGTTGGTCTGTTTGTGTTTACATTTGTGTTTGTGTTTGTGTTTGTGTTTGTATTGCGTTTGTGTTTGTGCTTGTGCTTGTGTTTGCGTTTGTATTTCTGTTCGTTGCGTATAGTTTGCGGGACGCTGTAGGGGGAGGAGTTCGGCTTGAAACCCTTTAGGCGCTCATTGTCAGCTCAACGCAGGTTTGTTTTGTTTTTTTTCTTCTTTTCTGAAAGCAGATAAAAAAGCGACGAGATATATGATTTCTTATTGTAAATCATGACATTTTGTTACTTTTGGCTTGTCTCATACTTCGGCTACTGTTTCACTGTTCTCCCTCTCGTTCCCACCTCCATAGGCGAGCAGCACAGAGAGAGGCAGTTGGCCTGAGCGTGGGCCACTAGGCCACTGACGGTGAGCGGGGCCTGCCGCCGCAACACACGCGGAACACCATGTGAATTTTGTAGCTTTGAAAAACTTAGAAAACAGAGAAGAATCTCAGTCAAGTCAGCGAAACTTCGAGTGCGATTGAAACTGCCCTTCGATTGGGATTTCAAATTGTCTTCTCATTGATTTCAACAAACTGTTGCGCAAGTTCTTACGCACTTCACGTGTTTTCGATATTGCATTTTTATTGGCTATTATTGAAATCATTGAAATGCTCTCTGATTTACTTGGATGACTTAACGGGAAGGAACAACTGTATAACTAGGGTTTGTTTTAACAGGAAAAACTTCAATTGTATTCATGTCTCAGCCAAGTGGAGGCTTCCTTTGGAGACTGCACAATTAGTTTGCTCCAATTAGAGTTATTAAGCAAATTGTAGTTAAAGAAGAAGAGTTTCCTTTGAGCCCTTCTACAGCTTTCTTCTTTTTCAAAAGCTAAACGTTATACTTTCTTTCCTTGCACCTTTGTCCCCTTCTCAGCGCTCTTTGCCCCATTTCGTAACGCATCAAAGTAGCTCAAGGAATAAAAGCCCAACTACTTTGGAGACGCTGAGGGGTCGACGCTGGTTGAAGTTACTGAAGTTACTGAAAACAACAAATTACCTCAATTCAGGGGGCCCACTTTTGATGTGATGTGACCTGACCCTCGGGCAATTGGCAACCTGCAAAAGTCAAAAGGCGCGCTGGGCAAATGTAAATAAAATTGCCACATTTATTCTCAACACATGAATACACTCACATATACGCGCACACCTACACACACTCATACACGCATGCACATGCATCCTATGTGTGTGTGTGTGTGTGTGTTCGTATATACACAATATAAATTTTGAGTTGTTCGCGGTCCCCCCGTCCGCATTCGCACGCTTTGACACCTAAAGTGTGCGCCCATACGCCTCCACATCCCATTGCAGGAGGGCCTCTCGCCATCCAGGGCCTGCCGACTGCCGCCTGCCGCCTGCCGCCTGCTGCTTGCTGCATGCCGCCTTTGCCCTTGACTTGCCTGGCAACACTTTTCGCTGGGCTAAACTCTCCTGAAGCGGTGATGACGGGCGCCCCCTTCGTTTATTTTAATTTTTTGTTCGCCTGCGCTTTCGGTTTTATGTATCGGAGCAGAGAGGAGTCTTCATTTTTCCAGTGTTTTTCCGAGTTATTCTGTGGCGCTGCCCCTCGGCAACATTTGCTGCCACATTTGCCAGTCGGCAACCCTCTCGCCAGCTCTCTGCGCTTTTCCATTTGCCTGCTGCGTGGCTGCTCAATAGGTCTTGCACTTGATAGGTCAGTGACCCAGTTGATGTGGATATGGACGTGGATGTGGATGTGGACGTGGATGTGGATGTGGATGTGGATGTGAATGTGGATGTGGATGTGGATGTGGATGTGGATGTGGATGTGGATGTAGATGTAGATGTGAATGTGGTTGTGAATGTGGATATGAATATGGATGTGAATGTGAATGTTACTGTGACTGTGACTGTGACTGTGGATGAGGATGTGAATATGGACTCTGTGACTCTGTGACTCTGATGCTCGGATGCTCCGATGCTCCGATGCTCCGATGCGCAGATGCTCTGATGCTCGGATGCTGTGATGCGATGTTATGTGCTGTGTCGTGGTCCATTGTTGCGGCAGGACAGTATCAGCGAGGGCTGTCAGAAGCTTTCTTTGCAGATTCATCTGTTCTGGGCTTAGGGGATTAATTGAATGTTTTTTTAGCATGGACTTAAATCAAAGCTAAAGGTGTGGCAGCCCACCTTTAACCAATCCATTGTCGGTATTAGCAGTTGTCAACAGTCCAACACACACAGCTGTGTGCACACTGCGGTTATCCCCTCCCCTCCACCTTTGCCGCACTCCCTTCCAATTTTCTGAGTTGCGTTAGGCTCTACTCAAAGTATGCACAGAGCATCGAATTGCATAAAGCCCTGAGTCCCATTCTGTCCTCTTCTTTCCATTCCATCTCATTTTATCATCATCATCGTCATCATCATCATTATCGTCTTGAACATCTTCATTATCAGCATCAGTGCCGTCATTATCGTCTTGTACCTTTTTTTCTTTCGACTTGCTTTCTGATGTTATAGTCGCTTGTGTTGTTGTTGCTTTTACTGTTTGTTGTTTCTGTTGTTGTTGCTTTTACTGTTTGTTGTTTCTGTTGTTGCTGCTGCTGCTGCTGCTGTTGTTGTTGTTGGTGTTGTTGTTGTTGGTGTTGTTGTTGTTGTTGTTGTTGTTGTTGTTGTTGTTGTTGTTGTTGTTGTTGTTGTTGTTGATGTTGTTGTTTTTATTTCTGACTTCTTTTACGCTATCCACAAAGTCAACGTTCTTGGCGTTTTCGCAGCTGCTTTGCCATCGCCAGAGTTCTGCATGATTGTTGTTGTTGTGTTTTATTTATTTCTTTTTATTTTTCTTTTTTGCCTTAGCCCGTTAGGTGCTTTCGGGGGGACTGGGGACTGAATTGGACGAGATTGCGCCACATGTGACGCTGTGGTCGCGTGCTGCCTTTCCATGTTGCCTGCCTGGTTCCCTGGCTGCCAGGCCCTTAGCCCCCATGCCCCTGTGCCCCTTGGCCCTTGACAATCCACCCGTGTTCTTCTATAGGCAACGTTTGCCGCTCGCTTCATTTGAGTTTGTTTGTTGCAATTGGCTTGGGGTGGGCAACTTCTGCTGCCGCTGCTGTTGCCGCTGCTGTTGCCGCTGCTGCTGCTCTGGAAAGGCTTATCAAGAGCAGGTCATCAAGCTCTGCAAGGTGTGGGGCAGGGGCAAATTAAATAGATGAAAGTGTAACTTCCTAGCCAATTTAAATTACTTTTTATTTATTATCATCATTATCATCATTTTTATTATTATTTATTATTTATTATTTATTATTTATTATTTATTATTTATTATTTATTATTTATTATTTATTATTTATTATTTATTATTTATTATTTATTATTTATTATTTATTATTTATTATTTATTATTTATTATTTATTATTTATTATTTATTATTTATTATTTATTATTTATTATTTATTATTTATTATTTATTATTTATTATTTATTATTTATTATTTATTATTTATTATTTATTATTTATTATTTATTATTTATTATTTATTATTTATTATTTATTATTTATTATTTATTATTTATTATTTATTATTTATTATTTATTATTTATTATTTATTATTTATTATTTATTATTTATTATTTATTATTTATTATTTATTATTTATTATTTATTATTTATTATTTATTATTTATTATTTATTATTTATTATTTATTATTTATTATTTATTATTTATTATTTATTATTTATTATTTATTATTTATTATTTATTATTTATTATTTATTATTTATTATTTATTATTTATTATTTATTATTTATTATTTATTATTTATTATTTATTATTTATTATTTATTATTTATTATTTATTATTTATTATTTATTATTTATTATTTATTATTTATTATTTATTATTTATTATTTATTATTTATTATTTATTATTTATTATTTATTATTTATTATTTATTATTTATTATTTATTATTTATTATTTATTATTTATTATTTATTATTTATTATTTATTATTTATTATTTATTATTTATTATTTATTATTTATTATTTATTATTTATTATTTATTATTTATTATTTATTATTTATTATTTATTATTTATTATTTATTATTTATTATTTATTATTTATTATTTATTATTTATTATTTATTATTTATTATTTATTATTTATTATTTATTATTTATTATTTATTATTTATTATTTATTATTTATTATTTATTATTTATTATTTATTATTTATTATTTATTATTTATTATTTATTATTTATTATTTATTATTTATTATTTATTATTTATTATTTATTATTTATTATTTATTATTTATTATTTATTTATTATTTATTATTTATTATTTATTATTTATTATTTATTATTTATTATTTATTATTTATTATTTATTATTTATTATTTATTATTTATTATTTATTATTTATTATTTATTATTTATTATTTATTATTTATTATTTATTATTTATTATTTATTATTTATTATTTATTATTTATTATTTATTATTTATTATTTATTATTTATTATTTATTATTTATTATTTATTATTTATTATTTATTATTTATTATTTATTATTTATTATTTATTATTTATTATTTATTATTTATTATTTATTATTTATTATTTATTATTTATTATTTATTATTTATTATTTATTATTTATTATTTATTATTTATTATTTATTATTTATTATTTATTATTTATTATTTATTATTTATTATTTATTATTTATTATTTATTATTTATTATTTATTATTTATTATTTATTATTTATTATTTATTATTTATTATTTATTATTTATTATTTATTATTTATTATTTATTATTTATTATTTATTATTTATTATTTATTATTTATATTTATTATTTATTATTTATTATTTATTATTTATTATTTATTATTTATTATTTATTATTTATTATTTATTATTTATTATTTATTATTTATTATTTATTATTTATTATTTATTATTTATTATTTATTATTTATTATTTATTATTTATTATTTATTATTTATTAGTTATTATTTATTATTTATTATTTATTATTTATTATTTATTATTTATTATTTATTATTTATTATTTATTATTTATTATTTATTATTTATTATTTATTATTTATTATTTATTATTTATTATTTATTATTTATTATTTATTATTTATTATTTATTATTTATTATTTATTATTTATTAGTTATTATTTATTATTTATTATTTATTATTTATTATTTATTATTTATTATTTATTATTTATTATTTATTATTTATTATTTATTATTTATTATTTATTATTTATTATTTATTATTTATTATTTATTATTTATTATTTATTATTTATTATTTATTATTTATTATTTATTATTTATTATTTATTATTTATTATTTATTATTTATTATTTATTATTTATTATTTATTATTTATTATTTATTATTTATTATTTATTATTTATTATTTATTATTTATTATTTATTATTTATTATTTATTATTTATTATTTATTATTTATTATTTATTATTTATTATTTATTATTTATTATTTATTATTTATTATTTATTATTTATTATTTATTTTTTATAATCATTACTTATATCTGTATATATTCTATTCTCCCTCAGATCAGCTCCCTTCTAGTTTTTCACTAAAGGCCTCCATTGTGAAAGATTACTTCCAGCTCTACATAAGGAAGCAACGCTATACATAGATCTATATGTATAGATCAGATATCAGTTATAAAGCTAGATTGATATATATATATATATATGTATATATATACATACTTTATATACTTTGACATTTCTTGTCTTGTTACCGATTAACTGCATTATCTAATTTTAAATGTTCATTTATTTATATATATATATGTATATATGTATATAGATATATGTATATGTATATATATATATATATATATATATATATATAAATAAATAAATATAAATTTATACAAAATGGGAATAAATAAGTTTAGTTTCTCCGCTTTTAACGAGCTGCCTGAAAAGCTGCACATTGAAAATAAAAGTTCCTAAGAAATGCACTCGAAAAGTTAACATCATGGGGAATTATTGTACCGACAATGTACTTGAATCTGTAAAGTGACCAGCCCCCCATTCGATATGAGTTGTTGTTCTTGGGGCCTAGGCTTTACTTTAACCCACTATCATAGTGGTTCAGCCCACTCCGCCCCGCGGATCTTCACTCCCGCTGGTTAAGTGACTGATGGCGAGCGCTTAATTTAACGGTAATTTGTGTCGAACAGGCAGCTCAGCTCACATCTTTGTCATGCCCAGGCCTAAGCTGCTCTCCACTCGCATGCCCCCGTTCCCCCGCTCCAGCATAAACACACACTCACACACAGACACTGCCGTAAACCGCGTTTGATTATTCACCCTCTTTCGCAGCTTATTCTCTGGTTGCACTGCGTCTGCGTGTAGATCGTACTCAAAATGCGCTTTGTAGCCTTTTGCGGCAAGCGCACAATTTACAGTTACTCCGGCAACGCCTAATTAGTTGTTGTTGTTGTTGTTGCATTTGTATTCACTGCTGTTGCTGCTGCTACTCCTACTTATAGTAAATATAAATTATTATTTATTTTTATTGGAGCTGGCAACTACGTTTTCGTCACAATTCGCGTTGCTGCCGCCAAATGCAAAATTTATTTGTTTTCATTGTTGTTGCTACCGTCGTTTTGCGAAGTTGTGTAATAAATAATTTACGAGCGTGTGCAGCGCGCCACATAATCATATTCAATAAAAGCAACAACGGCAACAACAACAACAACAACAAGAACTACCATTAACTTGGGTTGGGTTGGGCATTGGATACTTTGCGTACTACCCTCCAGTTAAAGCTCCTCCGATCACCCCGCCCAAAACAGCTGCCGCCTCGCTTAAGTCTTTGGGTCGGTGACCCAGAAAAGTCAACGGGAAAGTCTTTTATATTGTTCCTATGGATATGTTTAAATGTACACACACACACACACACACACACACATATATATATATATATTTATATATATATATATATGTATAAACGTGTATGCATTCTCAGATATGACTCTTTTTATACCAACCCAATGAATTTGATTCCTAAATTGTAGTGCTTTATATATTTTAATTAATTAGTAAAATTATACGGAATACACATTGTTTAAAAAAAATAAAATTTGATTTAATTTTTTATTTCCATATTTCCAAAAACTATTTTAAAATATACAATAAATGTTGCCATCATCGATTTATTTTTTAAAAAATCATTTCTTTTCCAGAAAAATGAAAATATTCATATTACTGCCGTGGGAATAAATAATAAATAAATAAATAAATTTATATATTCTCTTTAATTTTTAAATAATAAAATTAAATAACATCTTAAATAAGACATTATAATTATTTGCTTAAACAAAGAAGTGGAAGGATAAACAATTTGTTGACTTTACTGTATTTATATTTATTTTTGGATTTATTTTAGATTATTTTTTATAATTTATGTTAAAAATATATTTAGCAAGATATAATTATATAGTATAATAAATTATAAAAATAATATATTAAACTAAGAAATAATTAAGAAAATTTATTATTAATATTAATTAAAAAAAAAAACAAACAAATCAATAACAATTAATAAGCAATAAAAAAAAAACAAATTAAAAAAATAGTAAAAATATAATTTAATTTAAATATTATAAATGAACATTTATTTAAGAATATTTAAATAATTTAAACACGAAACAAAATATTAAAAAGTAACAAATTATTTAACTCTTTTGAGTGTATAAATATATGATGTGTGTACGTGTATGACACATGTGCAATACGAACATATAAATACACTCATATATCGAAAAGATAATATTATAATTAATTTATTGAAAATTGATTTATTGATTTATTTTTATTACAAATCTTAAAATATTCGATATAGCTTAATAGCATATCTAATATTGATATATTGAAGACCTAACGAGAGATCGGCTTTATAATTATTATCAATTTTATAATAAAGAATCAAAATCTAAAATTTAAGGTAAAGTGGAAAAAGTGCTCTTAAGGTCTTTAATGTCTTCGAGCTTTTAATACTTGACGCTGCTAAAAATGCAGCCAAGTAGTTAAGCTACTATTTTATTCCTACACTTTATGCAGTTTTCCATTAATACACACATGCACATATACACACACATACACATATACAGAAGCATGGGCAACCTGAAACCAGATAACAAATGAAATTTGCGCGATAATAAAAAATCTTTGTGCAAAAACAATTTTGTGCATACATTTGGATATATCAGTCTGATTGCAAGCAGGCGATTCAAACTGCATGTTGCTTCTGGCGAGGCGAAGTGCAGGCGATCGCAAGATACCCAGTAACTGCATCCCAAGCCTTTGTATGTGTTTGTATGCATTTATATAATACATATGTACATATATTTGTGTATATATGTAGGTAGTCATATATAGGTACATGTATATGTATAGAGGAAGCCTGCCATGTTGTGCTTTGCGTTCAGTGAACTCTCCTTGTCTGAATATACCCCACGCTTGCACTTTAAAAAATTACAGGGTATGAAAACAAAAGAAATCAACAGGCGGCAACAGACCGGCCAACAGTTTCGGGTCCCTGCACGGCCCCGCTCTCCACCTCCGTCAATTTTAGTCAAGTAATTGAAATCCCTAATGAAAAAGCTTTGTGATAAAGCCAGCAAAAGAAGAACCAAAATAACAAAAACAAATGTAAGCAAAACAACTAAAGCCAGCAAATATAAAAAAAAAAATATTTTTATAATAAACAAAACAGAAAAAAAAAAACAAATATCCGAATCAAACTAAAGCAAATCGTAGAGTGTATAAATCATAAAAATCGAGCTCCTTTTTTTTGCTCTCCCTCTCTCTCTCTCTCTCTCTCTTCTCATTCTTTGGCTGTGTCTTTTTTCTCTTCATTTTCCAATCCTCTTTAAAGCCTTCACTTCTTGCATGCGCAGTCATGTTCAAGTTTTTGAATTTCATCATCTTGGACAATCCTTGCACCACGCCATATGTTTTGCTGCCTTTTATCATAATCGCATGTTATCAGCGTCGCCGCTGTCAACCCCTTCTTGCTACTTGTCACTTTCCACTTGCCACTCGTCTCTTTCCACTTGGCAAGCAGAGAAATGCAGTTGGTAGTGGTTGGCGGTTAAATATTTCGAGCAAAAAATCGACTTTAAAATTTCATTCGCACTTTTGCTACTAATTCTACTACTTAAGAGAGCTGAAAAGCAATAGAAAATCAAACAGGCGTCTTTCCAACAAAAAATCCAATTTTAACACACTGTATGCACAGTGCACATATACGCATATGCATATGCACATATATACATACATATGCATGTGTGTACATATGTGATGTAGTTACAAAACGTATAGATAACTGGAGTTTATTTTGATGATTTCATTAAATAAAGCTGAGGTCTTCTGTTCTGGGCTGCATTTGCATATCATTGGCGATCAAGTGAAGTGCGAATAATTTTAGAACAAAGATATTTTAAAGCTTCATGACTTGTAACAATAAATCAAGTAATATACATATGTAAATACGAACACACACGCACGCACACATGTGCAATCAAATGATATAATATATAAATGGAATATCATAGATACAAACGCAAATTATTGTTATTTCATTAATCGAACAAAGAAGAGTAACAACCACATAAATACATATGTATCCATATACATACATGTATAAATCCCACAATATCATTCATTTATACTTACAATGGAATAAAAAAAAAAAAGAGGAAGTAAAGAAAGAACTAAAAAATATACGTATTATTATCAATTTTCTTTCATTTTGTTGCTTTGCGCGCGGAAAACAATTAAAGGAGCGCAGAAGGGCAAATTATGTAGCATAATTTCAGAGCCTGTTTCTGGTGTGTGTGTGCGTGTGTATGATTGGAGGGGAAGCGTAGCGGAAAGTCAGGGAAACAGGTTTGGTGCGAGAATCTGATGAAATTGATCGCTTCAAAAACAAATGCCATTTATATACAAATTATTCTCATATTGAAACTATTGCAATTTGATTTAAGGAACTATTACTTTTAATTCATTATATTTTAACATTTTATAAGCACTAATAAAGGATAGTGAATCATTTAGAAATAGTAATAAATATTTAATTGATCTTTGCACATTTATTAGGTATATACATGTATGTATGTAACATATATTTTTATACATGTAACTACATATTTTGGGGTGAGTACTTCTTGTGTCAACATTTAACTACTTTTTTTGTTTTCTACTACTATTTTGCTTCATTCAAGTGAAGAGTGTTGCCCGATTAGTCTTTTGGCGCGTAAACGATGCTGGATTTTGTACTATTTTTCTGACTATTTTTTCTCTACACTGTAATTGACAGACGGTAACTAGCATGATCGACACTACTAACAGAAACAGAAGTTTGTCAATTTAAAGAACACATTTTCAAAATTAATATATTATTATATATTGTATAATTAAGACAACTTAACTATTTTAGTAAGTGTATGCTTATGATTATTATTTTGGCTTATTCTTAAGTTCCTCCATAGGGTATTTCACTGTAGCGCTACAACAACGCTCGCTATAGGTAAGAGCGACGCCAACTCTCGCTCTTTTCTAGTTGCTTTATTTGCTTCTGACGAAACAAACGGCAACAGCAACAGACGCAGACGTTGTGCCTGCAATCGCTGTTTTTGTTTTGCTTCGACGTTCACTGCTCTGCCGTGACTCTGTTTGCCTGTTTTGCCAAGTTACCTGCTCAACAAGATCTTTCTGCTGCCTGCGACTCGCACTAACACACACACGCTCATCTACTCAGGCTCACACTCTCGACTACACATACACATGCATTAGCGTACTCCGCCTACTCACTCGCTCTCATGTTAAAAAGCGCTCACGCTCACGCTGATTTTTATTTTGTGTTGTTTTTTCTTCATTATTTTTGTTGTAATTGCTGTTGTTGTTTTCGCTCTTTTGCATTGTTGTTGCGGTGTTTTGACGTTGGCGTTGGCGTCGCCGCTGCCGCTGCCACCGCCGCCGTCGTCGCTATGGCCGTTCTCGTTATTGTTGCGCCGTTGCTGCGCCGTCGTTGACGTCGATGTCGACGTTGGCTGCCCTGCTGTGTCCCCAGTGTCATTACTACTCCCCACTACTACCTGCAGTAACATGCATGTGCATGAGCATAACCATAAGAGTGCACTGTATCGCTGCAGCAGCGTCGCCGCTGACTGCGAGCGGCTCTTCCTCTGCTCGACTCTCTTATTTTGAGTTTTTTTTACGCGTATCTTGCAGATACTCTTCCTCACATTGCGCCGCACAGCGCAGTCAGTTTAGTTCAGTTCAGCCGCTAAGCGAGTAAGACGTGTTTTCTCCTCAACCCAAATCCAGTTGAAAAACCCATTCGCTATTTGAGTTTGCGACACGTTCTAAGTGCTTCATCGGATTTATCGACTGCAGGCGTATTTTTTGAGAATTGTTTGTGTTTTTAAATAAGTTGCGTAAGATTTATGAAAAATGCGAAAGAATCGAAAAAACTAAAGAACTACTCAATACTAAAATAAATAAAAGATCATCACTTCAATACAATACGAAATAAAACAAGCAAGATATAAAAAATAAAATAAAATAAAAACAAGGAAGAAATCAAAAGTAATTCCAAGTTTAACAATTAACAAAGAGGGAAAGAAAAACAAGTCAAATGCAAATTATTTAAATCACATACTTTCAGTGTTTGTGCTGCAAAACATTTTCAGATTCTTAAATTCTTAAAATGCTTAAATTTTTAATCTTTAAAATATTGCACAAGAAATACAAAATTAATTGAGTGCACGCCCTAAAAACTGTCATCGTGCGACAGAGAAACAATACGAATAAAACTGAGAAGAGCAGGACAAAAGTACCAGCCTACCGAACACTAAGTATCGAGAAAGGAAAACGGAAATCGAAAATCGGGGAATCGGGAATCGGGAAACAGAAAACGGAAAGCCGAAAGCCAAAAACCGAAATTCAGCCAACAGACTTTTAGACCAGCTACCCAGCTACCCAGCTACCCAGCTACCCAGCCACCCAGCCACCCACCCACCACCAAAATGGCCGTGCCCTTTTATCTACCCGAGGGCGGCACCGATGACATTGCCTCGAGCTCATCGGGCAATCCTGGCTCCTCCTCGTCCTCCTCCTCCTCCTCATCGTCCGCATCCTCGTCGGGCGGCTCCTCCTCGTCAGGCGCATCGGATGGCGCTAGCAGCGTCGCCTCCCAGTCACCAAACACAACCACCTCGGCCACGCAGACGCCAGTGCAGTCGCCAGTCGCGATACCCACACACCAAGTCATCATGGCAATTATTGAGTGGTTTCAACAGCAGCAGCGACAGAACTTCTACACCAACGTCAATAATACTGGTAAGTTGTCACGCAGAGATCATTGATCACATCCCACATAAGGTTTCCCTCTTATTGCTGTTATTGTTTTGATCGTGTTCCTTCTCTTCCTCTCCCTTTCCCTCTCCCTCTCCCTCTTCCTCTTCCTCTTCCTCTTTTTCTTCTTCTTGATATTGTTTCCGTTTTTGTTTCGTTTCGTTTCGATATTTTTTCTTCTGCCTCAGACCCTTGGCAGTTTCTTCCTCTGCCACTGCCTCTGCCACTGCCGCTGACCCTGCCTTTGCCTCTGCTTGTGCTTCTGTTTATGTGTTTGTTATATTTTGTTGTTGTTGCTTCTGTTTGTTATTGCCCATCCTCATCAGATGCGATTCCCAACCCCAACTCCACCCCAAAATGGGTCAGTCTTTAGCAAGCAAATTACCAAAGCTTCGGTCGTTGCTCACTTGACTGCATTTCCCTTTGTAGGTTTCACTTTTCAAGGTTGTTGACTCATTTCAGACGTCAACTGCCTCCAGGTTGTTGTTTATTGTTGCTGCTGCTTTCGTTATTATTGTTGTTGTTGTTGTTGCTGTTCTGGCCTGTTTTGTTTTGCTCCACTCTGCGTTTTTTTTTTGCTTATATATCGTCAGCAGTTTGAAGCTTTATTTTTAATTTATCAGGGAGTCAATTGAGAGCAACAACACCAACTACAAAGTCAACCATACGAAGGCATCAGGTTTCCACAAAGATCGGGATCGAGCCCACAAATGCCCTGGGCAAAGGGACTTGATAGACATTGTAACCACTTCAATAAAGTAAACACCGCCAATTAGCAGAAGGCTTTGTCACCGAGTTTCGAAATCTATCCAAATATCTTTCCAAAGGTGAAAATGATGTTTTGATATGTCACTGAGATGTTCCCAAATTGCTTTTCCGCCATAATTAAAACAGCGATTTATTATATCATCTTTGCACTCCTTAAATACATTTTGAAGGTTGTTAAGAATTTTTCATTTTATTTTTCGAATCGGATTTTCGACTTTCTGTTTTTTCAAAACATTGTGATTGGCCGAGGCTCGACAAGAACTTTGAATTCTCTAGGCAGACCCGATATGAAAAATTATGCTGAATGCATGGACATGCGATATTCTACGCAGTTGGTAAATTGAAAACCAAAACCAAAACCAAAACCAAAACCAAAAGCAAAGCCAAAACCAACGAAAACTTGAGCCACGGACCAAAAGGAGAAGGAGCAAGAAACAAGAAAATGCTAAGAAATAGCGTACCGGCAAAAGCGACCACAACTGTAGGTGGGCGTGGCGCTGGCCAAGACATGTTGGGCCAATAACAATAAAAAAAATTAAAGCAAAATGAGAGCTTGGCACGTTTAATTGGCACGCGCCAAAAAGCTCAAGTCGTCGATTTGGAGTCGAATGTCTTACTTTAATTGTGTATCTGAGAGATACAAATCTTTGGGCAGCGGCAGGCATTGTGTGCACGTTTCCAGCTCTGACAGTTGCGCGCGACGGTAACCCAAATTATTAAACGCCATTTGACCTTAGGCCCGCATTGGCAGTCCAGCTGCGGTATGAGGCGTGGGGCGTGGAGCGTGGAGCATAAGGTGTGGGCCTTGGGGCGCAAGGCGAAGGCGGGGGCGGGTCTAAGGGTGTTTATTGCCAGTTTCGGATATTTACAAAGCATTCGACTTAACGGTAGTTTAAGTAGCCTTTGACTGCGGTCAGTTCTGATGGCTGTGGTGGTCCATCGACCCGCCTATCGCCTCTCGTCTCCCCTTCACACCTCACCTCGACTCTTGCGCTGTGAACGCTCCTTGTCGTCGATTGTCAGCTGCGGTTTGTTGGGCCGCACATTAAGAATAGCGGGAAAAACAATTTTTCATAATTTTCAACAATTTTCTGACTTCATATTTTGGAGCTGCTGGCTTTTCGTGTATATAAATATATAAATGAATATTCTTATTGTTGTTGTTGCTGTTGTTGTTGTTGTTGTTGGTGTTGCTTTTAAATTTCCTGCAACTGTCAGCGCGTTGACTCCGATGTCCATTCACCGCCTCGCTTATTATTATTTATGGCCAGAAGCACGAGTGGCAGCGAACCACTCCAGCGAGTGGAGCGCGGAAGGTGGAAACCTTTGGGCTTCCCATCTAGACAGATCCCATTGCATGACTCATATTTAGTTCATTGGAAAATATTGGAAAATGTGAAATATTATTGGATTATACATATATTGAAATATATAAATATATATATATGTGGCTCTGGGGCTGTGGGGCTATGCATGTTAAGTCATTGTCTGTAACGAAAACTTGCTGACCTGTCGAAAACGCGTTGCAGCCGCCACCCGTTTGCCTAATTGCTCTGCCGATCAGGGGGCTCGCTGGGAGACCCGTTTCGCATCTACCGACTATTCGGCCAACCTGTCAGACGGCCAATACGCCAACTTACCAACCCAGCAACAGTTTAGAAGCCTTGCAGCCTGCAACCTGGCAGCCTGCAGCCTGCAGCCTGCAACCTGGCAACCTGACAACCTGGCAACCTGGCAACCCGGCAGCCTGTCTACTGTGTTGCAATCAAACTCGGCTTACAAGTTTTTGATCGAGCTGTCGAGGCGCTTGCGTTTTCCTTCGGAATACACGAGGCTTACGGGTAATTGAAGTGAAATGTCGTAACTGCATTTTTGATATGATCTCTTGAGCTGTTATTAGATGATATTCCGAGCGGTTCTTTAACGCCGTTCACATTTTGCATATTGAGTGAAGTCTTTTGACTATGTTGTATAGTGTAATATGTAATATGTTATTTATGTGCTTTGCCTATTGCTTGTCCCTCCTAACTCCCTACTTCTTACTTTACCATATGTAATCTGACCTCCTCCTTCAGTCACTCCTCTTCGATTGGCACTGCCCCCTTTCATCTTTGACGTTTCGCCCCTCACCTCTTTGATTCATATCAAACATTACGCCCCTCGTCACGGTCTCTTTATTTGCGAAGCTCAAAACCATCTAAACTGCCACTCGAATGCATAATTTATCTAATAGTCGCACATCTTGGCTAGTGAACAATGCTTTAAGCCCTTCACGATACCGAGTTAAACGCGTCTTGGCCTAACCCCACACAATGCCCCTACGGTTGCCTATTTGCTGAGAAACCCTTCGCAAACACATCATTCAACGGCAACAATTTTTGCCGCAGCATCTTGAACAAGCCAACAAGCCAACAAGGCAACAAGGCAACAACCCAACGGACCGGGCCAACAGCCAAACAGGCAAACAGCATAACGGGTGGAGCGCGCTTAGTCATCATCGGCTTCCAACCCCGAAACTCAAAATATGCAACCACCCCCTCCCCGCGCAGCATCGGGCTCGTCAACAGCAACGTTTGGGAGCTTTTGTACTGCTGCTGTTGTTGCTGTTGCTGTTGGGCGACTGAGCGCCTAAGTTGCTTAAGCGGCTGAAAAACCCACCCTGGAACTCAAAGCCCGAAAGCGAGGACCCTAACAAAAGGTGCAATGACAGTGCAGCCCAAAGCCACATAACATCCTAACAGCCTGTAAGTCTACGAGCCCATCAGCCCATCAGCCTATCGGCCCAGCAACGCAGCAGCACAGCAACTCGCCTGAAGCCGCCCACCCACACACGCCAGTTCGTGGACCCACACCCAGGGAATCGGGGTAAAAGCGACGCCGTTTTGGCTGCTCTCTTTTGGCCTAAACATTCGCATCATTCTGCAGTTTCTTCGCTGTTGCCAACAGCTGTTGCTGCTAGGCGTTGTTTTTGCAAGCGCTGCCAGCGGAAGCGTTGGCGTCAACGTCAACGTTACTGCTGCTGCTGTTTCTGGTGGTGGTGGTGTTGGTGGTGGTGCTGCTGCTGCTCTTCTTGCCTTTATGGTTGCTGCCGTTACTGTAACTGCTGCTGGCGTTTGTGTGTTGGTGTTGGCGTCGCTGTCGCACTTGACATTTTTCACCATTTTGTTTTGCTCAGCAACTTCGCTGACTGTAGCGGAAATCAACGAAGCGGCGCCGCATATTAAAAAAATGGCGGCAAACATGGCGACCCCTTGGCGTTACTTTTCCTGTTCCTGTTTCTGCGGCGCTTCTGTTGCTGACCTGGCAACAGCTGACGACCAACCAGTTCCTAGGATTGTGCGCAAACCGGAATTAAGAGAGAAGCACACACACACACACTCACATACTTATGTGTACCTATGTGTGTGCTTGTGTATGTGTGCAGGGAGAGATTATTATCTCATTGCTGGGCTCGATTCACTCATTTTGTACAGCCTACACAGAGATTTGTTGGCTTTATCATCATCACCTACAACATATACAACATCAACAGCATCATCAGCATCATCATCATCATCATCATCATCATCATCATTATCATCATCATTTTCATCATCACCATCTTCATCATTTTCATCATCAACTGCCTTTACATTTTCTTTGCACTTCGCGACGGAGCGCATGCAAATTTTCTTTGCCCTGTTGCCAGGCCAGCCTTTGAGTTGTTTGTGTGTGTGCGTGTGTATGCATTTTCCAATATATGTGTACTTATGTGTATATGTGTTCATTGTGCGACTGTGTGTGTACGTTGCAGTCATGGATTGCGTTTGTTGCCAATGCTTTGCTTAGCTTTGTGCATTGTTATCTCGACTCTTGTTGTTGTTGTTGTTACTATTATTATTGTTGTTGTTACTGCTGTTGCTGCTGTTTTTGTTGTTCGAGATTCAGATTCACATTGACCGTGAATTTGCCGCTGTTTTATGTAAGCCTTAAATGTTTGTTGCCGCTGCGGCAGTTCCTATCATTAATTGCTTCATTCAATTTGTGAAGTGCATTTTCACTGCGGATGTTGCATCTGTGGCGCCTCTTGCTGTGTGTATGCATTTGTGTGTGTAACTGCGTCCTGACACATCCCAAAGTCATAGCTCCTCCCTTGCCATCAAGCAGTTGTCATAAAGGCTTCGTTGATCAAAATATCTTTTATCGCAACCATTGGGAAGCGAGTCTTGACCTTCCCCAAACACGACATCCTTTCGGAGGCCTGAGGATCTTGTGCGGAGGAAAATGGATGTTGCTTACATCGAACCTGACGAACTGATAGAGACGCATAGACGTTTGATGCGTCAATTGAAAAGCTTCATTTGGTTTCTTTTGATTTCTTTTGGTTTCTTGGCTTCACCCGCAAAGTGCAACTATCAGAAAATTCTTCTAAAAGTTTGTTTATTATTCGCGCCATTCGGCGCAATGAACCCACATCCACGTCGCAGGCTTAAATGGCCGCCAGGCACTTTGCTCCACACCTTTGGTAGGTGCATTTACTTGGCACTGGGAACGAGCTCTACATACATGGAACTCTAACACTAAGTATAGTCTGTGTATCCAAGTGCCAGACTGTCTGGTCTGTTATTTTCTGTTCTGTTCTAGTTGCTTGGCTCTCTATATGTTTGCATTTATATATTAAGTGATGTGCTTGTGTGTGTGAGTGTGAGTATGTGTGTGTGTATGTGTGTGTGTCTAGTTGGCTTTTGATTAAGTCTCACACGTCGGAGACCGTGCTAAATTGTTTGCATTGAAGCATCGCAGTGCGGCAACTGAACTGAGCCCGAACAGAGAATTTGATGGTCTGGGCCCTGACTAGTTGTCTTGCCTCTCAGTTGGGAACGTGCTCAAGTTTTTGTTTTGAAATTAAGCCTAGACAGAAGCCGGCAGAAGCGCTTGAGCGTCAGACAAAAGAAGCGCGCCCGGGAGCCGCTCAAGGCGAAGTGGAAAAGGATATGTATCAAAAGGAAGCAAACTAAGAACAGGATACGCTCGCAGACTACAGCTACTTGTTATAATTGGCAACAAGCGAGGACCTCCCCACAAAGGCGGCAAATGAATTGACACTGGCTGCTTGGAAGGTCACGGATGCTTGTGGGTGGGTGTGGTGTGGTGTGCGTAGTGTGTGTACCGTTGGTGGGGCGAGTTAACTTTAATGCAAACTCATATCAAATGAGTCCCTCAAGGTGCTTTTTACACACCAATACATCAGCCAGCATAAAGTGTTAATGGCATTGATAAGGATCCTTCCATCCTTCGGAACTACATATGTTGACCCTTCAACTCGCTCGACTCCGTGCACTCAAAGGCGTGATAAAGCCAGCTGAATGCTTGCTGCGATTCCCTCTATGTCTCTCTATGTATGCAAGAATGTGTTTTTGTGTCTGTGTATGTGTGTGTGTGTGTGTGTGTGTGTGTGTGTATTTTAGCTATGGATTGTGAATTATCATTAACAATACATTAGTCAGAACATTTAACAGTTGATAAGATCCATGGGTAGCCGACAGCGGCCGCCCAATCGCCCAATCGCCACTAGCGGCAATTAACGACGCAAATAAACAATTTTTTCATTTTTTCACAATTAAACAATTAATGAAGTTAACAGCAAAACGTTGGGCAGCATTCGATCAGATGAAACGCAATTAAAATAATTAAAAAGAAAAACACAACAAAAAACTGTAGCTGCAAAGTGAGGAAAATGCACGTTTTTGTTCTGCGGCCAGAAGAACGCGAGTTGAGGGTGACTGCCAGATACCCTACACTCAGAATAAGGGACATTGACTTTGATCTTGACTCGCATTTCTCACCAGTCACCACATATTACAGGATTTATAGACGGCTCCTTGAAATAGTCCTCTGCACTCTTAAATGCACTGGAAATCAGGACTGATTTGAGATTTATTCATCCATTCACCTGTTGCTCACATTGACCCATTTGTGGCCTCATCGACTTGCAGGGTATTTGTGCAAAGATTAATAAATGCAACAAAACTGTTAACCAAAAACAACAACTACAGCAACAACAACAACAACAACAACTGTCGTTGTCGGCATTGCCAGACTCGCTGTCTTCGCTGCGTCATCCGTCTACAGGGGCAGCAGTTGCCGCGCTGCTAGCCACTTGAAGATGGCGTGTCCAACTCACTCTTCCCACACTCTTTTTCGTCCCCTTTCCTCATCGTTTCTCGTTCGTCGTTCCTCGTCCCATCTTCCGCCATTGCACTCCACCTTCGAAGCGCATTCAATTTCATATGCGACGTTAATTGTTGCTTGCATTTGTTTGCACATTTGCTAATCGCTTCTGATTGTGTGTACCCAAGAAGTTGATAGCGAATTTTGCAATTGCGTTTTGATTTTTTCATTCTATTTTGGACTCTTATAGTTTTTTATATATTTATAGTTGTCCAGTGGTTGTTGTCTTCATATTTGAGCTGCCCCAGCAACAGCAACAAATTGCTATTAGGCATTAGTCACAATCTACCAAGGGATTAAGTCCGTAATCAAAACTTATCGTCTTCCGTTCGCTTCTCCTTCGGACACTTAAATTTGAATAGATTTTCATTTATTGATTTAAGATCCTGGCTCTAAAAAAAAAAGGGCCTGGAGCCTGAATATTTTCGATACTTTTCTTTTATGTCCTGAGCAAAATGATGTCTTGTCTAAAAACACATGCTCAATATATTTCACATCGGTTCATTGGAGCTGCTGGTCTTTTGGTATGCACGGCGTTTCCCAAACTTTCCTTGGATTCTCGCAAAATATGCAAACCCCTCTTCCCTCCCATAGATAAATATATATGTATATATATATATATATATATATTGATAAATATATATATATATTTCATGACAGCAATTTTCTGCGTCAGCTTCTTTGAGCAGCAAAATCAATGGCTTTTGAGCATGCTGTCTGTGTGTGTGTCTTGGCCAAGTTTCTTGCTCGTTCTTAGCTCGATTTCTTGAGCCATGCTGCAGTATAGTATTTTATAGCCGTGTAAGCTGTGTCGTCGCCGGCTTTGTGTATCCTCGTCGAGAAATTGAAAAATTGCATTTGTCTGACGTTTCATAAAATATTGAGCATGCGTTTAGCCGTTTGTGTGCATGACAACGGAGCGCTTTGTGTATCCAGCATGAAGGCGACTGCACCTCCTCCTTCCCGGCCACGTTCGGTGGAGGGTCACAAGCGGGGATAAACGGCGCTTATGCCATTGGCAATGCTCTTTGTGGGCTATAAGCGATGTCGGGAACCTCTACAGGGTATCTTCAAGTCATTGCGCCTCCGCGACATCGACGCCACTTAGTGCCTTGGCGCTTTGGCGCTTTGGCACTTTGGCACTTTGGCACTTTGGCACTTTGGCACTTTGGCACTTTGGCACTTTGGCACTTTGGTGCGATAAGCGTTTGAGCTATTTTCAGACATTTGTCTGATATGCGATTGGGATTTAGATTGAAGGGCGCAGTGCGAATGTTTTGCAGCGTTTGTTGGAATTCAATTTGATTTACTGGCATTTCGTTCACTTCTGGTTGTCCCTCAGGTTGGAAGCAGCCTCATTTCAAGCGGTAAACAAAAGGCATTCCACGCACATGGCAGATGCCTTTAAATTTTTATTTTATTGTCTGAGAAAAAAACGCTACTTTAATTAATTCTCTGCGGCTGCAATTAAGTCAAACAAAACGGCAATAAAGCAAGTGGCAATGCAGTTGGACAATTGACAGCGACTAACCGATACCCTATTCCTATACGTGCACAAAATCATCAGAGACTTTAGTTTCATTCACAAAGAAACAAAGTTATACAGTGGGCCTTTGTTCGCTTTCATTTATTTATTTACTATCCAGTGTTCATACTATCTATGTTCGTACTATCAGTGTTCATATACCCTCATATATCTACATACAGATACTCATATATAAATATATGTAGCCACACATATGTAAATATATAGTATATAGACATATTCTTTGTGTTCAGTCTCAGTCCCGTCTATGATAGCCCTTTGAAATGCCTGCAGGGTATGTCATCGCATGTTATGTGGGCTACTTTGAAATGCGCTCGATTTATGGGGCACGCGTCGTGAGGCACGTATAATCGCTGCCACTGCCGCACTATTAGCGATTCCAGCGGCTAACCTTGGACATAAAACTAGCAAAAATTACACAGCTTAGCGCATAGTTTTAATCAACAAAACGTTGATATTTGTTGCCGCTGTCATAGGAGCTTGGGGCTTGGAGCTGTGGGCTGGGGGATGGTGAAGTCTGAGGCGATCAGTTCCATTCGATAATTGCTTGAAATTATATGAGAGCTACTTGCACCTCAGGTCGTTCGATGCTGTTTGTTTATTTGACTAATATGGTGCGGGGTGTGAACTGAGTGAAAACTTGGCTATGTATTTCGTCAATTGACTTAAATGATATTTGGAGTAGGAAGAACTTTCTCCTTCTTTGCGTGTCTGAGTCACATTGCCATATCATTTCCGCATATTTGTTAACAAGATGATCGAAAAACTCACTCATCATAACGGTACCTCACATTACACAAATGGCTAATCAATGTGACCAAATTTGGTAATTAGCTGTTTAAAAGGCAATAACCGATCGGACGATCGACCGCACAACCGATTGACACCTGCCGCTTGGCATTCAATGGCAAAAAATTGAAAATTTGTTATTCGCGCGTCGCGTTGCGTCTTATAAGTGGCGTGTGCTATACCAAAATGGTCTACAACATTTGTCATATAAGTATAAACAAGAAGTTAATCAAAACGAAGCTTAAATTTGTCGGCTTTGAATTCTTTTTATGTCCACAATTGTTTCGCCCGGACTGTGGGAATTCGCGACGAGTTTCCTGTTCAAAAGGAGAAATACTTTTAATAATGAGGCAATTAGTCACTCGATCGGATTGGGGATTGGGTATGCATTACAAATTGTACCGTTAACACTTTGGCCATGAAACAACAAAACAAACAACAACAACAACAAAACTTTGCTTAATTAAAGCGACCCGATGATCCACCAAATTTGTACCTCGTCGCCGCGTGACAGACGGCGAATCGCCTTGTAAAGAGCAAACCAAAAACGACTACAAGAAATGAAAACAAAAAAATAACAGTAGCAACAACAACAACACCAGCAGCAGCAACAACAACAACAAGCAGAATCATATCAAGAAGAAGCAGGCTTTTGGCAAGCGTCTCGATTATGAGAAGTGTGTGTGGGCGTTTCACATTGTTCAATTTCTGTATAACTGTGTGCGTGTGTGTGTGTGTGTGTGTGTGTGTGTCATGGAAAGCAAAGGGGGTTAACGTTTTGTAGTGCCAAATTTTGACATTATTTTCATTTTGCTGAATACTCGTTTTGGGAACAATTTGCTTCTTTCGGTCTTTGTGCTCCCCGGGACTGAGGCTGAGGCTGCAACTGTGTATGAAGCTGAAATTAAGGCCCTTGTGGTGGAGCCCCAACACGAAGCAGTGCCTTGAAGTCATCAATAAATGTCAGTGGCGCAGTGACAGGTAACAAGTCAGTGTTGCATATTCCCTGGAAGTTGCGAAACGAATATTTACTCAAACTTTATTCGCGATTGCGATCTGATTATCGTGTCATTATTATTGTTAAAGCCGCAGTTCCAGCTGACTAACTTCTGAGCTGTCATCCGATCGGCTGCATAAACTGTTAAACGATCCACCAATCCACCGATCCACCGATCAGGCGATCCATCGATCCACCACAGTCCACCGTCCGCAGTCCCAGTGACCAAGTTAGCCAAGTTAGTCAAGTTAGCGACTTTATCTAAGCTCCAAGACCCATGAAACTCGTTTCAATTTCGATTTCTGCGCCGCGGCGCAGTTGCTGCCTCATGTTCTGATACTAACTCGCGGCTAATACATTTACTTGTTAATGTTCTTGTTAGTTTCAGTTTTTGTTGCTATTGTTGCTATTTTTCATAGCACTTCAAGGCCATAATGAGCAGCATATGCTGCGGGTCTGATGGTCCGACCACCTGACGGTCTGACGGTCGGACGGTCGGACAATCTGACGTTCTGACGGTCTCCTCGGCTCTGGGTTGACATGTAATCAACTACAAGCGGTGAACTGCAAACTGAGTACTTCAAATCGTAGAGCTGTTAAAATATCAACTGCATTGAAACATACTGCCGCACAGTGGGCATCATAGCTACCTTCATACACACACTTATATTTCGCTTCAATTTCATTGTTAGTCGGCCCACCGTGCGGCAATGCTTTGTTCTTTTACGGCAACCAAAGCGTAACACACACACAGCACGGCATTTTTCACGTTTTTCGCCTGCCGCCTGCCGCCTGCAGCCTTCCACCCGCTGCCCGCTGCCCGCTGCTCGGTGTCTTTCCCTTGGATTTTCCTCGGGCCGCGTGTAAGCTGTTCTTTAGCTTTGCGTTCTGCTTAGTTTAACTTCAAGTTTGGCTTGGGCTTTGTTTAATTTTTGTTATTGTTTTTGCTGCCTGATTGATGTTTGTCAGCTGCTGCGACTGCTGCGACTGCTGCGACTGCTGCGGCTGCTGTTGTTGTTGCTGTCAGGCACGCGGCCTTAGAAATTGTTGCAACATGCCAGCAACACAGCCAACAGCAGCAGCAGCAGCAGCAACATCAACAACAACTACAACAACTACAAGGCAAAAGTATGAAAAATTAAAGTAAATTATACACATACTTAATTGCATTTGGAAGGCGGTGCACAGATGCGACAAACGCTCCCCAAACATTTCCTCCCGCCACCGCATGTGCCACATCCACATCTCTCCTTACCCTTCTGTCAATCTGTTATTTCGCAGTTGGGGATTCGCGATTTACTGGCCGCAATTCAATTAAACATTTTCCATATTCCCGGCCATTTGGCTGCCCATAAAAAAAAGTTGTATTCGTATAAACAAATGCAGAAAAATTGCAAACAATTGGTCACGTTTCGTCACCGGCCATGCAACCAGCAACAATGAACATCAGCGGCAACGGCAACGGCAAAAGCAGCAATTAAAGCAACAACAATAATTGCAGGCAGCGCCCGCACCGCGAGCCGTTCATAAAAATTGCAAAGGTGTCATAAACGTCTTAAGCGCAACTGCTTGGAGGTGACACCAAAGCGAATAGCCAATAACTGTTAAGTGTGATTTTGGTAACTGTGACTGACAGTTCTAGAAACGGCTATTTCATCATCTTCCGAGTTGGCTCAAAGTAATGTTAGCCTATTCTAGTCTCTCATACTAAGTTGTTCTTTAAGAGAACCATTTCAAAGTAAGGCAAATAAGGATATTTAAGTACTGAGAACGTAGCTTTAATCTGTCCTGTAAATTAACAATAATTTTTATAAAATAAAAATAGTATTAAACTCTCTTCAATTGAGGACTCTATGTAATATCACAGCCGCTGGTCACAGCTGTTAATCCTGCAGTCATGCATAGGTCACTGCTTATGGGATATCACTGAGGCGTAGCTCATCTGCGGTCTTCATTCCCCATACCTAATGACACACACACACACACACGCATATATATATGTATATTTGATATATATATATATATATATACATATATATATGTATATATGTATGTATATATATATATAGATATGCATATATGTATATATGAATATAGACGCGGCAATGCAGCTACAGCTATGAGTACAGAAGCAGCAACAGATACAGACACGAACACAGACGCAGATACATCATTTACACACACTGTGGCCCCCATACTCATATGCAAATACAATTTAAACACTTGGCAAATAATTTTCCACACAATTTACAATTAGTACTTAGTAACATTTTCAATGTGCCTCATCATAAAGGCACCAGCATTGGCCAGACCCATTGCAACGGCTAGTTATATAAGGTGGCCAGCAGGCAATGCAAAGGCTAGCACCGAGAACAGCGAGCGGCGAACAGCGAACAGCGAACAGCGAACTGAAAACTGCAAACTGCAAACTGCATACTCCATACTGCATACTGCAAATTACAAGATACAAGATACAAGATACAAGTACGAGCCATAATGTTGCCTGATTTCGACTGGCTTCAACTTGGCTCAACTAGTAGATTTTCAAGGTTAAATGCGCGCGTTGAGCGCACGTGAGCATCAGTAGAGCTACAGGCAGTTAGACAGTTAGGCAGTCAGTCAGTTAGTCAGACAGTCGGACAGTGAGACAGCTGAAGCAGCTGGCAGGCAAGCAACAGAGACACAAACTAGTTTCAAATGGCATAAAGTATCTGAAAGAAACGAGTGCGCGCGCATGAGCACAAGGAGTGGCGCTGCAATTGCCAGCAATTAACCGCAGAGATTTTTCTGATTTTTCTGATTTTTTTACATTTTTTCTTTTTTTCTCTGATTTTTTCTGAGTTTTCTGTTTTTTCTTCTATTTTTTTTTTTGATATATTAGTTTTTATTTGATATTTGCTTTTGTTGCTGTTTTCATTATTATTGTTGTTGTCGAGTCGCAACAGCTGTGAGGCACTCGTTTCATTCAACTGCAACCCACTAACTGCGATCCGATATTCGAGTTCAAGGCTATTGGGTCAATCGCAAATTAGTCGCCTCCAGGTTGACGTTGAATGACATTATTTGTGGCGTATCTGCAAAGCGATTTTATATCTGCATCTGTATCTGTAAATGTATCTGTATCTGTATCTGTATCTGTATCTGTATCTGTATCTGTATCTGTATATGTATTTGTATCTGTATCTGTATCTGTATCTGTATCTGTATCTGTATCTGCATCTGTATCTGTATCTGTATCTGTATCTGTATCTGCATCTGTATCTGTATCTGTATCTGTATCTGTATCTGTATCTGTATCTGTATCTGTATCTGTATCTGTATCTGTATCTGTATCTGTATCTGTATCTGTATCTGTATCTGTATCTGTATCTGTATCTGTATCTGTATCTGTATCTGTATCTGTATCTGTATCTGTATCTGTATCTGTATCTGTATCTGTATCTGTATCTGTATCTGTATCTGTATCTGTATCTGTATCTGTATCTGTATCTGTATCTGTATCTGTATCTGTATCTGTATCTGTATCTGTATCTGTATCTGTATCTGTATCTGTATCTGTATCTGTATCTGTATCTGTATCTGTATCTGTATCTGTATCTGTATCTGTATCTGTATCTGTATCTGTATCTGTATCTGTATCTGTATCTGTATCTGTATCTGTATCTGTATCTGTATCTGTATCTGTATCTGTATCTGTATCTGTATCTGTATCTGTATCTGTATCTGTATCTGTATCTGTATCTGTATCTGTATCTGTATCTGTATCTGTATCTGTATCTGTATCTGTATCTGTATCTGTATCTGTATCTGTATCTGTATCTGTATCTGTATCTGTATCTGTATCTGTATCTGTATCTGTATCTGTATCTGTATCTGTATCTGTATCTGTATCTGTATCTGTATCTGTATCTGTATCTGTATCTGTATCTGTATCTGTATCTGTATCTGTATCTGTATCTGTATCTGTATCTGTATCTGTATCTGTATCTGTATCTGTATCTGTATCTGTATCTGTATCTGTATCTGTATCTGTATCTGTATCTGTATCTGTATCTGTATCTGTATCTGTATCTGTATCTGTATCTGTATCTGTATCTGTATCTGTATCTGTATCTGTATCTGTATCTGTATCTGTATCTGTATCTGTATCTGTATCTGTATCTGTATCTGTATCTGTATCTGTATCTGTATCTGTATCTGTATCTGTATCTGTATCTGTATCTGTATCTGTATCTGTATCTGTATCTGTATCTGTATCTGTATCTGTATCTGTATCTGTATCTGTATCTGTATCTGTATCTGTATCTGTATCTGTATCTGTATCTGTATCTGTATCTGTATCTGTATCTGTATCTGTATCTGTATCTGTATCTGTATCTGTATCTGTATCTGTATCTGTATCTGTATCTGTATCTGTATCTGTATCTGTATCTGTATCTAAAACTATTTGTTTCCTTTCGACTGACTGACTGGCATGCCAAATTAGTCATTTGACAGAAAATGACCATTGGCCAGCATAGGAATCATGTCACTCATAAAACCCTATACCCTATAGGCAATTAGGCGATCGAAACGTTAACGAGTTTCATCGAATCGTATAGGCCAGCCTGAGGTCGCTTCTGACTGACCGTTAGGAGCTAACAGCTTTCAGAGGGGGAGCATTGCCACAGCCAGTCAACTGTCTGTCATCTATCTGTCTTCTATCGTCTGTCGTGGATAAATTGCTTTATAAGTAAATAAACATTAAGAATCATATGAATATATGATGCCAGCTAACAACTACGAAGTACCCACAAATTTATGCACATATCAATGCCAATGCAATGCCCATTGGCCGAGAGTCGAGCTATCAACACTTTTGTTAGGCAATTTGCATGAGCAGATACAAACAGACTAAACAATAAGTTCAATGACAACGACCACAAATACCCTACGTATTTAAGGGGTATTTAATGAGGCATTATTACAAGTCCTGCGAAACCGATTTAAGGACGAACTCCTTATGCATTAGTCCCGTTATGAATATCCTGTAACAAAGAAATGATCGAATTATAAGTCATTTGGTGGTGCATTCAAACACTCACAATTTATTCATGGTATTCTCCCAAATGATTCAAATACGGCAGTGCAATTTTCCAGTTATGGATTCTAAAATGTCGATTTACTTAAAAGTTTGCATTGACTCTCTTAAAGGAAACTTTCGAAACACAGGATAGGATTTTCCATACTTTTTATATACTTTGTATAGGCTTTTAGCTACTTGTAAAATGTTTTATCTGCAGTCCCGACAATAACGCATCCATCACAAAGGAAACCGCTGGCAAGTGCTTGATGTGGTGGTTATATGATCGGGTTTATGGCCAAGAATGGAATATATAGGGAGGACTTACTGTAATTAAGACTGCTTTTATGGACAGACGGACAGACGGACAGACGGACAGACGGACAGATGAACAGACCGATGGATATTCTGATGCTCCAACTGACAGACAGACATATACGCTAAGTGGCAGTTGTTGTTATTGCTGTTGTTGTGACTGTGGCAGTTGCCACTTCGGACACACAATGGACGACCTTAGACACTTCCTTATATTGTCACAGACAATAACAAGAACAACCACAGTCACGGCCACAGCCGCAGTCCAAGGGCCAATGACAGCAGCACCTTTGTTTATATATAATGTCTGTAATCATAACTATGCCAATCTGACGATCTGACGATCAGACAATCTGACGATCTGACGATCTAAAAATCTGACGTTCTGATGAGCCAATGATCTGAGTTACTGGGGGGCTGCAATCGATCCTAATGGCATTTACATAAATATTCAAAAATCTTCTTCTTCTCCTCTCGTTACAGCGCCACAAATATTTCAGTACCCTCCACCTCCAAGCCCCTCCTGCTCGATGGCTCAGTCACCCAGCTACACGGGCGGTGATTTTTTTTTTGCCCACAACGTACACGTCCCACCCCACGCTTCAAGTAATAGCGTTAGCTTTGCCGCCGGCGAGGAGCTCAACTTTTTCCGACAGCCACATCCGGCGCCGTCGACGCCACAGCCAATGATACCGCAACCGCCTCAGTCGGCGCCACCGTTGCACTATGCACACAGCTACCCACAGCAGTCATCACACTTGCTGCTGCATCATCCGGCCTCCTATGGACACCCGCTGGCGGCTGGCGCCTACTATGCCACTTACACGCCGCCACCCACGCCGAATACTGAAAATGCATCCACCTCCACATCGGCTGCTGCATCGGGTGCTACTTTTCTCCGGCACGGTCATGGCCCGATCCTGGCCTCCACGCCACTGGCGCCAACTGGTCCCAAGATGCGTCTGCAGCGCAGTCAATCAGATGCGGCTAGACGGTAAGTAGCAGACCTATCCCAATCCCAAATCTATTCTCCGTACCGAGTTCCATTTCCATTCCCGTTCCCGTTCCCGTTGCAGTTTTTACTCCCTTATCCATTCTTATTCCCACTCCCAATTTCTATTCCCTTTCCTGTTCTCATTCCACATTTGACTCAGTTTCAATTTTCAGTTTCATGTTAAGTCAAAAATTTCATTCATAGCCCTCTGCCAGAGACATCTTACATTACTCTGAATGAATGAAATGTATGTATCTGCCTGAATTATTAATGCTTGTTGATCAAGGGTTACTTTATGAAGTTACACAATTGTAACAAATATGTTTAGAACTAATTATTTTACTAACTAAAATATAATTAACTTACTATTTTCACAAAATATAGTATTCGCATAATTTGGCGATGCCATATGCTTCAATTTGTTGCTGAAATGTTAGCATAAATAGCGTAATTTGTATTAAATTTAGTTATTATTTGCATTGGATCTATCTTCAAAGATCTGCTTCTGCATTTGTTCTTGATGGATGAAATGTGTGATATGTGTAAACATCACTTCGTCTACTTCGGCTACTCAAGCAATCGCTCAGCATTTATTAGTGCAGAAGCAAGACAAAAGACAAAAGCACTCAATTTCGCCATCTATCCCATTTCTTTTTGTTCGTTCCTCATCCGGGTCTCTCCAATTCCAAAATGTTGTCGGCTACAACAACTTCATTTTCATGTCTATATGTGAGTTGTCTCAGCCTCTGCCTTCTGATAAGCGCAAGCTTTAATATGAAATGGTCGAACACTGAATACCCTACGGGCTGGTCGCCACTGCTGTTAAGCCGAAGCTTCCCATATTCGGACTGAGTCCTCATCGCAGAACTCATAGTCCCATAATCAGCTACTATTGCGCTTCCCATGAACAACAACAAAATACAAATACAAATGAAACACATGAATAAATCGTAATCTTTGTTTCTGTTATTTTATTTTTTTGTTTTTCTTTTGCTTTCTGTTTTCTGTTTTATGTTTTCTGCTTTCCGCTTTTCCGTTCCTGATAAGTGCGTCTTACAGTTATTTAATGTTATCATCTTGTGTGTCTCCCACAGCAAGCGCCTGACCTCCACCGGCGAGGATGAGCGCGAGTATCAAAGTGATCATGAGCGCAGGTGGGGCGAGTATCACCGCTATGACGATTTCACGGCTGGGCAGAAGGATCTTGAGGAGTTCAGTGGATGCATACCGCTCCATAAGAAGAAGACCAACAATCTCGGCAGCAGCAACAGCAACAGAAACAGCAACAACAACAGCAGAAACTATAACAGCGACAACAACAATCCAAGTCCAAGCAGCAGCGGAGCTGCCAACGCCAATTGCAGCAGCACCAGCAGTACCAACGGCGACAACAGCAACAGGTACAATAACAGTAGCAGCAACAGCAACAGCAACAACAGCAATGGCAATGGCAACAACAACTGCAGCAATGGCAATGGGAACGCGAGTTGTAACAACACGGAGAGCACCTACGTTCAGCAACAGGAGCAGGCGGAGAAGAAGGTGAGCAATAAATTTTGATACACAAATAGAAGTTCATGAACTCGTATGTTCATCTGTTCATCTGTTCATCTGTTCATCTGTTCATCTGTTCATCTGTTCATCTGTTCATCCGTTCATCCGTTCATTTGATGATCTGATCATCTGGGCAATTGGAAAGACGGTCCCTGCAGCAGATTGGACACGTGCTAGCATATTTTTTAAAGTCCCAACTAGATGCAAAAACAAGCAACTAAAAATAGTCACGGGCAATGACAAATTGATTCTGTTTTTGACTAGAAATCAGAATCGGAGTCAGTGCCGTAGTCAAAGTCGGAGTCCGTAACGGAGCCGGAGGCACAAGACGCGTGCATATTTCAAATGCGGTTGCTTGAGGAAAACTTTGCACATGTTAAAAGTGTGATAAAAATTAATTGCGCAGTGCTGCCTTTTTGCTTCAGCAGATACTTTGTACCCTTCCCCCTCGCACTCACCCCACTTCGTCCCACTCCACCCTACTCCGCCCCACTTGAACCCATTCCTCCCACTCTATCCCGCTCCCAGTGACGCCTATGCAGTTTGTGGCTTTGGCATCGCTACTTTATGTTAATCGAGGCAAGTGTCGTTCCCATTCTCAATCCCATTCCCTTTCCCTTTCCCGCTCCCTGTCCCTGTCCCTTTTCCGTACCCATTCCCGCCCCGCTCCCTGTCCCTTTACCATTCTCATTTTGCCCCCCTCATACCGCGAGTAGTTTAGTCAGTCAAAGAGTCAGCCTTTGTCAGCTGTGAGCTCTACATGGTTTAGACTACATGCATACGCACACACAAACACAGACACAGACACACACACATGCATAAACAGAGGCAGACAGATGCATGTAAATGCTTGATGCACTTTTGTTTTTTTTTTTAATTTTTTTTTGTATTATTTTTATTTTATTGCCTGCGCAATTAAAGAAAACGCAACCTTCAAGAAACTCAATCGGATGATTGAGTTAATACGATAGCAAGTGTGTAAAATATTTAATTATTTTTTGTTCCATTGTTTATTATTTAATACGATAGCAAATGAGTTTAGTATTTATTTATGTTTATTTGACATTGCTTGTATATTTTTATTTTTAGTTTTATTTTCATTTTCGATTTCATTTTCATTTTCATTTATTTTGTTTGGTTTTTTTTCTTTCATTTGTTTTGTTTTCGCTTTTTACTGTGTTGCGTGTGACTTGTTTGCTTGCCTGAGAAGTGACGCGCTTATCACGCCTCCAGAGGCACAGATGGGAGCCTCTTGGGAAGCTGCCTTAATTCGCCTTATCAAAGGCGCACATAAATGAGATCGTGAGAATATTTCTTATCTCGAGGAGAAACAAATGCTTCCCATACGAGTGTCTGTGCGTAGGAAGGCCGTAATTAGCACTGAGTGTGGCTTCCACAAAATTCATTTTGAATGAATTGCAATATGAAAATTAACTAGTCCCTAAATTGGTGCAGGGATTGGTTGAACATGTGCAGTTATGTTTCTTGTCCAAAGGCAGTGGCAAGTGGCAAGTAAAAGCTCCAACCTTTGGCATGCGGTATGTCGCCATATAAATCAACTCAGAACTGGCCAGTTGCACGTGATACAATTAATTCTTAACTCGGGTGTGAACTGTGTTTACTTTGAGTGAATTGCATAAGTGCCGTAATGCAGTAAATTATGCACCCATTGAATAAATATTCATATGTCCAAAAATATCCCCTTAACCATTCCAGAAACAAAGATGATTTTGATCAGCCATTGACTTTATATTTAGGTCAATGGCATGAGGTTCCAGTCCACGAGAACGTGTGATTTACGAATGGGCAGTTCTTGGCGGCTGCAGCAGCGCACTCGTTGGCGGGTGCGGGTACGGGTGCGGTTTCGGGAGGCGCTTTTGTGGGAAGGGATGAGGGAGATGAAGGAGATGAGGGCACTGGCACTGCGGTTACACTTACATTTCCACGGGAACTAAATTTATATGACCCTGGGGGCTAATCGTATAGACCACATAAAACTTTGCCTATTTCCTTAGCTTAGAACAAAGTACAGCAATTGAATGATTATAATTATTAATATTAAACACAATTCGGTCATTGAACTTTTACTTATACATTTAGAACTATATTAATTTACGTGAAATACATTTTCTTTCTTTTTAGAAACAACAGAACTTCACCTGGTCAACAGTTGTTACCGTCTTCGTGGTTGCTATGGGCTGCGGCTTCTTCGCCGCCCGATGAGTGCGAGGCGCAGGAAATATCCATAAATAATCGTATACTTAATTAACGATCAATAGTAAAATGAAAGCTAACATATAGATCATCATTATATATTCATAAATACATATACACAGAAACAAGTACACACGTACACAAATATATGTAAGTGTATTCATAAGTACATCGAATTTAATGAGCTGCTAAAGGAGTGCGTAAAGTCATAAAGTCGTACATTCGATCGATTCAAATTGAAGATCTTTAAATGGATCTATTGTATATCCATTGATCCCTATATGATGTATAAAGTTAAGGAGGTTAACGGGACACAAGAACAATATAAATGTTTATGTATTTGTATTCATATTTCTTCTCAAAGGATACACTATTTTCTAAGCAAAAAAAAAAATACAGAAATAACAGAAAAGCAAACAAAAAAAACAAAAAAAAAAACTAAAAAAAACACACATACAGAACAACAAAAACATCATTCAAACTGCTTAATCGCAAACTTGCAGACTGTCTCAAGACTAAAAAACTCAAAAAACGCCAAACAACAAAAACAATAAATAACAGGATAACAATATTTTTGCTAATAATAGTTTACGCCTAAAAAAAAAGGATCTACAAATCATATTTTTTGGTATCGCTTTTTCGATAAAACAAAAACACAAAGAAAAACAAAAACAAATGAAACTCAAAAATATTTTTGTAAACTCTTTTAAAAGTAATCTTAAAAAACACAAAAAATGAAACAAAAAACATAAAACATAAAATATGAAACAACAACAACAACAACAACAACAAAATGATATGAAAATCTAAATTTAATAGTCGAACTTTTAGGTTTGTGTCTCAGTCTTGTTTTTTCCTCGGAAGCTTTGATTTATTTATTTTCTTTGCTATTTTATGCATTTATCGTTGCATTTTGTTTCACTTGATGGATGTGTGAAATTAAAATTAATTGATTTATTACTTAATAACTAAATGATTTCAATATGTTTAATTGTTAAACAACAAATTTTCCACGTCTTCGTCTTGTAATTTCAATTTCAATTTGAGTTGCAGGGAAGTAATTACTCTGAGCATTATTTACCATTACATTACCCAGCCCTTAATTGAATGCTGCTCCAGAGTAGTTCAACCTTCAATCAAAACAAAAGAACAGTTAAGCTTTAATTGTTATAAAATTTCAAATCAATCCAAAATACGAAAAACTTTGAGAACACAATTATTTACCTTCTATATAGTTTGTATGCCATTTTTGTGATGATTTTTCAATGTTTATACATGTGCATATACATATACACATATATATATATATATATATCATAAACATATGGGTGTGTGTGTGTCAGTATATATACATACGATCCGGGCAAATATGCTTTCAGTTGATTTCTTGATAGTCGATAAGCAGCGTTTCGAATGTGGATTATTTTGTTTATTTTTCAAATTGGTCTCACAATTTAGTTTTAAGAATAAAGTACAAGAAATTTGGATATTTGGAATGTAATTTTGAAATTTTCCAAAACTGCCGACCAGTTCTCACGTTTACCTTTGGTTAATTCTCAAGCCAACGTTGAATGATCTCTTAACTGCAAATTTCAAGATCCGTACGGGCGCCACTCAATTGATCTCCAAAGCCAAAGTAAAGAAAATAAACAAAAACAAAAAATAAGAAAATTAACGAAATATTTAAAGAATTATAAGCAATTCAATTAGCAAAAAGTCAACGCAATGCAATTCAAATTTCTTTGTTTTGGTCAATTTCAAAACATTTCTTACCAAATTTCTTGACGTTTCAATGCTAATCGAACAGTGAAAATAGTAAGAAAATCATAATTGTTAAATGAAAACTAAGAGATATATAAAAAATAGAAACAAAAAACACAAACAAAAACAAAAAACAACAAACAAAACACAAAATACAAAATACGAACACATAAAAAATTATAAACAAAAAACTATTCCCAAAAATCGCATTGATCTCATGGATTTTTTTTTTAATCATTTACATCAACAATTTTAACTTGCATTAAACGCGATGAGAAATGTGTAAATTAGAATTAATTATGTAAAAGTTTAGCGTTAGGAGCGCCAAGCGTTTTAGTTTACCGATTTTAGATCTAATATTAATATTGATTTTGCAAAGTTTTCCATTTGTCGCATGAGACAAATCTCGAGTCTAAGTATCACATGTTAATCAAATACCCTGTAAATAGCGCAATATTTTTTTTTTTTTTTAATAGCCTAAGAGTTAATTCACATTCATTTACCCTTCCCCCGACGATATTCACTAGTTAATACGAGAGCAGCAAACAGGATGCCAGAAGCAGCAAACAGGAGCAGGATGTAGGAAGCAGCAAAAGTAGAACAAATTTCTTTATTATCAGCGATTTACTTTTTTTTTTCTCTCTTTTATTATTATACATACATATACATATATACATATATACATATACACATATAATTTGTAAAGAAACTATTCCAAGGACCCACCCCACCCCACCCTAGACCACATAAGACCACCTTAGACCACCTTAGACCATCCCAGCCCACAACCCGACATCCCTCTCTGCAGATGAGCAAACAAAAGCACAAAAAACATAAAAAACTCAATTAAAAATTTTTGTAAATTTTTCAAAAAATGAACTAGTTGCAATGAACGAACTGTCAAAACCCCATTGGCAAGTCAGACCCCTGCGCTGGTTTATTCGAATTAGTTTTCATAATGATCTCGGTAAAGTTTTGTGGCCGCGCGCCCAAAGATCAGCAAGATTTTTGGTTGCCATAAACTGAAGCAAGGCAGTAAAGCAAAGAAACGAAAAGCAAAAACAAAAGCAAAGGCAAAAGCAAACGCAAAAGCAAAAAAAGCAAATCGTAATAAATAGAAATCAAATAGCGAAAATTTGTATTTGTATTTGTAATTTTGTTTTTTTTTTTTTTGTATTTTTTTTTTTTATACCCATGCGACTTCCGTTAGAATTAAGTGTAATTCGTAAATTGTAAATAGTGCAAAAATCAAATGCCATTTTGTATAAATTGTTGGTGCCAAAACAGTGAGAACGTGTGTTGAATGCGCTGCATTTGGATTGGTCGCAGCAAAGCAATGAGCACATGTTTTAACTTAAGTTCAGTTACGATTTAGTTTTTAGTTCCCACCATCATTTTCAATATGTATTTTCAATATGTTTTCAAATATTCAATATTTTTGAGTTTTGTGTTCGCAGCCGCAGCAGCAGGCAGCACACATAATTTATACATTTTATATTATGCTGTAATGTTTTATCATATAATATCACTATGATCTCATGAATATGTTCATAAGACGAAAGTATATATGTAAATGAAATAAACACGCATAAATGTATCTAAGAGAAATTATACAAAAGCGAAATCAAATAAAAAACTTACAACAAAAAAAGCACAAAATATATATGAAAAACAAATAAAAATTTTAAACCATAAATCTGAGTAATTTATTTCGCTGTTTCTCATATTTTTCTTAAATAAATAAATAATGGGGCACTTTCTAATCTTGTATTCCTTCAAATATTTCTATTATATTATTTTTATCCCTTCTTGATTACAGAAATCATACAATCAATATGTATCTATTTATTTTATAGATATTATCTGTTTATCTCTTATTATTCATCGTTCATCATCGCTGGCCGATGGACCTCTCTGGCTTTATTAAGACCCCCTCATGGGCTTGATATTAACCATGTGTTTAAATTATCAATTTAAAATATATCTACCTCTTGAACAAACTCGCTTATTAAATAAGCTGAAGTGGTGACCCCAACCTGATAGTTGACTAAATCTGACACAAAAGCTGACGCCAGCATATCCAAAGGTAACGGTACTTATGTACATACATACATACATAAATCACCAGTATGGAAGACGCGCTGTAGTCCAACTGTTCAAATTTACAAAAATACCTAGAGGTTTGGTTCATACAGCTAAAGATGGAAGATCTGGACAAATTTTATATTGTCGTGATAACTCTAGACGATGTTGTCGTATCGGTGACCAACCATCAAATAATATATATACAACACTAAGAAACTGTCTACTTAAAATCAGAGGAGAGCCCATTACGGGGTTTTGAAGATTTGGGCTCCTGAAACAATTCAGACAACTTCCTATCAGCGTTCTGTGCATGTACGAAAATTACCCACACATCAGTCGTATAAGTAATATTGATTTCGGCTTAAAATATAAATGTGCATTTCGTTTTCGTTATTTAAATTCTCACAATTATTGTAACCAAATTATAGATTTAAACTATTCTCAAAAAGCTCTCAAAGTGTTTGCACGCGTGCGCACAACCCTCGATAAAATTCGCTACGAACACATTTTAGACTGTTGTAAGACCACAACGGTGGCAGTAAACATCTCACAGAACCCTTTATAGGTCTCTGTGTTATGGAAAACAAGTGAGAAAGTGAAAATCAGTAATAGTGCAAGGAAATTACGAAGTCGGGCTCCGGCCGGCCACTGGCCGGCAACCACGCTTTCTGTTCACCAGCTGCTCTCCACTCAAAAGCTCTAAAGCTTTAGCCAGGAATTTTTTATTGCATACCTCTTGGTACCAAAATTAATTGAATTCTTTCAGGTGGCACCAATAAAAGAATTTACAATGCCTCAAGACACCATTAAAACAAAAAATACATTGGTGTCCGATCGTCGAGTAATTGGAGAAGCACTCAGAGCGGCTCTTAAATCACCCACCAGAGAGCCAATAGTTGCAGTTGCACAAGGCATGCGCTTCCAAAACCTCAAGAGGAAGAAAAGCGTCTCTCCTATGCTAAAAAGGAAGAAGACAAACACGGTCAATGAAGATCAGCCCTTAGCTCACAAGAAAAATAGCAATAGGTTCCACTTACTAGACGACAATCAAGTAAGTGAGGACGAAATGGAACTGGAAGAGAGCGACAAGGAGGATGACCTCAGCGTGCTCCCCAGCACAAGCAAACAAGCCACTGCATCAACAAGAAAGCATGGACGAAAAATTAATAACAAAGACCCACCAAAGCCTCCTCCAATTGTAATGGAAGGAGTCGAAAATGTTAATTTACTGCAAGAGTGTCTCAGCAAAATTGTTGACACCGAGCAATTTACATGCCGAGCCTCCTTTGGAGGTATAATACGTATCTATGCTGATAATGCTAACGCTTACCGCAGCATAAGAAAATGGCTTGAGGAGGAAAAATATGAGTTCCACAGCTATCAGCTTAAAGAAGACCGGCCTTTTAGAGTGTGTGTGAAAGGATTGCACTACAGTATGCTCCACTCAAGGATCCAGGACGATTTTTCACGAATGGGACACAAAGTGGTAGGTGTGTATTCACCCAAGCCCCGAAAGCATGGCAGCTCAGATGCGGAGCCAGCTGACATGTTCTTTGTAAACATTGCACCAGCGTCCAACAACAGCGAGGTGCTACAAATCAAAAAACTGTGCGGCATGCGAGTAAGGATCCAAACGCCTTACAAAAGATCTGCTGTCATCCAATGCCACCGTTGCCAGCAGTTTGGACATGCAGCTAAATTCTGCCGCAGAACCTTCGTTTGCGTTATCTGTGGTGGTGAGCATACTGGAAGTAGCTGCACTCGACCACGCAGTGAACCTTGCACCTGCTGCAATTGTGGGCAACAACACCCAGCCAATTACTCTGGATGCGCCAAGTTCATGGCATTTAGGGAGCGCACACGGCCAAAGCGTGGTATCGATGCTAGGAAACCAACTCCTGCAAAACCCAATCCAAGGCTAGAAGCGAGAAGCACTAACGGAGGACTCAACTTTTCCTATGCTGATGCAGTTAGGGGTGGCAAATTTCCTGGGCTCCCACAGCAACAGCAGTCATACCAGAATAAACAAATACGTCGCAATGACGGTTCTCAGCAACTTGCCTTGAACGGCTCCTCGTTTGATGACATCTTGAAGGCAATGCAGTCGCTTCAGGAAAGCCAGAATAACATCATTCAGCTCATACTGCAGCAACAAAAGCAGCAGCAGCAAATGCAGCACCAGCAACACTTGCAATTACTGCAGGCGCTTGCTGCCCTCAAGCCTCAAAAGCCATAATGATGCCTCTACGCATCGCCGTGTGGAACGCTGATGGCGTCTCCACGAAGCAGCCTGAACTGCAAAGCTTCTTGCAGCGGCATGGCATAGATGTTCTGTTGCTAAATGAGACCCACTGCCGAGGCATTAATACACCGAAAATATATGGTTTTCAGTCGTACCCAGCCAATCACCCAAGCACGGGCAAAGCTAAAGGAGGAGCAGCCATTTTAATAAAAGCAAATCTTGTCCACTTTCCGCTAAGGCCAGTGGCTACAGAAAGAGTCCAGATCGCATCTGCAGCCATCAATACTGAGCTTGGTGTTGTCAACTTCGGAGCAATCTACTGTCCACCAAGATTTACCTGGACGACGGATGAGTTCTCCGATATGATTGATAGTCATGGCTCCAAATGTGTAGTTGCTGGCGACTGGAATGCAACGCACTGGCTATGGGGTGCTGGCAGAAATAATCCAAGAGGCGTTGCATTAGCGGACCTAGTGTTGAATTCGCAACTAAGTACACTAGCCACAGGAGGAGCAACTAGATTTCCGTATGGCAGAAGAGGGTCTCCGAGTTGCCTGGATTTCGCAATAACTCGAGGCATTCTGGACGTCCACGCATCTATCCGAGCTGTTGTCGAACTGAGCTCCGACCACTTGCCACTAATCATAACGCTTGATGCTGCGGCAATGGAGTATCCAGTTGTGGAGCGCCTTATCTCAAAGCACACAAACTTAGATCTGTTCCAGTCTCTACTACAGCAATCAATTGATTTAAATGTGGAAATACGTACCGACAAGGATATCGACGATCTGCTCAAAATCTTTATCGATAAAATTAATGTCGCTGCATCTGTTGCTACGCACAAGCCATCGCAAAGATTAGCCGCTGCTGGTATTCCATTAACAAGAGAAATACGTCAGCTAATCTCAGAAAAAAGACGACTGCGTATTAGATGGATGAGATCCCGCCATCCAGTGGACAAAGCAGCTTGGAATAGAGCGCAGACTGTGCTAAGACGAACGCTGGCTGATTTTCGATCAGAGTGGTTTGACCAAAGGCTAGCAAATACTGGTACGGACAGAGAGGCAGTTCACTCCTTGTGGAAGACCACACGCGCACTAAAGAGAAGATGCCCCAGGAAAGCGCCTCTGGTTGATGCAAATGGGTCATGGTGTCGATCTGATGCCGAGCAGGCAGAGGCATTTGCCAAACACCTAGCTGGCAGATTTATGCCCAATGAACTCACTTGTCAGCAACGAGAAAAAGAATTGATGGATACACTCGACCAACCGCTGCAAATGGACCTTCCAATTCAGCCTTTTGAACCAAGCGAGCTAGCTGCGATCATTAGACGACAGCATTCTGGCAGAGCACCAGGCCATGACAAGATCTGCAACGCTACTTTAAAAGCACTTCCCGACCACGCAGTTCACTATCTGTCATTAATTTTTAATGCAATAGTGAGGCTGCAATACTTTCCAGCGCAGTGGAAATTGGGAATCATATCAATGATTCACAAGCCTGGAAAGCCCGAAAGAGATCCCGCGTCCCACAGGCCGATCAGTCTCCTCCCTTCGATCTCGAAGGTGTTTGAAAGACTAATTGCGGCCCGGATTGTTTCAATCATGGAGACGCAGGGAACAATTCCAGACCACCAGTTCGGATTTAGAGCAGAACACAGCACCACTGAGCAACTACATAGAGTTGTTGACCAAATCCTCCAAGCCTATGATGGAAAGGAATATTGTAACGCCTTGTTTCTAGATGTCAAAGAAGCATTCGATCGCGTGTGGCATTTGGGATTACTTGCAAAAATGAAGAACACACTGCCGGCGCCTTACTTCTTGCTCCTAAAATCTTATATTACCAACAGGAAATTTGTTGTGCGGAGCTTCACAGCAATATCCTCTAAATATGATATTAAAGCAGGTGTACCTCAAGGAAGTGTATTGGGGCCATTGCTCTACACCTTGTACACTTCTGACATGCCTCAGCCCAACAGCCAAATGTATATTCAGCGAAGAAAAATGATGCTGGCCACGTTTGCTGATGACGTATGCGTTACATATAGGGCTAAATGTGAACATGAAGCTGCAGATGGCATACAAGAGTATGCAGCATCGTTTGAAGAGTGGGCTAGACGATGGAATATTGCCATTAACAAAGAAAAATGTGCAAACGTATGCTTCACACTAAAAAGAAATTCACCGCCAAAAATCTTACTGGATGAAGTGCCAGTCCAGCAGGCCAATCAAGCAAGATATTTAGGGATCATCCTTGACAGGCGGCTCACATTCGCAGCCCACGTTAGAGTGCTGAAAACAAGGATTAGGGCCGCAGTAGCAAAACATTATTGGCTGCTAGGTCCAAAAAGTAAGCTGTCCCTTAGCAACAAGATGACAATATATAGGCAAATAATTGCCCCAATTTGGCTATATGGCTGTCAAATTTGGGGGCTTGCTTGTGATAGCCAAATTAAGCACATCCAAGTAGCGCAAAACAAAGTGCTCAGGCTAATCACTGGATGCGAGTGGTACATAAAAAACAAAATGCTGCACAAAGACCTGAAAATGCATACAGTATTCCAGCAAATAAATTTTCACTCCAGTCGGTATAATAGCCGCATTATGAATCACAGCAACAGGTTGGCCAATAGGCTGACAACAACACGCCCAGGACGACGTATTAACAGACGTCGACCCCACAGCCTCATAAGCCGTATACCTAGCATAAGTATTATATAAATTGTTGAATTATTATTATTAGAACTATAAGAATCAGTATTATTATTATTATTATTGTTAATTAGTTATAGAATGGTGCCTAATATATATAAATAATGATTAAGCTTAAGTATTAGTTAAGCCGCAGCGCTCACTGAAGCAGTATCGTGCCCATAAGGTGATAAAAGAACAACTTGAAATTTCTGTATACCTTTATAAATATTAATAAAAAAAAAAAAAAAAAAAAAGATTTAAACTGTAATTAACTAAGTAACTCATAATGGTTATGGCCCTTAAATTTGTAAAATTTTCCACTGATCTTCTGTGGCGGCTCACTGGCGCCATCTACCCACCACATGAAACATCGAAACCGATCGGATCGCTGAACCGATAACTGTTCATATGGTTCAGAGGTTCAGGAACTAACGAGGCTCCGCGGCCAACATACTGCGAAGCTCGACCCTTTCAAGCTTTAGCGCGCACCAGCAACGCATCTTTCAATTCACACTAACTTCTGTAAAGTATATATTAAGTAATAAATTGGTGCTTACCAAGTACCTAAACTTCTTTAGGTACCTAATTTTTTAGTACCTAAAGAAGTTTAGGTACTTGGTAAGCACCAATTTATTGTTGAACATATATATTACAGGAGTTAGTGAAACTATTGAGATGTGTTGCTGGTGCGCGCTAAAGCTTGAAAGAGGCCGAGCTTCGCAGTATGTTGGCCGCGGAGCCTCGTTAGTTCCTGAACCTCTGAACCATATGAACGGTTATCGGTTCAGCGATCCGATCGGTTTCGATGATTCAGGTGGTGGGTAGATGATGGGTAGATGGCGCCAGTGAGCCGCCACAGTGCTCCCTCTCCAGTGACTGTGTCACTAAATTGTAAATTGCACTCGGCGTTGCTTCCCATATGAACGTGGGTTTGTCTTTTCTTTCTCTCGCGAGTGCCAGTCAGCGTTATCCTTCATAAGAAAAGCTGGTTTGAGATGGTCCACCGACACAGCTATTTCCTTGTCATTTACGCCGATGGTGTATACTCGATCCGTATTCCGTTTAACTACTCTAAACGGACCAGTATAAGGTGGTTCTAATGGTTGCTTTACTGCGTCCGTTCTCAGAAAAACGTGTGAGCAAGTCTCTATTCCTTTTATCAAAAACATCTTGTTCTTAATATGATGGACTGTACTTGTCGGCCGTATTTTGCGCATGTTTTCCCGAAACGTTGACAAAAATTCGGTGGGGCTGCACTCTGTATCCAAGTCTTCGAAAAATTCATTGCGTAGTCGCAGTGGTTGTCCATAAAGCATTTCGGCAGTCGATGCTTGGAGGTCTTCCTTAAAACAAGTGCGAAGGCCGAGTAATACGGTAGGCAAGAGTTTTGTCCACGGAACGCCTGCATTGCACATCAAAGCCGCTTTAAAGGATCTGTGCCATCGTTCGATGAGGCCGTTTGATTGTGGGTGGTACGCTGTTGTGTGGATGCGTTTACTGCCTACCAGCTGCGCCAGTTCCTTAAAAATTGCTGACTCAAACTGAGCGCCTTGATCGGTGGTTATCGTCTTCGGAGTGCCAAATCGCGCTATCCAATTAGACCAGAAGGCAGCTGCGACGTTTTCTGCTGTTATTTCTTTCAGCGGAACAGCTTCAGGCCAGCGAGAGAATCGGTCTATCATCGTTAGGCAATATCGGTATCCTTGGTCAAGTGGCATCACCACTATATCCAAATGGACGTGATCAAATCTGTTATCCGGTACATCGATTTTATTCGGGGCAATATGATTGTGCTTGTGGGTCTTTGCCCGTTGGCAATCCAAACAGTCTCTGCACCATTTGGTTACTTGCTTGTTCATTGAGGGCCACACAAATTTTTGCCGGATCTGTTTTAATGTGGACCTTCCACTTGGGTGCGACAGTTTGTGTACCAAATCAAAAATCAGTTGCCTCAGATTTTTGGGTACGTATGGTCGATTCCGTCCGGTAGAAACATCGCAGTAAATTTCAACTTCGTTGTTGTAACGCACTAGTTGAAGCTTCAGGGACGTGCTGCCTTTTAGTAGTTCTAAAAGCTCAGTGTCACCTTCCTGCGCTATCTTCAGTTGCTCCACTTCAATCGCCGTTGGTACGTTGATTGCACATAGCCGAGAGAACGCATCTGCCACTGCGTTGTCCGTTCCGTTTACGTGTGCAATTGATGTGGTATACTGTGATATGAAGCTCAGTTGTCGTACTTGTCGTGGGGACATTTTGTCTGGTCTTTGTTTAAACGCATATAATAATGGTTTGTGATCCGTCTTGATAATGAAAGTACGTCCATCGAGCATGTGCCTAAAATATTTGACTGCCTCAAATATTGCGAGAAGCTCTCTGTCGTATGTGCTGTACGCTTTCTCCGTACTGGATAGTTTTTTTGAAAAAAATCCCAGTGGCTTCCAGTCGTCTTTGTTGTCACTTGTCTGTTGCTCGAGTGCTGCTCCAATTGCGATATCTGATGCATCACTCACTAATGCGAGCTTAGCTCCTGGAGACGGAAAGGATAGTAGTGTTGCGCTTTCGACGTTATTTTTACACGTCTCAAATGCTGCCAACAGTTCGGGTGTCCAGTTGATTTTTCGTTGATCGTTGTTTTTAACATCCCTTAGGAGCTCGGAGAGCGGTGCTTGTGCTTGGGATGATCGTGTTAAACATCTCCGGTAGTAATTTATAATACCCAAGAAACGTCCGAGTTGGCTGATAGTTTCAGGGCGCTTAGAATTTTTTATCGCCTCGACACGATCCGTAGGGGGCTTTATTCCATTGCTGTTAATAACGTAGCTGAGGAAACGTACCTCCTGTTTTGCGATGTTGCACTTGCTTAGGTTTACCTGCAAGCCATGCTTGCGCAGTATTTGCAAGACATTGCGTAAATGACTCCTCGTGCTCCAGCGTGACTTTTGGATGTAATGAGTATATCGTCTATGTAGCAAAATACGTAATCCATGCCTCTGAAAATGTTGTCCATGAATCGTTGGAAGGTCTGCGTTGCGTTTTTCAGTCCAAAAGGCATGTACAGGAACTCGAACAAACCGAAAGGAGTGCCGACTGCAGTCTTATCAATGTCGCCGTCAGCCATGAGAATCTGATAATAGGCCTTTACCAGATCGAGCGTTGAAAAAACTGTTTTGTTGTGCAATTTCTCCGTGAAGTCGTGGATGTGAGCATTGGATATCGATCTGGGATAGTTGACCCATTTAGTTTTCGATAATCGCCACACGCTCGCCAGCTCCCATCTTTTGTGGCCACCAAATGCAAGGGGCTGGACCACGGACTTTTGGATGGTCGACAAATGCCCTGTTCGATCAGCATATCAAATTCCTTCCTAGCGGCCGCCAGCTTGTCTCCTGACAGACGTCGTGGCCGATCAGCGACAGGACACCCGTTTGTCTCGATATAATGACGGACCTCGTGTTGTATCGGAAATTTGATTTGCGGGCTTGTTACATCGACAAATTCTCGAAGCAGATCTTGTAGGTTATGCATGTGCTGCAAGATTGAAATTGACTGCTGTTGAGAGCTCGTGGCGTGTGCGGGTGTAAAACAACCAGTCGAAGAATCGATTAATCACTTGTTATGTAAGTCGATGAGTAACTTATTTTTGGATAAAAAGTCCGCTCCAATGATGGCTGATGTAGTATCAGCGATGATGAATGGCCATGTGAATTTGCGCCGTAGCCCTAAATTTTGTTCTTTTATTAAATTTCCGTAGGTTTTGATAGGAGATTGATTTGCTGCGTAGAGCGTGATGTTTCCGGGAACTGTTTTTTGTTCTACGATTGACTTTGGAATTACTGATACACCTGATCCCGAGTCTATGAGGAAGGTTATATTGGAGATTTTGTCCTTTAGGTGTAGTTGTTGAGCCGAGTTTTTATTTGGTTTCGCTTTGTTTTTTACAACATCGCTGCCACCGTCAAGCGCTACTGGTGACAGCACTTTTAGTTTAAATTATTTTCATAAGAGCAAGTTGCTCGACACTTCATAGCATTGTTACCAAACGATTTGTGGTAATAACAAATGTCCTCGTCTTGTCGGCTACGTGGTGAATTTTGACGCTGGCGTATTGGGCTTCGCCCAAATGAATGACTCTGACTGTGTAGTAACGTTATGTCGTTGTGCAGTCTTTCAAAATTTTTGTTAGTGACTTAAAAACTGTAGATAGATCTGATAGTGAATGTGTTGCCTTGCCTGTATTAACCTCGTAGCTAGCTACCGCCACATTGGCCACTGGTGCTTCCACTACATGCAATTCGCTGCTGTCCATGGCTCCTACCATCTTGTCGGTAACTTGGCGAGCTCGATTAAATCGATAGCACCCCATGCTGCCAGGATGGGTCGAATTGACTGTGGCATTTCGTCCAAAAATAGTTTTCGCAAGAGAAAATCGCTATCTGTGCTTGGTGCCAGCCGTTTCATGCTCTTTAAAATTTCTGATGGTTTACAGCCTGCTTTATATACACCTTGTAGGAGTCGCCTTAATCTAGAGTCGGGGGACTCAGCATATTTATTTATTACTTGTTCTTTTAATGTCGCGAATTTATTTGTTGCCGGTGGCTCTAAAATTAGTTTTTCCACGGACGCAACCACTTCCTGTTCCAGGTGCGATATCACTAGTTGAAATTTGTGCGTGTCGTCGGTCACATAGTGATAACTAAAGACATGCTCCACTTGCGCAAACCATAATTGTGGGCTCTCTTTCGTAAATTTTGGCAAGTGTATCGCAGCACGTGGTGCAGCGACACGTGGCTTGTTCTCCGTCGATATAGTTGTGGTGCGCAGTGTTTCCATTTGCTGTTGCAACTCTCGTAGTTGTTGGCTCAAATCATCGGGGCACTTTTTTTCTGAATTTAAAATTTGATTTGTTCTGCGTAAATTGTAACGTGACGTGGTCATATAGTCGGTTGCATGCGTTCGCCGTTACCGTCGAAGTCGCTTGTCGTCAGCGATAGTATTTAAATTTAGTTAGTAATTTTCCTGATAAAACAAATCCCGTCGGGGTCACCACTTTAGGTACTTGGTAAGCACTATTTTATTATTTAATATATACTTTACAGAAATTTGTGTAACTTGAGAGATGCGTTGCTGGTGCGCGCTAAAACTTCAAATAGATCGAGCTTCGGAGTCTGTTGGTCGCGAGGAACTGTTGAACAGTTATCGGTTCAGCGATCTGATCGGTTTCGAAGTCTCAGGTGGTGGGTAGATGACGGGTAGATGGCGCCAGTGAGCCGCCACACATGTACAAAATAGGTAATGTGAAAACTAATATAAAAAAAATTTGAAAATAGATACATACTTTGATTTATAATCAATTTTATAATGGAAGACTGCACTGCAAGAACTAATACCAACTAAAGAGAAATTACATTTAAGACAGGCAGTACAACAACCCAATCTTGCAAGTCCTTGGTAGGGACTCTCCAAGGTGAAAGAATAAAACCAGTATCTGGTTTTCAAACAAATAACTTAATAATGAAATTAATTTTATAAATTTCGTGATAAAACTATAATCATTTAAGCTACTATCACCACCACAGCTTTAAAACAAAATAAAATAAAGAAAAAAATTCATAAACGTAAGAAAATCTTATTTTGCAAAACAACTAAAATCACAAACGTATTCCGTTTGATGACTTTATACGGACCAGTATAAGGTGGTTCCAACGGTTGCTTCACTGCATCGGTTCAAAGAAACAAGTGTTAGCAAGTTTCAATTCCTTTTATTAAAAACATCTTGTTTTTGTTGGCCGTATTTTGCACATGTGTTCCCGACATGATGACAAAAATTTATTCGCACTACACTCTGTATCCAAGTCTTCAAAAAATTCATTGGGTAGTCGCAGTGGTTGTCCATAGATCATTTCGGCAGTCGATGCATGGAGATCTTCCTTGAAACAAGTGCGAAGGCCGAGTAATACGGTAAGCAAAAGTCTCGTCCACGGAACGCCTGCATTGCACATCAAGACCGCTTTGAAAGATCTGTGCCAACGGTTGATGACGCCGTTGGACTGTAGGTGGTACGCTGTTGTGTGGATGTGTTTACTGCCTTCCAGCTGCGCTAGTTTCTTAAAAATTGCCGACTCAAACTGAGCGCCTTGATCGGTAGTTATTGTCTTCGGAATTCCAAATGGATATCCAATTAGACCAGAGGGCAGCTGCAACGTTTTCGGCTGTTAGAGCAGTGTTGCGCTTTCGACGTTATGTTTACATGTCACAAAAGCTGCCAAAAGACCGAGTGTCCAGTTGATTTTTCGTTGATCATTTTTTTTACATCCCTTAGGAGCTCGGGGAGCGGTGCTTGCGCTTGGGATGATCGTGGTAAGCATCTCCGGTAGTAATTAATGATGCCCAAGAAACGTCCGAGTTGGCTGATAGTTTCTGGGCGCTTATAATTTTTAATCGCCTCGACACGATCCGTAGGGGGCTTTATTCCCTTGCTGTTAATTATATAGCTGAGAAAACGCACCTCCTGTTTTGCGATATTGCACTTACTTAGATTTACCTGCAAGCCATGCTTGCGCAGTATTTGCAAGACATTGCGTAAGTGACTTTCGTACTCAGCGTTATTTTTAGATGTAATGAGTATGTCGTCTATGTAGCAAAATACGTAATCCATGCCTCTAATAATGTTGTCCATGAATCGTTGGAACGTCTGCGTTGCGTTTATTAGTCCAAAAGGCATGTACAAGAACTCGAATAAACCGAAAGGAGTGCCGACTGCAGTCTTATCAATGTCGCCGTTCAGCCATGAGAATTTGATAATAAGCCTTTACCAGATCGAGCGTCGAAAAACTGTTTTGTTGTGCAATTTCTCCGTGAAATCGTGGATGTGTGCAATTGGATATCGATTTGGGATAGTTGACCCATTTAGTTTACGATAATCGCCACACGCTCGCCAGCTCCCATCTTTTGTGGCCACCAAATGCAAGGGGCTGGACCACGGACTTTTAGATGGTCGACAAATGCCCTGTTCGATCAGCATATCAAATTCCTTTCTAGTGGCCGCCAGCTTGTCTCCTGACAGACGTCGTGGCCGATCAGCGACAGGACACCCGTTTGTCTCGATATAATGACGGACCTCGTGTTGTATCGGAGATTTGATTTGCGGGCTTGTTACATCGACAAATTCTCGAAGCAGATCTTGTAGGTTATGCATGTGCTGCAAGATTGAAATTGACTGCTGTTGAGAGCTCGTGGCGTGTGCGGGTGTAAAACAACCAGTCGAAGAATCGATTAATCACTTGTTATGTAAGTCGATGAGTAACTTATTTTTGGATAAAAAGTCCGCTCCAATGATGGCTGATGTAGTATCAGCGATGATGAATGGCCATGTGAATTTGCGCCGTAGCCCTACCAAATTTTTGCCAACATTTCGGGAAAACATGCGCCAAATACGGCCGACAAGTACAGTTCATCATATTAGAAACAAGATGTTTTTGATAAAAGGAATTGAGACTTGCTCACACGTTTTTCTGAGAACTGACTCAGTAAAGCAACCGTTAAAACCACCGTATACTGGTCCGTTTAAAGTAGTCAAACGGAATACGGATCGAGTATACACCATCAACGTAAATAACAAGAAGATAGCTGTGTCAGTGGACCATCTCAAACCAGCTTTTCTTATGAAGGATAACGCTGACTGGCACTCACGAGAGAAAGAAAAGACAAACCCACGTTCATATGGGAAGCAACGCCGAGTGCAATTTACAAATTAGTGACACAGTCACTGGAGAGGGAGCACTGTGGCGGCTCACTGGCGCCATCTACCCATCATCTACCCACCACCTGAATCATCGAAACCGATCGGATCGCTGAACCGATAACTGTTCATATGGTTCAGAGGTTCAGGAACTAACGAGGCTCCGCGGCCAACATACTGCGAAGCTCGGCCTCTTTCAAGCTTTAGCGCGCACCAGCAACACATCTCAATATATTCAATAACTCCTGTAATATATGTAAGAAGTAGCTAGGATTGATAGAGTTGGCAGTCCTGCTAGCTTTTATCGATAACACTGCAGTCGATAATTAGAGTTAAAGAGTCAGTTGTAAAAAGTTGTTAAAGGCGTCAAGTTGAAGTCAGCCGTACGAGTAGTTGCGGTAAAGTTGTTATAAAAGGTTGTCGTAACAAGTTGTCGGATTAAAAGTTGTTAAAGTCGCCGGAGTTGTTTAAGATCTACTTTAAACTTAATATTATCATAATTATTATTCTGTAATATAATCAATATCAATAAACTATTCTACATATATATGTTCAATAATAAATTGGTGCTTACTAAGTACCTAAAGTGGTGAACCCGACGTGATTTGTTTTTGATAAAACAAATTTCTTACAAATAATTGAACACTATCACTAAATTGTAACGGCGAACGCATTCAAATGACTGCATGACCACGCCACGTTATAATTTCCGCAGGAGAAATCAAGAAATTAACTCACAAAACAAAATGACATTCTCCGATGATTTGGCCCATCAACTGAAAGAGTTGCAACAGCAGATGGAAACACTGCGCACCACAACGATATCGACGGAAAACAAGCCACGTGTCGCTGCACCACGTGCTACAATCCACTTGCCCAAATTTACAAAAGAAAGCCCACAATTATGGTTTGCGCAAGTGGAGCATGCCTTCTGCTATCACCATGTGTCCGACGACACGGACAAATTCCAATTAGTAATATCGCACATGGAACAGGAAGTAGTGGCGTCCGTGGCGAGAATAATTTTAGAGCCTCCGGCAGCAAACAAATTTGAGACGCTAAAGGAACAATTAATAAATAAATTTGCTGAGTCCCCTGACTCGAGATTACGGCGACTACTACAAGGTGGACATAGAGCAGACCGCAATCCATCAGGAATGTTGGAAAGCATGAAACGGCTGGCACCAAACACAAATAGCGATCTTCTCTTAAGAAAATTGTTTTTGGACGAAATGCCACAGGCAATTCGACCCATCCTGGCAGCATGGGGTGCGATTTAGACGAGCTCGCCAAAGTTGCTGACAAGATGGTAGGAGCGATGGACAGCAGCGAATTGCATGCAGTGGAAGCACCAGTGGCTAATGTGGCGGCAGTTAGCCACGAGGTAAATACAAGCAAGGCAGGACATTCTTTTTCGGACCTATCTACAACTTGTCAGTCACTGGCGAAAAAGGTTGAAAGACTGCAAAACGAAATAACGTTACTACGCAGTCAGAGCCAGTCACTTCGGCGAAGCCCAATACGCCAGCGCCAAAATTCGCCACGTAGCCGACAGGACGAAGATATTTGTTATTACCACAAAGCGTTTGGGAATAACGCGAAGAAGTGCCGAGCACCGTGCTCCTTCAAAAGCAATTTAAACTAAAAGTGCTGTCACCAGTAGCGCTTGACGGTGACAGCGATGTGGTAAAAAACAAAGCGAAACCAAATAAAAACTCGGCTCAACGACTACACCTAAAGAACAAAATCTCCAACATAACCTTCCTCATAGACTCGGGATCAGATGTTTCAGTAATTCCGAAGTCAATCGTAGAACAAAAAATAGTTCCCGGAAACATCACGCTCTACGCAGCAAACCGATCTCCTATAAAAACATATGGAAATGTAATAAAAGAACTAAATTTAGGGCTGCGGCGCAAATTCACATGGCCATTTATCATCAGCCATCATTGGAGCGGATTTTTTATCAAAAAATAAGTTACGCCGACATAAAAAGTGGGATTCACCACGCAACTTAATTGATTGAATGAGCAGTGGACTGAAGCTACTTGAAATATAAAATAAAACCTTCCGCGACCTACTTAAATCGATCCAGATTTAAAAAATGGCGACGCAACCCAGCAGCAAAGTGACGGAAACCAGAAATCACTTAAGTTCGAAACGAAATGAATGAAAAGACAGACAATCATTCTTCGTCGGGCGTCAAGCGAGCACAGTCCTCGTTTTAATTTTCAAACAATTTTGACTCTAAAATAATGTGCAAAATATCCCTTGCGTGCTAGCTGCTGCAATTCATTGTTATATGTATATTTTGTATAAACAATTTTAGGAATTTCATAAAAAACTATGAATTAATAGATTAATTATTTCTAGTCTTTAGTCCTTAGATTTGTATTCTTTATAATATACTGTCAGAAAAAGTGATCTGTGGCGCTAGTACCATGCAGACAGCGAAGCGATCGTTCGATAACGCTGTGGTTACCATGCAGGAATTGTTACGGCAAGGCGACAGTCTGATGTCACTATTATTAGCAGAGAAACTGTTACAACAAGGCGACAGTCTGGTGTCGCTATGAAGGTACCGTAACATTAAGGCGACAGCGTGTCGCTGTAGCCGAGCTGTGAGCATATAAAACAGGAATAGAAGAGACAACAGCGATCATGACAAGCTCGAACTCCAAAGGAAGCAGACCTTAAAGCCTTAAAGTATTTTGTGAGATTCTAAATTCTTGTTATCATTGCCATTGAGGCTACGACGCAACTGGTACCTTGCGCGCCAAATTTTATTAACGCGCTGCTAACATAGTACCCTGTACAAGCTATACCCTGTGTTTGTTTATGCAGCTCTTGGTCCCATACCGGCTGCTCCCTCCAACAAATTGAAATATAAGAGCTATTATAACACAAAATAAGTGCTTCCGCGCCAACTCTTGCCGTCGAAGCCGCCAATTCGTGCGCTATCGGCGACTGAAAGCTCTCTCTCCTTATCAGCTGAAGCAGTTGGAGCTGCCAATTCGGGCACCCCTTCAGTGGCTGCGAACTGAACATCTTATCTCCTTAGTGCAAGCGATTGCAGCCGAAACCGCAATCTTTTATGCCAGCTCGATGAGCCGAAGTGGCCAAATCGGGTAGCTTCCACGTGGCTGAGTGCTGGGCAGACACTTTTTCGATTGACCTTGAGATGCTTAGAAGGTGCATACCATGGAGTTCACCATGGAGGCGCGGGCAACCACAGCACATAATATAGTAAATATTTAAATATCGTAAATTTATAGTTTTTAAATAAAAAGGCACTAAAAAAGCTTAGCAACATTAATTTAAATATGTTTTGTTATTTACCATACTCAGTTGGACTGAGCTGATTTAATTTATCACTAGCACATACAGTGACGTTGCCAAATACTGTCAATTTTTTCTTGTAACTGTTCAGAATACAAACATCATACCCCAAACCAAATAACGTTTTCCAAAGGGTGATGCATTGATAAAAAATACGCGGCCAAAAGCGTTCATTGAACAGAAAACCTGTGGCGCACATTTATTGAATAATGGTAAATATGTCAAATAATTTTAAATGTGTAAGGGATAAGTGCCCAAAGGGGCAACGACTTTTTCGTTTTCCAAGAGCCGAGGAAGCAGAGTGGTGCGCCAATTTAAAAATTGATATTAACGAAATAAACACTCGATCCACTTCGAGCGTATCGGCTAGGAAGCTTAAGCCAGGTTCAATGCCTATAATACTAATATTTAGAATACCTAATACTAATAATTAGTAAATTTGTTTGTTTTTATGTGCTTTCGTCAATATATTTGTCGCAGTGTCGTCTCATGTGTTTGTTTGGCAGCTGTTTATTGATGTGTTTTATTTTGTTTTATTTAATAAGTTTACTATTTCATTTTTCCTTTAAGACACAAAGAGGAGGTTCAATGTAAAATTAATTTTATTAACAACAAGAGTAGGGTCTGTCGCCGCCTTTGAGATTTCATAAAATACCAGAAAATGCAAACGAGGGTCGAGTGGCTAAGATATATTATTATTAAAACTAACTTCAATAAAAGTCAACAATTGTGTATTTGTAATAGGTATTTCAATTTTAATATTTTAAAATATAAAAATAAAAAGTAAAAAATTACGCATTGGTGGCGAAGACAAGGCTATCCGTTGCCTTTAACCTGCACGACAGACCATTTGAAAAAAGAAATGAAAAAGTGCAAATAACTGAACAAAAGTGGCTTGACGACGACTACTTTAAAGTCAAGGTGTGAGTCGTAATGTCGTAATGAAAAATATTGGCAGAATAAGTATATGGAAACCAAAGAGGAGGTAAGCTCCCTAAAATAGAAGCCTTGGAGAAGAAATTAAATGCTTCCAAAGAAAATATTGATGAAAGACATAAAATTGCAAGCCAATGTGAACGCGAATACTGAGATTCGCAGGAAGCGCATTTCTAGCTATGAAAATAAGTTCCTTTAAGCATAAACTATAGTTCCGCGCGACGCTATAGGTTCAGAATATAATCCATCCACAGATTTAGTTGATGGATTTGTAGGTTACGGCAACGGTGAACGAACAAGTGATATAGCCAATATGTTTTTATTTATACAAATTAAAGGTCTTATAGAACCTGGGAGCTATCCAATTTCGTGTTATTGTAGTAAAAATGGAATACGCTCCCAAAAATTACAGTAAATATTAGAAAATATTTCTGCAGTAATTAATATTGGTTTAAAACCACGCGCTATCGTCTGCGACCAAGCTGGCATAAATAGGAGCGTTAGTTTTTTATCTAGAATGACGTCTAAGTATTTATATTTATTGTTTTGTGCCAGCTGGGAACCTTTCATTGATATAAGTCTGCGTGGACAAGGGCGTGTGGAAAAAGTGACTGCAGCTCACTTACTGGGATTAATGCCAATGTTCCATTTGGCAGCCCAATTTTCAAAAAAGTTAAGGTACCGTTGCATGTACTCTGTGTGTCCACATCAAAACCTTCAATACTGTTCTGGTCGGGCATGTCTGCCATATAAAATGTATAGAGGGTCGACCCTAAGACATTGCCTTGAAGCACGCCAGCACAGATCGGACGGGTTGAAGACCTAGTTACCTTGAAGTTTCTGACTAACAGGAAACTTTTGACAAGTTGCAATAGTTGAGCGGATAAAATTTTCTTTAATTTGTACAGCAAGCCGTCGTGCCACACTCTGTCAAAGGCTTGTTGGATGGAATGCCGAAACTGCGTACATTTTCTTTTCCATGAGTACTAGTGCAAACCTAAGCAAAAGTAGTCAAATCTGTCATGCAGCCCCCATTTCCGCGGCCAATATAATCGTTTTGCGGCCTTAGCTGAAGAAGCCCAAGCCATTATGAAGTTTGACGAACTGGATCTGGAGGAGCAAACCAAAATCAGCAAGCGACTACGAATATATTGAGCAACAAAATAATAGGACTAAGCCTCCCGCCATCTGCGTACCACACGTAAGCAAAATGAGAAAACTGGAAGAGTCTTTTAAGCAACTGATATCACCGGATGATTATGACATTTGCACCTCAAAGATTTATGCAAAAAATCCAAATGCATTTAGAGCAGTTGTAAATATATTGTCCCAGCAGAACTGCGAATTCTGACACCATCAGCTACGGGAGAAAAAGCCTTACAGACTGGTGCTAAGGGATATACACTCAAGTGTACCCAAAAGACGAGCGCGCATTCTCAGATAAGAGACTGTCTGTCTCCAATATATACTGCCCCAAAAAAACCAGACTGGCGCCAAATTAAAATAAATGATGACGATGACGAAGACACCGTTAACCTCAAAACAAGACAGAACCTATTCTATGTTAATTTGAAAAATACCCCAAATGCTGCAGAAGCACTAAAAATTACACACATTGACAATCAAAGGGTTACAATTGCCAAATCGAAACCTAACAAAGAACTGGTGCAATGCTTCAGATGCCAAGACTTCGGACACACCAGGAATTACTGCCTTAAAAAGCCCGTCTGTGGTAAGTGCTCAGGCCACTATCTTACTGGCTCC